>JBBKCR010000018.1:12623835-12642982 GCA_037577295.1 Ladigesia roloffi
AAACAGACTTTTACAGGCACTAAACACTTTGTTCCTACTGTGAGTTGGGTTAAGAATTAAGTGCATTAAACAATGTGACCAAGCAACACCATAGGTTCTCCCCTGAGAACAAACCCAAACATATTATGTGCACCTCTGGTTATAAGGTTGTTTTCCATTTGCTCAATGTGCAAATTTTCTCAATTGTATTTTCCACAGTATATAATCACTGACACATACGTCTTCTGTATACAGTGCAATATTTATCATGTTTACATTTATAACTATATTTTATGTATTTATTACATTTTTTCCAATTGATTATAATTCTTCGATCCTCATGTGTATTCAATACTTATTCAGCCGACTTTACCAGCTGGGTTGAATCTATCAAACAACAACAACACTGTTGAGTGCAATTTATACACACACACACACACACACACACACACACACACACACACACACACACACACACACACACACACGTTTGCGTTTTGTATGTAACTCCATGGGTGCAGCTGAAAATGTTCCTGACATAATCAGACCCTGGAATCATCCCACTATTCCCCTTCCCATGACGGTGCATCCTGAGTTTCACCATTTTTCACCAAATCACCCACTCTTACAAACTCTGTTCTTACTTTATTAAATTACTGGAGCTCAGGTGCTTCAGGTGCTTAGAAGAAAAATGACTGAATGTCGACCCCGACTTCTCCAAATTACTGAAAAATTAAACTGCCCGAAAAGAAAGTCTCCCAAACCCATCGGCAATCAATCACAGTCCCCGGGCAGCTCCTCCTGCCGCGGCAGGCAGTTTTAAACGAGCCGGGCGGCGAGATGGATTGAGCGATGATAAAGAAGACGAAGCATATCGGCTTGAAGAGAAACAGCGACTACTCGCCCACAGACACTCTCATAAAAGCCATTAGCAGGAGTCCTGGCTTGCCCTCTGTGCGAACGACCAGATCTAAAATCAATGACTGTCTCTCGGTGTCTGACGGCTGCTTGGAGATCAGCTGTCACCAGAGCTTTCCACAGAACAAACAACTTTCCCCTGTACAGTCGGACGCAAAAGTATGGGCGTCTCTGGTCGAAAATGAGTAAAAATAATTAAATCCTATGAAGAAAAACAGCGGGAGTGAAAAGCTGCACCTGATGCACAAATCAGATTCTAATTGCAAAATATTTTATAAATAAGAGCTGCAAGGAATAAACCTTGTTGATTTATACCAGTTTATAATTATGTTGTTCATTAAAGACTGTGTGTCATAAAGTCAGCGCTCTGTGACTCCAGTACTAGTTTCTCTGTATAGACTGCATACAACATGAAAAAGTTTGAACACAGGTCAAATAAATCTTTTAGTTGAATCATTTTTGAGAAAATTAGTACACATCAACAAATAAAAATATATTGAACAAATACACAAATAAAACAAAGTAAGAGTCCTTATATTTACTTGACTGCCGCATAGGCTTGAGCGGTATCCAAATTTTAATACCGTCATACCTCCTCCCTGTTTTAACTCAGTATACGGTATTACCGTAAATAATAAACAATTGCGATGTATGGCTCATTTGACCGGGGTGGGAGGGGGCTTAAGGCTGACCAAATCCACGTTAAATGTAAAGGCCAAATGTAGACCCGACTATGCCACCCAGTGGACTACAAGGGCACTGGGACCCAAAAACAAACCAAATTTGTACACCTGGTTGTTCTGTTTTGGAAGAAGCAGGACAAAATATATCCTTTTAATAAAACTTTATTAATGCAAATTAGACAAAATAGAAAAAAATACTAAAACAAAAAACCCAATAAAGTCCCCAAATTGCATAAAACCGGTCAAGAGTCTCGAATTAAAATTCTAAAAAAAAAAAAAAAAAACAAATGCTGTCTGGAACTGGAAATTCACATGAATGCTTCTCTTCAACCTGCGAACTGGCACGGTTAGCCAAACTCCACGTCTGCTTCTCACGCGTCCGTTCCGCATCCACGACCCACTCCCTTACGGCTCATTACGGCTAAAACAAAACTCTGGCAGTACAGCTGCCTCACTCCGGGTTCCACAACTCTTCCGATCGACGGCTTCGAGCACGCAAACACACAGTCCGCTTGTGCGGCTCCACAGTGAACGAATGTCCCTTTAAAGTTTCTTACTAAGGGAGAGCAGATCAGCTCGCTATGGCGTCCCTCGGCTCCAACTTGGTGAGAGTTTTCAGTTCTGTCCTGCCCACTAGTGCTGCTGAACGACTACTTCGCTTCGAGCGCCACAGCTCTTGCAGTCGTCGGCTTCTGTGGTCTCAGCCTTCGAGCACATGAACACAAGGTCCATTCGTCTGGCTCCAGCCTCCACAACCCGCTCCTTTACTGGGGGAGAGCAGTCCAGCTCACCACGGCATCCCCAGACTCCATCTTGGTGCAGGCTTCCAGTCCAGCCACTCACACACGGGTACTGCCATGTTTTAAAATCCAAATCCCGCCCCTAACCATCACAGATTGGTCAATACCACACAGAGTTGATACAGGCTTCTCATGCCATTCGGAGTCGGGACAGTCATTCGTATTGCTAACGGACAGAGTGTATTGTTTTTACGACGGTATAACGGTATTGAAACTGATACCGTTGTTATTTTTAGATTCCGTGGTATAACATATTACCGTATTACTGCCCAAGCCTAGTTCACAGGTTTTACCATTAGTTGCTTGTACCACAATGGGATTGTTCTTATATCTTACAGACATTCAGAAGACTTCTGATCACCAAACTACAAGATGAATTTGAGAACCGTACCAAAAATGTTGAAAGTGAGTGACATTTATCCCTGTTTGCCTCTGCATCTGAATTTGACATAGCTGCATGGTGCACTGATTGTTTTCCTTTTTGTAGTCTACGACAAAAAAGACACCCCTCTTACTTCTGAGGAGGAGGAGCAGCGTTCCATTGCCAAGATCAAAATGCTTGGAAACATTAAATTTATTGGGGAGCTTGGCAAACTTGATCTCATCCATGAATCTATCCTTCATAAGTGCATCAAAACAGTACGTACAATGTTATGTCTGTTTTTTTTGCTGTTTTCTAGTTAAAAGGTTTGTTTTAATGTTGTCTGTTGTCTGTACTGCTGTCTTTAGCTTTTGGAAAAAAAGAAGAGGATACGGCTCAAGGATATGGGGGAGGATCTGGAGTGCCTCTGTCAGATAATGAGAACTGTGGGGCCTAGACTCGATCATGAAAAAGCCAAGGTAAAATCTGTCATGAATAGTAATAAATGCTCATAATTTCTCAGCTAATTAGTACTTATAAATTTACTGGAAGTATTCACTTATTTGTATTAATCACGAATAATGTACTGTTCTCCAGTCTTTAATGGATCAGTACTTTGGCCGTATGCGATCCTTAATGAACAACAAGGACTTGCCAGCCAGGATTCGTTTCCTACTGCAAGACACAGTGGAGCTACGAGAGAACAGTTGGGTTCCTCGCAAGGCCTTTATTGACAACGGACCAAAGACGATTAACCAGATTCGTCAGGATGCAGTGAAGGTACGTTTGCAGCATGTGGAGAAACCTTCACACACCTGTTTTTCTTACATAATATCTTTTGTGTCTGCTTCCTAATTTGGCATAACATCGTTTGACTTTGTAATTAACATTGAAAAAGCTATATTTATTGTGCCCAGAATTAATGGAGCACAAACTAATGATATTGGCTGTGTTAGCTTTGAGATTTCTCTTTTGGCTCCTTAGTGCTCATCTGATCATTTGTGACTAAATTGGGATCTTGACACTAAATTGTTGCACATGCTCTTGTAAGAATACTTGTTTTTCCTTCATTATGTTTGCCAGTCATAGGTGCTCTATTGTTCTTAATAAAAAAAAAAAAATAAAAATAAAAATCAAACAAGTGTTTTTCTCTCTAGGATTTGGGTGTCTTCATTCCACCAATGTTCCAAGGAATGAGAATGGACTTCTTTCTGGAAGGGCCCTTCATGCCAGCCAGGATTAAACTGGACAGAGAAACTCTTGGAGGATTGGCTGACATGTTTGGACAGATGCCAGGTAACTACATTAAAGGTTAATATTAAAATTAGGGATGCCCTGAAACTTTTCTGTTTTAATACTGATGTCTGATCAAACGTCTGAAGATACCAATACTTACTCCATAGCCTTTTCACACACAGAACCCTGAATGTGACAGGGGTAATTTAGCAAGAGTGTATATGTTTTGCTGGCAGCCTTATTTTTTAAACAATATTTTACGATGGTGCACATACATACACATGTTTACAGATGCCAGTAAATTCCTGATAGAGGTTTCATATTGCCAGCCATGTTGTTTAGCATTTGTGCAGAAGTGACAATATTGACTATATTTGGTCATTTAATATGTTCTTGTTATTTCGACCGTCCGCAAAACACTTTCGGATTCCTGGCACTTGTCAGCCCGATTTTAGAGATGTCTTGGTCACTACTTAAAGCAAAATATTTAAGCATACAACTAGGGAG
Organism: Ladigesia roloffi; assembly: GCA_037577295.1. NCBI lineage: Eukaryota > Metazoa > Chordata > Actinopteri > Characiformes > Alestidae > Ladigesia > Ladigesia roloffi. The sequence goes on from JBBKCR010000018.1 coordinate 12,628,320, forward strand.
AATAATAATCACAGGGTAGGTTTATTTTACAGGTGTGACACTTAAAAAATTAATTCAGCACCAAAGTGTAGAAATTAATGTTGCTAAGCTGTGAGCCCTGGTATAAATCAGAATTCCTATAGATGAATAACAGGGATATAATACAAATTGACTCAACCAACAATGTTCAGCATCAGTGGCCTTCCATGCAAAATCTTATGAACCTACAACTGCCTGGGAAATGGTTTTATGGCTGTCAGTTTTTGAAAGACTGAAGCATGTTGAGGGATAAACAGTGGTAATTATTCTAGGCTCTAAAATGACACAACTGGGTATCCAGCTTTGAAATTAAGTGCCATACCATAAGTAGTGAAAAAGATCTGTTCTGAAAAAAGTGAAAACTCACAGCTGAACAAAGATTTGAAAGATTTACCTTTCATATCGGTTTAGGTAAGCAGAAGTCCCTTTAGGCTCATCATCTAACCTTAACCGTGTAAATGAGCATACTCGAGTGCTTTAGGCGGAAAGTGATGTGTACAAGTAGCTCCCATTTCTGGAGAGTTGACAGACACATGCATATAACTATAGAGCACTTTACACTTACAACTAAACTGCTTTATCAGATTTCACATTTTGTTTACTGCTTGTCTCAAATGTCAAATGGTCCTTACTCAGTTAAGGCCCTTTATAGACATGTAGGTATGCATTACTCCATAATGCACATGTGCATCAAATTGAGTCGTATTAATGGTATTCTTTTAACCATAAGTGTGACACTCTTAGCATGTGTGTGTTTGTGAGTTACATGTATATAATTCATATTTGTAGGTTGTGGAATAGGAACTGGTCCAGGTGTGATCCAGGACAGATTCTCCCCTACTTTGGGACGTCATCGCACAAACCCACTTTTCAACGGACACATAGCTAACCCACCACCACAGTTCGATTTGGCCATTAAGCCTTTTATGAAGTCTAATCAGGTAGGTTATATTGACGTCATGACATTGACATAGGATTTTATTGATTATAAATGTATGATTCATTTGGGGAATAGAAAAGTTAGTGATGTCTGTACATTTGTTACCTTTGTTCTCATTCTCTGCAAGGGAAGTGATTTTTGCCATGTTTTTACTACTTAGGGACAGAATCAGCATTTTCAAAACCAGAACCATTCCAACCAGCAGCAAGTTCAGTCCAAGGATATGGCCCCACGCTTCAAGAAGGGGCAGCTCAACGCAGATGAGGTAACCTTGGCCAGAGGGGGGTCCTACTTGTTGAGGCATCCTGCACCCAGTGATTATAAAAAGACGCGTTATTCTGAGGAATTTTCCTGGATGTCAGTTTTCTGCCTTTTTCTGGTCTAATACTCCCTCTATACTTCATCTTCTCTCCTTTGCTCTAAAACTGGCATCTGGTCCGTTGACTGCGATTATGAGAGATGAGGGTGCACGTTTTTAACATTTATTCCATCTTTTGTCCTGTGTGAATTAAACAAGTTCATGATCTGTTACACACAGATCAGTCTGAGACCAGCTCAGTCTTTCCTGTTGAATAAGAACCAAGTGCCAAAGTTGCAGCCTCAAATTCCCTCCATGATGCCACCCAGTGCTCAGCCTCCTCGAACTCAGACGCCACCACTTGGACAGGTAATGCACTGCATAAATTCATTCTGCACTCTGTGATGTCATTCTTGTCTAAGAAGCTAAATTGAATTACATGGCTGTTGTTCTTTTTCTAATTGTTTTCCGTCCTCCACTCTTGTGTGTTTACCTTCCATCTGTCTTCTCCTTTAAGCCTCCACAGCTTGGTCTGAAAACAAATCCTCCTTTGATCCAGGAGAAACCTCAAAAGACCAGTAAGAAACCTGCACCCTCCAAAGAGGAGCTGCTCAAAATGACAGTAAGTAAAAACCTGCATGTGGTGCTTTCATTGGGACACATTCTTTAGAGCTTTGACCAACTGACATTACTTTTAAAATCTGTTTTTTTTTTCTATTCTGTTGTTTACTTGCAATTTTTTTCTGCGTTGCAAATGACTTATTAGTGCGTTTAAGCTAATCTAACAAACTTGTCTTTTAGGAGACCATTGTGACGGAGTATCTGAACACCAAGAACCTGGAGGATGTGGTCAATGGGGTGAGGGAGATGAGGGCTCCCAAACATTTCTTGTCCGAAATGTTAAGTAAGGTCATTCTATGCTCTTTGGAGCGATCTGATGAAGATAATGAACATGCCAGCACTCTCATTCACTCCCTGCGCAGAGAGGGACTTGTCACAGGAGAAAACTTTATGCAGGTACATGCGCAAGAGATTGCGCTGTGTGAAAATAAATGAGATCTAACTTGTTTGATGTATCATGTTCTTTAATCAGACATGTACAGTACAGATATGTCCTTATTCAAAGCTTGGATGAAACTATTATTTTAGTACATTTAAAAATGTTGCCAACACACAGCCAGAACAAACTTATTCAAACATTTATTTCCCTAAAGTGTTTATTCTTGCTTGTCAATTTTATGGAATATCAGTGAAAATGTGTAGTTTACTTATGATATGGTTTAGGCCCTTGAACTGTTTTCAATCTATTGAATTAAAATATTTTAAAGCTCTGTTACAGACCTGTTACAAATTAATTTAGGTTGTTCATAATGTAAATTATGCTGCTGTTTAACCCTTTATTTACTTACTTAATTCTATGGTTTATTCCAAAGGCACTACTGAATGTACTGGACCAGTGTCCCAAGATCGAGGTGGACATTCCACTGGTGAAATCTTACTTGGCCCAGTTTGCTGCCCGGGCTGTCATTACAGAGCTAGTCAGCATTGCAGAGTTGGCTCACCCCTTGGAGAATGGCACCCACTTCCCCTTCTTCCTGCTCTGCCTGCAGCAAGCATCCAAGCTGAAGGACCGTGAGTGGCTTGCTGACCTCTTTCAGCAGAGCAAAATCAACATGCAGAAGATGCTTCCTGGTATGTATCTCCCTTTGACCAGTACAAAACAGTTTTGTGCAAGTGATATGTAATGTAACTAGATCTTTGTTGTCTCTTATAGAAATAGACCAGAGTAAAGACCGTATGTTGGAGGTTCTGGAGGGGAAGGGCCTAAGCTTCCTCTTTCCACTGCTAAAGCTGGAGAAAGAGCTTCTGAAGCAGATCAAAGCAGACCCTGCCCCGCAGAGCATTTATAAGTGGATTAAGGACAACATCTCACCCAAACTTCACACAGACAAGGGGTTCATCAACATTCTCATGACCAGGTACTAGAACAGTGACCACACTGTAGCATGGCTACCACCTCCAAGCCAAACAAACAATTACGTGTAAAATGTTTCAGAAATGTGTGATAGAAGCTAATTTTCTAAAAAAAAAAAAAAAAATGACACTCCTGTAGAAACTGACTTCACTTTTGTTACAGCTTTTTGCAGTACATCGCAGCTGAGCTTTGTCTGTCTGAGGGTGACGAGCGCCTGTGTGCTCCCGCTAAAGAGCAGCTGGACCAGGAGAAGCAGCTGTTGCTTTCATTCAAGCCAGTCATGCAGAAATTCCTCCATGACCACACCAACCTGCAAGTCAGCGCCCTGTATGCTCTACAGGTGCACTGCAACACATATGCCTTCCCAAAAGGTACATGGTTTAAATTTGCTGTTGATACTGTTGCGTTACGGCAAATATTTAAAGGAAACATAATCACGTGCCTTCTTGCCTGCTCTTCCACCCACCTTTAGGTATGTTGCTACGCTATTTTGTGAACTTCTATGACATGGAGATCATTGAAGAAGAAGCTTTTCTTGCATGGAAAGAAGATATTACCCAAGAATTCCCAGGAAAAGGAAAGGCATTATTCCAGGTAACAGTTGGTTATGGTATATTAAATTGGTGTACCATAGTTTTCGTCAGGTACTCTCTCCCTTGATAATTGGCTAAATGCAATCATATATTCATGTCGTTTCTTCCAGGTGTGTTGCTGATATGTTTTTGATTTTGTCAAAATATTTCAAGCAATAAATCATTTTCTGTATATTTAATCTCTTAGGTGAATCAGTGGCTGACCTGGTTGGAGACTGCTGAAGAAGAGGAGTCAGAGGAGGAGGGTGACTGAGAAACCAGCCAAAACCTTGTAACAGAGTCCCAGATTGATCTGTTAGATAGAATACTGCTCTCCCTTCAGTTACTCCACTGTAGTAACTTGAGCCCATTCACCTCCACAACACTCTGCTGCTAAACCCATGAAGCATACAAAACAAATCATGAATAATTATGAGTCTTTTTTTTGTCTTTGCTTGCATCATAGCCTACTTCTTTTACATTTTTCTTTAAGAATACTCAGTTTGGGCTTCTGCTATAGTTTTTATGATGAATTTGGAAAAGAGTTCACTCGACCACTAAATTCAAGTGGAGGCATTTGTCTTAATTTTGTTGGCAAAGAAATAAATTGTGGTCTAAGACCTAAGCTAAATGTTTCTATAGAGCAACCCAAAATTGAGTTTGTCGTCAAGGGGCAGTCTGACTATAGGAAGTGCTCTCTACACATTTCTTGGTGTTATCCTGGGATGATTGCATTGTCCAGTTGTCCTTCAGCACCCGAGATACACAAAATCCAGGAGATTGTAATTGATTGTTTTTGTTGCTGTAAGGTTTTAGCCGTTGTCAGTTTCTACCTCCTAAATGGTCTTTTAGTGTTCTAGAGCACTCAAGCTACTTAACCTTAAAATTAAGATCCTGAAAATCTAATGACCTTTGGAACATATTGCACAACACACTACCTAATTTCAACTCTTAAAAGAGCTTTTTGAAGTGCTTTGCAGGGAACCTTTGATTGTTGGATGAATCAAAAGTATCAACATGATGGTGTCAGATGAACCCCTGCTCTCCTATCCTAATGCCCTTAACACTTGACTTCAGGAAATCTGAATGCATGATGGAATAGTACTGTCGTTATGTTGACTGGTGGAATGTGGCCTTTTGTGGACCCACGCAAGACAAATTCTAGTGGAAATTAAAATGAAAGATGATTACTTTAACAATTTAAATGATCAAAAATAACAATGATAATGCATAGACGGAGCCCTTTTTTGCATTTTGATATTTAGAGAAAATGAAAGGCTTGCCCTTGTCAATAATACACAGACTCAGTTATTGACAAGTGAATTCAATTTATTTGTGAGAACTGAGTTGCATTTGTTTTGCTTCATTTCCAGCTATCTGTGTATGAATAAATGGCTCACAATCATGTCATGGTAAGGCTGTGTTAATCCTCTGTATTCTACGCCACTATTGCTTAACTTTCAGTAAAGAAACACTTAAACAATCTTCTATATATCTTATAAACTGTTTTGAGAAGTGAAGAGCATTTAAGGCAATTTATTTCTCTTCTGTAGATAATTTTTATATATATATATGTAACACACTTCATGGTAAGCACCACTTATGATTTCATTGCAGAAACTATAAAATATTAAATTCTCTGGTGGGTTAATGCCATAACTGTCTTGGCTGTATAGTATGTGCTAAACCACTGCTCTAGTCATCAAGTGACGGAAAGTAACTGGCTTTGTGGTTATTCTTCATCAGTGGGGATCCAGAAGTATTCAACTACTTTCCGACTTCTCCTCAGGGGGCTGGAGTTAGCGTCTCCTCCCATTGGTGAGAGTTCAGTAAAGTGAGATGGTCCTGCATCTCTTCCTGCTCTGGGGGCAGCTACCCTGAGCATCGTTCTAAAGGGAGAAGTCACACTTGCTTGAACAGAATTGATCAAGAGCTTTTGGTGCGTTTGAATTCCATTAAATAAATATATCAAAACAGGGCATAAGTGATTTTATACTTAGGAGGCTGTACCTTCCTGAGCCTCTGTCTGTATCTTCACCACCTCCTTCAGCAGTTGAAATAAACACAGGGTCTCCCTCCTAGGTCAAGATTGAACAGACTTGGCCATTAGCTACATGTTTCAATTTGTTCTTTTATAAAATATGTGCCAGTAGCTGCAAATAGTACCGTGAAATTCCTTGGGGTTCCATCATGGTTTTTCAAGATCTTAACCCTCTGGTCACTTTCAGTCATACACAGGAAGTAACTCTTTATATTTGCTTGACACTGAGTGAAGAATACAATTTTGAAGTATACAATGTGAAGTATATATTGATCAAAAACATTTCAGCCAACTAAATGGGCAAGAGCTTTGTCAGCATTCAAACATTTGTGTGCTTGCGTGACACTTACCACTTTGTTCTGTCTTTGAGATTTGAGGTCCTCCTGTGCTCTGAACATGTCTGCCAGATTTTGGTGTTTTTCCCTCCAACTGAGGCATTCGCTGATGCGCTCCTCCTTCTCTTTTTCCACCAGTCTGCGCTCCTGTTCAGCCTGCTGCTGCGCCTTACTGCATCTCTCACTTTGCTCCTCTGCTGCTTCTGCTCTCCGCCTTGAGCTCACCTCCCTGCAAACAGTCTCAGCAATTAAAACAGTCCCACAGATATATCATGGTGCATATATGTTGCATTGCGGGGAAAACAAATCACTTTTCTTTGAGCTTCACATTCTCCTCAGTCATGTCCTTCAGTCTTTGCCGCAGTGTGTTCCTCTCATTCTCCAAACCCTTGTTCTCCCCCAGCAAGAATTGCCTCTCTCCAGATGCTCTCTCCAGCTTCATCTTGGCCTCAAAGTAATTCTTCTCGGTCTGTGCCAAAAGCAGCTGCACATTTGTGTGCTGAAGAAAAAAATGCGAGTCAGCTTAGAGGAAGCTTCCTCAAAAACATTTGCTTGTGTGAGTCAGTTAAGAAAACATAAATGAGTGTTCCAAAGGAACGTGGCCACTCACAGACATACATGAACACAGCTCCATTCTTTCTCAATTTTTTTCTCAGCATTCAGATTCAAACCCACAATCTTATGATCAATTCCCAAACCACATCATTATAGGATCCTGCCACTGCTGAAAATGAACCTTCAGTACATTAAGTCTATTTTTTTTAAGTCATATGCATTGTCTTTTAATGAACAGATTGGACTTAATAGCCTTGGTATTAATTATTGCAGTGGGTGAACTAGTCTTCACACTGGTGGTAAGATAGCAATAGGGAGATTTTTTTCACCTCTTTACTGAGATGCTGCAGGTCGTCGCTGAGTCGGACCTTCTGAGCCAGTGCCACATCTCGCTCCTGCCTGCTCTCCACTGACTGAACGTCTGCCAGTGTCCGGCACTTTTCTGCCTCCCCTCGGGCCATGTCTGCCTCCTCCGCTGCCCTGGAGCACAGAGACGCCCTCTGCTGGCTCAAGTGCAGCTTCTGTTTCAGCTGGTAACACCAAGTAAATTAGTCTCTGTGCAACAGGTATCTGTGGTGTTCAGCACACTGCGGACTTCCCTTCTCAAACACACCAACTAAACATACTCATTAATTGGAAACTAAAACAGGTGTTTTGGAGCAGTGACCTCACCAACCTGTGCTGGACATCTGAGTAGACTACTGGTTAATAGTACAGTCACTGTATTCTTTTTCTTCTTCTTTAAAGTCATTTAAAGAGTGTAAATGATAGCTGGCATATGCACTTTACGCAAAAAAGACAAAAATGAGGACACTGTGCTTTAGGCAGTGGTCATATCTGAGTACCTCTCTCACTTGGGCCTGGAGTTCCTGGTTGAGGTTTCTAAGGTTCCTCATGGTGAGTTCACTCTCTGTTCTCATCATGATTCTCTCCATGTGAATCTCATTGGACAGATACTTGTTCTCCTTCTTTAGGTCCTCACATTCCTAAAGACATGGGGACATTGCAATACACACCAGATGTGTTGGTTTTTCAGCTTCGAACAGAAGGGAAAAGACAGGAGAGTTTTTTGGTTGTGTAGTCTTACATTAGCTTTATCTGTCAGGTTGAATAAAGAAGAGTAATAGTTTATTAGAAGTGTATATATTCTATAATATACTTTATTGTAGTGCCTGTTTTTAAGGCACTTTAGTTAAAAAAGTAATCTTATTGTGTGCCAGCCATTGCATAGATTTGTTAAATTACACGACATCCTTCATTTAGCCGAATGAATGGTTCAGTTAGCTAGCATACTAACAGACATGTGTAACAAGCACTTGCCCTGTGTTCTTTTTGTATTAATAGAAAACAGCACAAGACTTAAAAACCTTCTAAAGAAATGTCCCCAAAATGTATTTTCTTATAGAGAAAAGGAGATCAAGTGAGATGCTTCATCAGCATCTGGTATGTGAGAGGCCAGCCAAGGAGACATTGTTTAAAAAAGAACAAGAGGTTTTAGAGTGAGATGTAAAAGGGCAGCAGGGGGAACTATAGCTCCCCTAGTATTTACATGAGCTCCCCTGGAAACATGATTTGTGAAATTTTGAGGGAGCTCTAAAATATTGATAGGATGATTAAATAAATGCCATGTTGGGGATGGGTTTTCTTACAGGTGTAAAATAATTAAAATAAATGTATATTTAGAGTTTAGCACTCATGAAAAAGCATCTTCCTTGCACGTTTTTGGGGCACAGCCTGCAGCCCCACTCGCTACACCCTCCCTCACACGAGCTCGCTTAGTTAGTAAAACATGTTTACAAGGTGTTGTTGCTGATATCTTGGTGCCACTCGTTGCTTTTACCGGCTGTGTTAAGCCTCTTAGGCTACTACCCATGTGAAATACTGTAAGGTTTTGAATGGAAAAGCCTAATTATAATTTGATTTAATAAAACAGTCAAATGTTACTTTGGTGGTCTGTGGATTATTTTATTATCAGGTGGATTGAAGTTTGCGGTGGCCATATATTTGCATATGCCCGTTCACCTGATCCGTCGGGGCATTTGATGTAAATATTGTTCAGACCTATAAATGTCATCACCCATGAGTGACAAACCAGCATTAAAACTTTGCCCCCACCTCCACCGGGCTCCACCGGAGGCAATGGGATAGCTCTGTTTTCGTCTGAGGGTTGGAATTAAAAAAAAAAATTTCCAAACTACTGGTTTGAGCAAACTAGAGGAGTCTGGCAGTTCTGGTGAAAATGTCGCAAGTATTTTTCATCTCTGGATCTAAATTACCCACCTCTGCATTTCAAGGTACAGTGTAAGTGTAAGATTGGGTCAAAGTGATATGTTAGTTTTTTTGTTTTTTTTTATCATAATGCTGTACCTTTTCACAAAATAGATGATTACCAAAACATTATCTTTTCTAACAGTAACAAGCACAAACCCACTGCAAAGTCCAATAAAGCCTTTCTAAAAGGGAAACCTTAATCACTTCAGAGCTCGTACATTAACATAACTGGATCTATGTGGAATAGCTTGGAGCACTTTGACAGGAAAAGAGGAAAAAACACCCAGAATCAAAAAGTTTCCACACAACAACTTTAAAAATACACAGCAGTGGATCTCAGCAGTGTACCTTTTCCACTTTGAAGTAGGCCATGCAAAAACACCTTGGTTAAAATAACACAAGCTCTTTCATTATTTAGGATATCAATGTTTATTTGTATTTTTTAAAACAAAAGACTTACTACCCAGGTAAATAGCTTTAATAATATGTTTACCAGTGGCCTAAATTTGTGTGGGAATTGTGCTGGAAATTACTCTGCGTTTCACCGAAAACCATTTGTTCCCCCCCTGATGAATTTTAACTGAGTTTTAACTGAAACACCACTGGCTTGGCAGTGTAGACTAGTCGAAGATTAGACATGATTATACTCTTAACAGCCCTGATCTGCCCTTACCTTTCTCTTGCGCACCAACTCGCCTTGCAGATGGTTGATCTGCAGGAAGGTCCCGCTGCTGCTGAGGGCACTTACTGGCCTGACTGCTCGCACTGGCCTGCGGGGTGGATGCGATGGCTTGGACACATCCATTTTGTCCTCCATTCTGTCCTTCCCAAACCGGCTGCCCATGTTGCTGCTGCTGCCCGAATAGGACTTGTACATGCCATTGTCCGGAGACGGCGGCTTGGACAGAGACAGGGCCTGCAGGTCCCCATGAGATATGGCCCTCAGATTCATTCCAGCTGTTCGTGGAATCCTGTCTGTGTAGAGCAGGTTTCAAGATTTCTGACAGGACAGCAGCCTGAAAACACTGCTGATGCTGAGCCACATTTACGCATTTCACCCTTCTGCATGAGGTTGATCCTGCAAAGGCTCATGACTCTTGGGTCAATCACTTTAATCATTCATGAGGCCATCCGATGCCTCCCTGGTGGGAGTAGAAACTCTACGCGTGATGACACAAAGCTTATTCCTGCCATAATTAATTACACACACCGCACTCTCTGTCATTTTGTACAAGCGAATAACATACCAGCACTAAGGTGATAAATGGAAAAACTACATATTATTTACATTAGTACGTACAATTGTAAGATATGACCGAAATATTCAGAAAGAACTAAAATGAGGAGTCTACATTGAGGCCACAAAGCCACAAGTGTTGGTAGTTTCTCAAAACGACTGCAAGTCTGTATCTGATTTGTCTTCCGAGTACAGGATGCTTTGAAAGCACAGTGCTCATGTGATCATGACTGATTTTCCCTCCTCTGTAGGGTAGTCCTCTGAAATGCATACCCTTCCGTTTATAATCTATTATTCAAGTAGAGCAAGTTCCACTGGCCCAGTTAAGTTTTTTGAGGCTTGGCTGTCACTTGTCCCGTTGTTAAATTGGCAGAGCCACTAGTGCTTGTTCTTTCTTTTTGTCTCCAGCCTCCAGCACTTAGAAATAACATTCTGATGATCTGTGTTTTTCTGTGATCTGTATTTTTGTCATTATAAATATAAAACAGCATATTTGAAGTTATGCCTGGTTTTGTATTTGATTATTTTTATATAATAAAATAAAAAGTAAAGTAAAGTGACTTCTTATAGTCACATGTGAACATACCAAAGCACAGCACACAGTGTGAACAGTGTGAAATAATTTTTCTGATTTTAACCAACAAGGGGGCTGCCCAGGGAGAAGTGTGTGGATGGTACTTTACTCAAGGGTACCTCAGAGATCACACTAGCAGTGTAGATCCCATAACCCATCTGGCCCTATAAAATGTCCCACAGTCAGTAAAAACCTGAATTGGATAACACAAAAAAACATTGAGTAATCTGTGTGCCTCAGAAGCAGTGATTTGGAGATAAGAGTGATAAGTTGGGACAGTAACATCCACTCACTCCATAAAGAGAGACTTCCTGTTCTGCATGGCTTTCCTCCTTGGGGCTGATTGAGAACTGAGATCTTGGTGTTTCTTCATCCTAGTGACTGTTATGGCAGGAATGCAGCTTTCCACCCATTTGACTCAGATGCCAACTGCCTAATAGATATCATGGCGTCTTTATGCAAGTTGCTAATTAATTCTCCTGAGTACGTTTCCTTTTCGAAGTATAGAAAGGCCTGGATGGCTCCTGTTACTGTGACTGATGTGAAAAACAAGGATAGTAAACCTCCAGCTCATACAAAGGCAAATTTGTCCCTGAGGAACATGAGAAGCACAAAAACATCAGAAACAGCCAGGAAAGTTATGAAATCCTCAACAATGTAAGGAAGTTACTCGCACCTCTAGCTGTGGATACCCCAAATTGTATCACAGTCAACAAGACAGGCATGTAGATATGACAAAGTATTGATTTTCAATGATATTCAATTTTGCTATGTCTCAACCATGCTAAAGTTTACAGTGTATGGTAAAGACATTAAGGGTTTTTCCATAAACCACCTTCAATGGGCTCCTTCTGCACTGCTGTTTGTTACACCTTCTGCACTTTTCAACATGACCTTTTGACCGGCTTTGAAAGTTATGACATAATAAAACTGCATTTTTCCTTTTTTTCCCTTTTTTTTCATTCTTTCTACAGTTTTTCATGTTTTTTACTTAATTTGAACACAGCTGTTCTTTAAACTGCATTAACTTTTCATGAAAAAATTGACTCTTAAAGATGCATCAAAATAAATGTGCAGTATTAAAGCTCTGGACATCAGTTTCTATAGACAATGAGTGCTTTTGCTTGCTCTTATACAGTTACCAAATTGGAGATACTTTTTAAAAAAGCGTTTCCTCTGCTCATATGTGTGAGTTGTTTGTTTCATTGAGCTAGTTATGTGTAGCGTGGTAAGGATGAGAACTCTGTCCATAAAAATCATTCATAGTAAATATTTTATGTTTGTCTGTTTTTATTTAACATCTAGGTTGTTCTTACTTGAATTTCAATGTCAGTTACGACTTCACTACGCTGTATTTTTCAGTCTTCAGGTATATATCAGTTGTGTTTAGTTATGGTTGTTGTGAGAATGCACAACACGAATAAAATGTATATTTAAAACACATTTGGTTTCAATTATGCATGTAAGAGCCACAGTCTGTGAAATCACTGAATATGTGTTTCACCTGCATGCAGAAATGCGGGCTCGGTATAAAAGAGAGACCCATCTGGAATTTGTTGCCTGTGCCTGTAAATTCTTGGAGAATCTACCAGAAAGCACAACCTTTTAAAGAGCCTCCTGAATTGTTTTGTAGTTTTTTGTCTTTTGCCCTTTGCTCCATGGGTACATGCCCTCGCATCCTCACGCAAAAGGTCTCCTAACAGATCATCCTCAACCTCCTGTTTCCCATTTCCCTTTGCCATCAGCTACACCAGGACACACTGTGCAGAACAAGAATTCAGTGTAGACGCAATGAAGTGGACAGTGGCTTCACCTCTCTCTCTGTGCCCTCTTCTCTCACTGGTGATTTGTACAGTCAGTCTAGATCCCAGCCAGATACAAGGTAGGACAAGACAGCATGTTCTTGAGGAAAATCCATTTCCTTTCTTCTTGTCATTTCTTATTCTTGTTTTTTTTTCCCCTGACATTTCATTACTTTTTTTGTTGCTTTTTTGCACAGTTTTTCCTGAAAATGGTGGAAACTCTGGAGTCTTTCTAGCCACGCTACGCAGCAAAGGCTACAGTTTCAATGCCACAACAGCCGTAAAGGTTTGCAGGTCTCTCAGTGTTAGAATAGCTTCTAAAGCTGAAGTGGAAATGGCGCACAGCAGTGGCTTACAGACATGCAGGTAAAGCATAACACTGCAGGACAATGTCACGAAAAACAAATATTGTATGTTCACTGTGCCTCATGTTTCTAAGTATAGAAGTTATTTTATATTTTGGTTTCATTTAGTTAAAACATTTTAGTGTAATGGATATTGCTGGTATGTTTGCATGTTATATATATGACCTGCAGGTTTGGTTGGGTTAAGGAGCAGATTCCTGTTATTCCTCGAATTGAGGCAAATGAAAAATGTGCCCAGAAAAAAGTTGGAGTTATTACTTGGATGGTTCCTCTAGACAGGCTATTTGATGTTTTTTGCTTCAATTCAACAGGTATTCTTAATTTTATTATAATTATTATTAATGCTATTATTTTCTATTAATATTACTATTATTACTGTTATTACTATTATTATATGAGCTGCATTTTGTAATGCAATGTAATACAACGAGGATGCAAATACAGATACACTGTTTTTATAATGTGAGATTTGTATCCTTTTATGTCCTGCAGGTCAGAGAAGAGCAACAACAGACAGCACTCCAGGAATGACGAAGCCAGCTGACAGGAGCACTTCATCCAAAACAGCCACCCCATCGCTCATTTTGTCTACTCTGTTTAACAAACACTTCCTCACCTCCTCCCCATCTACCCCATCCATTTCCTCTGCTTTCAGCGCCTCTGTAGCATCCACATTGTCTCTCTCCACTGCTGACAGTGCAGCTTCAAGGAGCCCTCGATCACTTTCACCTTCTACCACTCAGCACCCTCTCACCACTTCCTCCTCCTCCTCCTCTTCTGCTGCATATTTCTCTTCTACCAATTTTTCCCTTCATTCATTCACCAATTCGTCCTCTGCAAACACCCTGTCTCATCAAACAGATCAGCCTGCACAGCCCAAACCAACATCATTCTTTGGAGGTTGAGTTCAATCATAAATCAGCTTATATTCAAATATATTTCCTGTTTACACATCTTAAAGTTTTCTTGTATTTCCCCTCTTATAATTGTCCCAAAATCAGTGTATTCTTACACAGCCATTTCCAGTGTCTCAGTATTATTTAGAGACTTTTGTGTTGCTTTTAACAGTGATATATGTGAACAAGCTGGTAATTTTTTAGATTTAAAAAATGTTGGTGATTTTATGAATGTCATTTTGTTCACTTTGCCATTTGGAGACTTCTCCTCATTGAAGCCCATTGAAGTTCCTAAAAATATTTGGTTTGTCTCAATATAAGTTATAAATGACAACTACTTTTTACAATAGCAACTATTTATATAATGTTGCTATTTATAATTTATATCGACATTTCTGGTGTTGATTTTGGCATTTTTTTGCACAGTAATACTACAAAAATAAAACGAATAAAAAAACCTAAAACTAATAAAACTTATTAATAAATACAAATATCATTCTCCATTAAATAATGATGTTCTGTTCAGTATATAAGTATATTCCTTGATCCATGATTTTCAGTATTACTGTAGTTTCATCAGAATCCTGGTTTAACTCAATCAGTCCTACATTAAATTAAATCAGAAGCTGCTGATGGAGTTTCATATGTAAAAAAAATGGCTGGAGGAACCGATGAGGAACCTGGAACTGAACCTTTGTTCTACTCACCAGCTTACACACTGCCAAATACTTTTACAAACAGAACAAATCTGATACTTTTACTACTTTCTTGTTTCATTCACACA
>JBBKCR010000018.1:12649639-12664956 GCA_037577295.1 Ladigesia roloffi
ATGGGACTAAGACTTCTACAACATATACAACACATTTTGTAATTGGTACTGTTACTTACTGTGTGTTGAAAAGCCTTTCTCAATGATTTGTTCCTACAGAAGTCACTACAGCATGCGTCGTCATTGCAGTGATGTTAATCTTGATGGCAGCAGCTGGTGGAGTTTGGTATTTTAAAATGTACGTTTGAAATCACTTCAATGCAAAAACAGAAGCTGAATCTCAGATGCATTAGATGCTGCAATGTGTTGTACAGTCTAATTATAATGGTTGTTTAGAGAAATGGAGAATCAGCTCAACAGTTTACAGCTCACTGACTGTTGTTCACTGGCCAATCTTATCTTTCAGTAAACAAGCACATGGCTTTCCTCCATGGGTCAGAATACGACACGAGGACACTTTGGGAACAGAGATGTCGAAGCACACCAATGAATCAAATTTCAGCAAAAAGAAGAAAAAAAGGGACTCTTCAGATGATTTAACTCTCCATTCGGAAGAAGACACAGAGTCGGCATAAGGAGAGTGCTTGTGTTTATGTTGTGAATGCTATGAAGAGGCTGTTTGTGTTTTGTGAAGTATGATTTGTTCCATTGTAAGTAGCTGAGGTCTACAGTGTCATATGAATCCATTTTAAAGGTATTTAGCTTTTAATAGATGGTTGATCATAGCTCTAAATATTTGCTGCCTCATTAAATAGGATTTTATCATTCTTTTTCATCTTTAAAAGTGTTCAAATTGTTCAGTTTTATTTGTTTCTCAAAAAAATGTGTTTCAGATTTGTATATAAGGGTTATGCCAATCTGATCCTCAGTATCAGTATCAGTCTGATACGGGATCAATCAATCGACTGGTTATCAGAAAAAAAGCCTAAACTATTCTTTGAGCAACATGCCGTACATCTTACGCAGATAAACAGCAAGGCAGTCTCTCAAATGTGTTGCTACATACTGTATACAAATTGAAATACAGGCTTCTGCACCCAAATAGTGTTTAATAAGTCTGACGAAGAGCCATTGCCGATTTTGCCATGTATGTGGAATTTTATAATGAACAGAATGTGCACTAGAAATGGGTTTGCACTATAGAGGTGGTAGGGAATCATTTAGGATTAAAAGTGCTTTCAGACAAATATGTTACTAACAGCTTCGTTTTTCAAGATAGGGTAATAGTTCATATCAGACTGATATTGGTATCGCAAATGAAAAAGTGGTATTGCGCCCTAATCTAATCCCTAGATTATTAAATACAAAAGACAAATAAACAGTGATTTATGTGTCTATCACAGTACTACACACTATTCATCACCTCTTTAATTTTACGTGTCAAATCTCTGCTGTAACAGTGTTTATCTTGCTAAAGGTATTAAGAAGAAGAATAAAATCACTGCCAAATACCCTGTATATCATACTATCTTTGTCATGTTTCATGTTTTGTTTACTTGTTTACTTCACATGCTTTAAGTCATTATTTATTTTTTTAACAAATTACATGCTCACAACAATTTTTCATATGTGTTGCACACCTGGAATGCACGAATGTATGTATATTAACAACCGTATAGAAGCCGATCAGACAAAATATCAAATGTCTTGGGATCATATAATCAGCAATGGTATAAAAGTCAAATACATTTAAGAATAATTGCATTTTTTTTTTGCTTTTTGCATATAATTACAACGTTTTCTAAGTAAATAATAGGGTGCAGACTAGTGACAACAGAGGGTTACATAAAATATATTACATATAAATATATATGTATTTATAAAACTAGACAAAAGTTATACCTTAATAATAGCGTGATAAAATACTTAATAATTCAGGCGATTATTAAGAAGTATTAATAATACTCCTTGAGGAAATAAAGTCTGTCTTGGAAAAAAAAAGTACATCCACCTTCCATTCAGTTTCTATTTATGAGGGCCTAAATAACAGAATAAAATAAATATATCATTCCCACTTCCACATTGACTGACTGCTATTAGGAGACAGGTATCATAAAGTACGCATGACTGTTTAATCATCCAGACTAATATAATCTACTATACCTAATCAGAAGGATGAATTTGAATTTGATTACATACCTTTGAGGAAAAAAAGATGAAAATATTTAATTATGAGATTTATGAGATTAATTAATATCTCGTGTTTAGTGCAATCAATCACTAATCACCCCTACATTAAAAAGAAAGAGGAGTTCTAATCAGTACGTCATCACTGGGCGTCGGTGTTTGACAACAAAGTAGCTCGGTTGCTACGCTAGTGGTCTACACCGTTTACTCTGGAAAAGTGCTTCTGTAATCAGTATTTTTTGATGAAACATGTATCAGCAGGTTTGTAATATTTCATTTAGGTCGTGGTACTGCCTGTCGTTTGTACACGAAGCTAAAATATGTATTTATTATGTTAATTTTATTCTCTCCGTCTCACTGTTAGCTCTTCATACTGCCTGCTAGCAGAAATGTATATGGTTACTGTACTCTTTTCAGCAAAAGAGTTATTCAGTCAGTGTTTTTCGCTGATTCGTGCCTTATTAACATTTAATCGAATTCTCTTTAGATTAATGTGTAGATGCAGTGTCCATTTCCAGGCCGTCACTGCTCTGAATGAGTGATTGCTGAGCAGTTCCTGTTATGTTGAACTTGGTGGTGGAGCTGTACTTCATGGACAAAAGTATTGGGACACACCTGTTTTTCGTGGTTTTAGCTAGGCCCCGTTACCTCTTGCGAGGGGAATCATATTGCTTTAGCATACCTTGTGGACACAGTTTGGTGAAGAACCTTTTTATATTCCAGCATGGCTGTGCTCGATTGCCCAAAGCAAGCCCCATAAAGACGTGGCTGGATGAGTTGAATTCCCTGCACTCGTCCATCATAAGAATCCGACGTCATAAATGCTCTACAGATTGAATGGCCACACATTTCCCCCAGAAAACCTTCTAAGGAGAGTGGAAACTCTTATAGCTGCCAAGGAGGGACAAACTCCGTTTTAAAGTCGATGTATTTGAATGTCATTCATCAAAGTCCCTGTTGGTGTAATTGTCCCAAATAGCATAACCATTGTGACACTCCCATCAGAAATGTCACTTTTGTAGTGACTGTTTGTCAAGTCCCTGTAAAGTTTAAGAAAAGTAATTTAATCACTCATAACTTCTCAATTTTTGCTAGGTTTGTTATAAGCCCTTACATCCCTTTTTCTCTCATCCCCCAGGGCCTCGAGTGCTGAATGAGGTCTAGTGTTCTCTTAGTGTGGACCTCCATTTGGAGTTGAGATGGGCCAGCAAATCTCTGGCCAGGCAGTGATTAGCAAGCTGCCCGAGAAGCTGGTCAAACATGCTGGACTAGTGCGGGACAGCGGCTACCTAACCTATGAGGAGTTTTTGGGTCGAGTAGCAGAGCTTAATGAGGTGTAAGTGGCAGATTCTTAGCTTAGTGTTAAGAGTCTCTGTGATTTGTATATAAAGACTGTAGAATATTGTGTACAATATGACTTATCTTTACCTTTTATGACGTCAACCTAATGTGTTAAGACCTTTCATTGGCATGCAATCACTTGTTGAATTTGTTGTGTTTTAAGTCGTATTTGTGTCCATTTTTCTAGGCACATTCATTATATGAGATCTAAAATGGTATCAATGAATGTATCTACTAAAATGTTGATACATGATACATGGAGTAGTAATGTAATGCACAGAAATCTATATTGAAAATGCAAGATACATATAACTAACACATATTAGATCACAGGAAATTTTGGAAATGTAAATGGGTGTGTAGAAATATATTAAATTATTCTGTGAAAGCTGTGCAGTTGTAAATATGATCCCTGTTTTGATGCGATGGAACTGCTGCCAGCATTTATTGGTTTCTTAAATGGGTTTATCCTTTATATTATTTGCAAAAGTAATGCATATTAATCAGGAGTTAAATCACTTTTTTTTTGCTTGTTATTATTTTACACATGTCAGAACTGCTAAACTGGCGACTGGCCAACAGAAGCATCTCCTATTTGAAGTTCTGCCTGGATCTGATGCGTCTGCTCTTTGGAAAGTGGCTGTGAGGGTTGTATGCACTAAGGTGAATTCACTCCACAATGGCAAAGAAATAAAAAAAATATATATTTTACATATTATATTATTATATTTGCTCTATAGTTCAGCCTGAATGGAAAACAGTTGTAGCTGGGTTGAGTCATCAATAGATACTTTAGCTTTAGAGTTAATCTGTTTTTACCTCTGAGTAAAGGGCGATGCTCTGTTTGTCATGTTGTAGATTAATAAAGAGGATGGCATGGTGGAGGCATCACGTATTATGAACCTGTACCAGTTTATCCAGCTCTACAAAGACATCACTACCCAAGCAGCTGAAGTGTTGTCAGCAGAGGGCACTGCAGAATGCTCATATAACCAGCTTTCTTCTGCTGAGTCCTGCCAGGCCAGCATGTGGATGGGCAGGTATTTTCAAAACGTTTTTTCCACATTTGTCTCTAAGGAATTCTGCCTGTATCATGTAATCGATCTTGCTCATGCCGCCGTGTGATACAGGGTCAAGCAGCTAACTGATGAAGAGGAGTGCTGCATCTGTATGGATGGGAAAGCAGACCTAATTCTGCCATGTGCACACAGCTTCTGTCAGAAATGTATTGACAAGTGGTATGTATCTGCAGTCAGTCACTGTTGTTTTAAAGCGTTGCTTTAGATTTTTCTTCATGCTTCTCTTGCTGCCCGATTATTGCAGGAGTGGTCAAAGTCGAAACTGTCCCATCTGCCGTATTCAAGTGACTGCTGCCAATGAATCATGGGTGATGTCTGATGCTCCTACAGAAGAAGACATAGCCAGCTACATTCTTAATCTTGCTGATGAGGCCGGCCACCCTCACAGACCTTAATCTGGCACAAGCCACTTTAACACCCTCTTTCTGTAATTGTAACGCTGATTCTCTGACTGTAAAGTGGTTTACATTTTTTTCTTCTCTGCATTCACTGGCAGCAATAATGGCTCATTGTTGTCATTTAGAATTTTCTAATCACCTATATATTAACGTCTCACACTGTGAAAAGGCATTATGTTTTAGCTGTAAATTCTGATGCTGATTTTGTCATTTCTGGTTGACTGCGTTTTATTTTCTTTAGTTTAATATATTGCACTCAATTTGCCTATTGCTGTGAAACAAAGGGTTGAGTGAGAGGCACGTGGCTTCCTTACTGAAACTGTTATGAGAATGTGACAGACTTGATAGTTTTGCATGTAAATGTAAAAAATCAAGCCTATGTGTTACTTTTCATAAAAGTTGAAAGTGGAGACCACCATCATTCATGGTGAGTGTGTGTATAAGCATCAATGATTCAGTGTGCAATTGCTTAATACTGTTTAGAAATGCGTAATGTTTCACTTTCATTGCAATTTCTTGAATATTTATCGGTATTTAAGCTTAAGCATGACACAGTTCTTAATGTGTCACTGCATCACTACTGCAGCAGTCGGCATTTTTTCTGCATGAGATTTTCCCCATGCAGTGGGCCTGTTCTAACCATGATCTTTGTGTATGTTACGGAGGAAAGGTTTCCAATTGATTAATTGATTAACTGTTTAATGGATAAAGGATTCATCACAGTTTTGTGAAGAATTCAGCATATTTGTATATGAAACCTGAAATTATTTTAAGAACAGTTTGATCACAGCAGATTTTTAATTTTACTTGTATTACACTACTGGCACTTTAAGTGGTAGTTTCTTCTATATTGTCTCAGATTTAGAATTAAAATTAATAGCTAATTGAACATGCAGTTCCTGGTTTGTTACATAAGTGTGACTTAAGTGTGGAATACTGTTAACTATGAAAATATAATACACAATGTATATTTTTGTTGATGTCTGGTCATAATCTATTAATCCTATATTTTTCAATATGTGTGCACTTGCTGTGCTCTGTATACTTCTAATGTAAACTTGCCCTTTTCACCAAGTTGAGCTGGATGAAATAAAGATACCATTTTTTAAAGATCTGGTGTAGGTTTGCAGTTTGCAGTTTCTTTTTTTAGAATATTAGAATGAAATTATACATTGTCCTGTTTAAAATATCAGACAAGTATGAAATATTATTTATTAAAAAAAAAAAAATCTCACTAAAACAAGTAGAAGGGAGAACATACACATACGGGCAGGCAAGCAAAACATCCGGGTAAGATGTGTGTTCCATGATTCTGGTTCAGGATTGATCAAATTTAGTTGCTTGTAATTATCAATCAACAACCAACTAAACGTATGTTTCTGATGAAACAGTTTTGTGAATAATTTATATTACAAAGTACCCACACGCCATAATAAACCCAGGCTCTGTTGGGGAATTGCACATTTAAATCACTTTAGTGAGCAATTTTTAAAAATTCTGTATAAAGTAGAATTTCATGGTTTTAAATGCTACAAAAGGTGTGTAAATGAAGTAAAACGTTTTAACTGGGTTAGCTTGGCATGCTACTATGCTACTAACCTAAACCCTGACCTGTAAATAGAGCACCACTCTTGTGCACCTCATATATCAGTTCCTTGACAACCCTACATCATTCTGCTATTGTGCTACACTTCTAAAGAACATATTACTGTGATGTACTATGACTGCATGGACTGCATAGTTACTCAAAAGACACAAAAAAACAACTGTCCCACTATAAACCTGTATGTGTTCCCCTTCCAAAGGCAGTTTGACAGGTTTAGCAAGGTAAGAAAGAGTCCAGCCTCTGCTTCACCATAAAAAAACATGCAAACAAAATAACTTACACTAAAACCTGTAGGTACTAAAAAAACATATAGAATATACTCTTTAAAAAATCCTTTTAACCCTCCACCCCCATGTTCATACAATATTTAACGTGTTGTTAATCCACTCGTTTCGAAGGAATTATGCTGATAAGTAAAACTTAAAGGTGGTCAGGCCAGAGGATCTGGGCTCAGTGCAGCGAAACATTCTTCCCCTGTATGAAAGTGCAGCCCTTTCTGCCCTTCTATTTTTTTTTTTCCAAGTTTGGCTGCTGAGATGTATAGTTGTCTGATATGGGCCTCTAAGTTCCTATTCAAGTTTTAGCATGTTCACACGCCTTGTGTAGGAATACACTCAGACTTAACAGCATCCACCAGAAAGCTGAGCTCATTGCACAGGGTCTCGTGTCTGAAGGCCATGCGGATTTGGGCAACATTGGTCCGCCTGATGTCGTTCCCTTCAGGTCCATCCTGCAGATAGTTTTCTCCCAAGAATTGTTTCTTCTCCTGTTAGGAGCAAGAGAAACACATTGACAAATTCAGGCCATTAGCTCCATATGTAACAGGAACCTAAAATTAACACGGGCACAGCTGTTTTTTATTTTATTTCTCAGGGCAGGTTTAGGCATGACCAACATGCAGCAACAACCTGGAGTAGATACAGTATGTTCTCTTATTAGTGTTTTTTCCTAAGTTTGTTACATTTTCACCGATTGACAAACAAGCAGATCAGTCAAGTCTTCTGAGACACTGCTGTAGCCAAAGCAGCAAGTATGCTGACAAAATGTTATGGATTATTGACTTTCAGTTGTAGTCTGAAATTGACAACCATTTACATGAGTATGTCATAATATTTGCTTTAGTGTAGATATGGTGCTGGTGCTGTACCTGATGTGAGAGACCACTTTGTAGGACACTGTTCCTGGCGATCTCACAAACATCACATGTGCTGAGCTTCCACAGCTGTGCTGCAATGGCATACTCTTCCATCAGCGCCTCCTGCATGATAGTAAGTGTAACTCAGTTTACTTACTGTATATAAGAATGTTTTGTGGCAGAAAATATATGCATCTACCAGTGGTCATGGAAAGCTCAGTCAGGTTTTTGGTTCACATTCAAGACCTAATGGCACTCATGGGTGTTCCGTCTTTTTTTGCCAATATTTTCTCACTCGACAGACAAAAACAGAAGCTCTATTTCATTTTAAACATATCTGTATGTCATTTAAGACATTTGTTTGAGCACAGAAAAGTGCACTACAGTGTTTCTTGTCAGCACATACAGATAAAATGTCTAAATTGTGAGTTCACTACTGCACTAAAGTGTATGAGAACAGGCAAGTCCACTATTTCACTTTATATAAGCCAGAGTTAAGCTAGCAAACAAGCAAAACAGGTAATTAGACTAGATGCTTTAGGGTGGTGGCAGCTCCAGCTGTCTCAAAAGGACAGGATATTAGAACTGAGAGTTCTGTATGTTCCCATTTAAACCGGTTCTTGTTTAGCAATGGAAAAACACTTAACTTGTTTTATATCATTTCATATTCACGAAACTGTGGTCAGCTCAATGAAACCCGACAGACCTTTGTGTAGTGGAACTGCATTGGGTCATCTGTGGACAGGGACACACACAGGCCTTTGTGTAGGAACTCTCTGAGGGGGTTTTTAGAGTACTCCAGAAACAGGCTGTTGTTGCTTAGAGGAGACATGGCTATGGGCACCTGGGCCAGGTAAAAGAGATACTGCAGCACAGGACTCTGGGTAGGAAGAAAATTAAGGGATAACATATTTAAATCATGCATTAACCGACAGAACAATTTCCACAATTTTCAGAACATTTGGCCTTAAAGCTTCATTGTAAATATCCATTAACGTCCATTACAAAAAATGTTCCATGTCTTCACATGCTTGTTTCCTGAACGTTGCATCTGGGGAACACACTTACCTTCTTCAGGTTAAGGCCATGGGAGATGTTGTCTGCAGTGAGAAAGGCTGATACAAGATGGGTGATGGATCCAGCTTCACCACAGTGGGGACGGAATTGAAATGTATTCAGGCCTCGTTCCCTAGAAACATCACAACTTTCATCACTGATATAATATTTAATAACACTGTAAAATCTATAACAGGCATGCACAGAACAAACTTCAAAGCAGTACTGAGGGTCGCATAAATGGTCCAATAGTTTATTCACCCCAATTCTCAACATGTAAAGCAAAAATGGGATGCTCAGTGGTCCCTGAAGACCAGTTTGAGAAACAGTGTATTGAAGTATTACATTTCATAGATGGATATACGTCAGAAATGCATGTACTGTAATGATATAATGACATACTTGCGCAAGTCGTTGAGCACCATTATGTTGGCGTACATATGAAACAGATAATAGCTGTAAGGCGGGTTCTCATCAGTGGTCCACTCCTCAGGCTTCGGGCTCTTGTAAGAAAACATGTGATCACTGTGTTTGGACTCATCATCCACACTGTCAAACCCTGTCACCTGCAAGGAAAACATTTTTGTTGTAGATGTCTGATGAAAATGCTGTGGACTGAGCTAACAACACATCAGAATTTCACTATCCAATATTTCCATTTGTTCATGAGAATCTTTTGTTTAGGCTTCATTTCAGTACATTCTGAAAGAACAGTTTGCGTGTATACCTCATATTAAACTGAGTCAGGTAATCCTGTAAACCCTGTCAATATATATGACTCACTTTAACACCCATTAGTCTGTTTGCCTTTTGACACTCTTCTGGAGATTTAAGTGCTGGAGCTTTCAGACAGTAACTGAACACCTGAACACCTGGTCACTATTAGTGTGATAATCTGCTATAATGTGTTCTGACTGGCATATACAGCCCATATACAGCCCATATACAGAAATACTCACAAGTACTCACATATTTAAGGAAGACATGAATTTCCTTGTACTTCTGGGGATTAACAGTTGCTTCAAAAAGAGGGAGGAAAATGTTTTCCAGCATCTTTGCAAAGTTCGGAATTATCTTTTTAGACCTGAAAATATCACTGAGTGACAAATACATATAGAAATGTTACCTAAATATTTGAGTACTCAATCATTTTTGGCATGCAATTTACACTCCCTTGCACAGGGATTATCTAAATATCGAAAACCACCCATGCAAACTTGGTACATGTAGCACTTACTAGATCCTTGGCACCTGTATGATCCATCTTAGATTTGGGGAGTACAGCTTTTGACTGATGAACCATTTTGAAAGGCTTTCCCACTCACAAGGTGTGCGGCCATAGATGGAAAGGCGAGGTTCTGCATACTGATACTTACTCTCTTCCAAATCATGAGCCACCTCCTATAAAGGGGAGGACATGTCTTAATACCGCTTATGCATATTTATTATAATTACTTGTTTGTCTGGAGTTCATTACTTTACCTTAATAAGACTGGCAAAGTACTCTCCATTGATGTAGTTGTCGCTTTTTAGGTAGATCTCGCGAAGCTCACTTGCACCTACTGGGTTGTATTTGGAGTTAAACTTGTCGAACCGATGAAATGTTTGCCTACCCTGAAAAATAAACAATAAAAACATGTTTGTATCATCTGTTACGAATGTTGTGCTGTTGTAAGGTGTGCCAGTACACATTTCTTACAGTACACAGTACATACAGCGTGCACATCCAGGGAATCCACTGTAAGGTCATAGGGATCCATCTTTAGGTTCTCAAACACCTGTTTGAGGGTGAGCTTCTTCCCATTCTTCTCCATCACAACTCGATCT
Source organism: Ladigesia roloffi (assembly GCA_037577295.1). NCBI lineage: Eukaryota > Metazoa > Chordata > Actinopteri > Characiformes > Alestidae > Ladigesia > Ladigesia roloffi. Next base: position 12,660,149 of record JBBKCR010000018.1, read on the forward strand.
TTGTCCACGTTACATGTGTTCTGGATGAACTGGAGAAGGTGCTTCTGATTCATGCAGGCAGCTGCATGGATGTGTGTGTCTACCTGATTATAATCGGAGTAGATTAGATTTGAGACTTCACTGTCAAGCTGAAAGGAATCACTGCTGTGGCATATACTTGTAGAATTATGTTTCATACCTTCCTGACATTGTAGAAGTCTCTGTGTGGAACACTTTTTAGTTCCTTCAGCTCTGCCATCTCATTCAACATCTCGTGCAGGTTGAACTTGGACATTAGGAAGTTAAGTCTTCTGTGACAATAGGTCTTCCTGAAAACAGGCAAACGAACATGTCTGCTACAGTATAATCGCACGATTATGTGACATCAGCGTGCAGAGACCTTATTAAATTGAACTGCAAAAACTTGTATACAAAATTTTACATGGGTTTTTGTCAGTCACACATGTTTGTGAAAATTAAAAATTCATACAAGCTGTGAGTGAGAGCTATAGGTATAACCAGAGTGTTATAGGTTATACCTGTTAATAACAGAGTTCTCTCTTAACAGCATCATTCTCTGCAAAGCAAATCGAAGCCAACAGTGTAAATACTGCACTCACGTTGGTCCATCAGCAATCATGGCAAGAACGTGAGTCATGTCAAGAGCGAAGGTCTCCAGATCAGGGTAAGGTAAGCTGCGTGGCCTGTCTTGACTCAAGGCTTCTGCATCATCGTATACATATATGATCCCATCCTTCATTTTCAGAGCATAGTTCAAGTTCTCTGGTATGTCCTCCATACTGTATGGGTCTTGGCCCTCAGTTAGACAAGAACAGGTATCTGCGGTTTACAAAGTACAAACACGTGATGAGAGAATGTACCTGTTACAAATTTATTTTGTTAGAATGTAATTTTATTGACTTAATGTATGGAAAAATGTGTCAGTCACATTTTTAATCTAAAGCATGGTAAATGTTGTAAGATCTACCCGGCAGAACTTCCTGCTCTTCACTCCATTTCTCATTATTGGCGCTTCTTAGAAACTTGGCGATGATCCTAGGGAAGCGGTGGTATGCCAGACGAGAATATTTCTCTCTGCTGAATAATGCTGTCAACAGACTTTTTGCAGCCTGCTCATAGTCCTCCACCGTGATCTTGAACAACACAGGAAAGATATTTGCAGCCAAGATTCATCACAATAATTCAAGACAATAATGATCTGTTTTATTGAGTCACCAGTTATTCTAACCAGTCTGAAATTTCCTTTGGTTTTGAATTCTGGTTCTTAACCAGGTCAATGAATATGAAGACATAACTATATTGTCTCTAATGGTTTGTATTACAGACACCAGTGTGGTCTGTATCATCTACTCATTTAAAAAATGTGTTCTAACTGGCTTACAAGTTATATTTTACTCGCATATTTATAGCTTTGTTACTTTTCATATTTGAGTCCATATTTATGTTCCTGAAATGAATGATAGTTTGTTTACTGACAGTTCTTGAAAACATAACACAGACACTATATTCATATGTCTTTTACTACTGATTTTTCTTATATTTTTATGACACAATCTTTTACTCTTTGGCCAAGAACCTGCAGAAAACATTAGAACCTATTTGAGGTGACTTACCCCAGCACAGTAGTCTCCACTAATGGTGACCCTCTGGAATTCTGGTATGTTGTTAGGAACAGAGGGTCCAGAGGGTTCCGGGGTGAGGAGAGGGGAGATCACAGTCATGGCCCACTCAGCAGCTCCAGGGATCTGGAGGGATATTGACTGTGAACGCCTCAGCCTAAAACTCTTTTTCCTAGAGGTAAGCAGAAACAAAAACTATTACATGACTACCACAGCTCACGGTGCTGCTCTTCCCTTACGTGTCACATCTTAGTCTTCTCACTTTTTGACGGTCTCTGCAGAATGTTCCTCAGCCAGTTCTTTGCGCAGTTCGCGCTCCTTGGCCTGATGTAGGCCAATTGGGCAGTCCTCAGGCACAGTAAACATGGACAAGACATCCTTGGTGGTCTCCTCCTTTAATGCTGAAGCATACACTTTCTCAGCCAACAGCTTCACCTTCTCATCCACCTCGCTGAAGGAGATCTTTGTGAACTGCCGGGGCATGTCTGCAAGACAAACACACATGAGGACTGTAGTCATTTAAGGTCGCATTTCCTAATTCATTTCCTATATTTTCCTATATTATAATTATATTGATTATAATTGTATGTACTGTAAAACACTACATATAATTTCAGCTTGAATGGACCAGGCTTATTTGCAATAAGCTGAACAAGCAATCATCTGTAAAGTCCTAAATTCAAACCTGTTATTTCAGCTTATTTTTCAATAAATAGGCCATTAGGGAAAAAAAACTAAACACATTAACAGTGTTAATGTACAATGTTAAAGACTTTTCTTTTACTGATGTGTAACATCAAATGTTCTAATATATATAAATGACTTGATTTGAAGGCAAACTACTGCTGTAATTGCTCCAAATATAATAGGATGTTAAAAGATTATTAAAGCTAATAAAAAGAAATCTGAATGTGAATCAGAAATCAAGAGAGTTAAGCAAGCAATGAAAGATTTGCAAGTGTAATGCAAAAGTCAAGCTGTAAATATGTCCTTAAGTGTCTGTCAACACAGGTCAAGTTTCAGTTTATGTTTTGCTAGTGTATTAGTCAGGTTTCTGTAAACATCATGACACAGCCATCGGTGGCATTCCTGTGAGTCCCCTCTGACTTGCCCCTAATAAGACGTAATGCATTCTCAAGTGTCAATCTTCATGTTGCACTTGGCTTTGGCAAGAACTGTACACTGCAGCCCAAGCTACCCGCAAACTTCATTTCTTTTAATTTGCACTGTGAGACATGTGAAGGTTACTGAGTAAAAAAGGAAGTATGGCACTGTTTAAGCAATCTGATGGGAAATAACAGACAATAGAGATAGAAACGGTTTTACAAACCATCAATCAGGACTCTTCATTGTCCTCCAGTTTTGCTGCCAATGATATAATGTGGGGCTGACACTATTTTTTGAGTAAGCAACATAATATTTTGACCATAATCAATTAATGAAAATGGATTATGTTTAAGAATATCAAACAAGCCTTTCATGAAAGCATATAGAATAAAATACCAAATTTTATTTTACTGTATGAGAAACACACAAAAGACCCATATTCTTCATTATCATCATATAAGTTGCCAGCTCATCACTTTTAATACACCGAGATGGTAACAGATATCATCATTTTGGAATCATTTATTTACTTAATCATGGCACATAAACTCGGTAACAAATAATACATAGCTTGTTTGTTTTTACACGTTTTCACACTATATAAAATGACATTAGTACAGCTGAAGCTAGTTTATATTGAACAGGTTAATATAAATGCAAATATTACAATGTAATGTAATTTCATCAGATGTCAGAGTTTTGACAAACAGTTGACCATGCATTCCAAATTAGAACAAACCATTTGTCTGCTTGGTGGAAGCACCTATTAGAACACTTCTGACACATAAATATTGTATATTTTTATCTACCAGCTTGTACAGCTCATGTGGTTTGGTTCCATTCCAGTTCCCATGTACTTGAGACGTAACTGGGTTGGAGGGCTTGGTAGAGGTTTGATTTTCCAGGACAGTTTCCAGGACAGTTGTTTTATTTTTCTTGGCTTTCCAAACTGCTATAGTCTCTGGTTCCCAGACATTTGTGTTTGGATCATGGTTTGTAATTTAGTACCTGAATTACTTCTGATCTATTCGGATGAAACCCAGCTCATGAAGGATAGAAGTGGTGGTCATTTATTAACCTGCCTAGTTGACCGAGTGCCTCTCTATTGACTTCTACCCACTGTTGACATGTAACAGGACCCACTCCAGCTCTGTCAACATTCTTGGCTCCCTCCAATAGAGGGCTTGACTATGAGACTGTTCCTATCCTCGTCCCTCTGGGAGGCCTAAATACCAGACGAGTTTCGAGTCCGGCTACAACAGATGGGTTTTTCATGGCAAAGATTACCTGACCCCAAACGAGCTAGCAATATTTTGACTTAAATGAGGTCAGCAGGGCAGTAAATACTTTTGATTGAGTCTTATATGTCTTTTTGATGAAGTACAATACAGAAATTTCAGAAAATTCAAGTAATAAATATTACAATGCCTTGTGTTGCCCCCAGTGTAGGTCCACACACTCCCTCACTCTTACCTTCAGTGGCCATCTTTGCCAAACTTGTATTTGCCTGGCTCTCTGTGAAGGGAATCTGTCTTTCAGTTGCTTGCTCTGTGCTGTGGTCTGATACAGATTGTGTCTTGTGTGGGTGTGAGAGAGCCAGCTGCAGCTTTTCAGTGTCTTGAGAGTACTTCTAATTCTCTATTTAAAGAGCCTGACACCGTCAGCATCACTTTGAGAAACCAGGAATGCTGGCAGCTTCTAGAGCTGGGGTGGACACGCAGCTCCAATTCTCTGACCTTCTGTTCTTGGAAAAGTGGGCAACAGACACCTTGGACAGGAAGTGAGCTCACTGACTTTGCAGCGACATACTGTCCTTGCTCTCCAGCTCACATTGTACCGCACCTTTTAACTTAAGGGTCATATACTACATTGTTTTCATCCTGACCTGCGTGACGCCTGAGGGGTGCATTTTTGTTAGTGTGCCCTTAAGACTGGTTTATATAAATAGACACTTTTCCTGTATTGTGTGTCATTCAAGACGCAGTTAGGCACATGTGTTTGTTTGTATCTATGTATCTATGTATCTATGTATCTATCTATCTATCTATCTATCTATCTATCTATCTATCTATCTATCTATCT
>JBBKCR010000018.1:12745262-12759033 GCA_037577295.1 Ladigesia roloffi
AGAGAGTTCAGTTTGTGTGACTGGATTAAATGCTGATAATTTCTCCACTACAGTTGAGGTTGGGACAGTATCTGTGTTTATTAAGTCGGGTGGTAAAGGTGGTATAGTCAGATTTCTAATTTGAACGTCTAGTCTAAGCTGTTCAACTTTATTATTAAAGAAATCTTGAAAACCTCACTAGAGAGATTTGCAGGAACACGTTGTTCAGCGCCTCCCTGGTTGTTAGTTAATTTAGCGATAGCACTGAACAGAAACCTTGGGTTATTTTTATTAGATTCTATGAGAGATGATAAGTACGCATAGCATGCCAAGATAAGTGCTTTGTTGTAATCTCTAAGGCTCTCCTTCCAGGCCGTGTGAAAATATTCTAAATTAGTCACTCGCCATTTGCGCTCTAATCTTCATGTCTTTTGCTGTATTAGCCTGTGTATCATCATTATACCAGGGAGCCAGCGTTTTCTGTCTAACGTTTTTACGCCTAAGAGGTGCGACGTAGTTGAGTATGGATCGGAGGGAGTTTTCAATGTATTTGGTAAGGTTATCTAAGTCTGCTGGACAAGAAGGCTCGGGATTGATATTTTGGCAAAATTCTCAGTAAAACTATGGGCTGTGGCAGACCTGATTGCACTATTAATACGGAAGCGAGGGGACGTGCTTAGATTATGATTAAGGTGCAGATCAAATGTAATGAGGAAGTGATCTGAGATTACCGTAGGCATGGGGAGAGTACCTATATTATCCACATTAATGCAGAGCGTTAAGATTAGCTCAAGTGTATGGCCACAGCAGTGTGTAGGCCTTGTTACATGCTGTATGAAGCCGACTGTATCTAGCATGGATGTAAAAGCAGTTTTTAGAGTATCCTGCTCTTTTTCTAAGTGGATGTTGAAATCTCCTTTTATTATAATTTTGTCACATTGAATAGCTAAGTTGTCTATGAAACCACTAAAGTCGTGTAAGAACCCTGGAGGCCTGTAGACAGATACTAGGGACAGATAAGTTTTATTTGCATCTAAATGAGTTAAATTAAGGAACAGAATTTCAAATGATACTGCATCTCCTGGTAAAAATGTCCTGCAGAGACAGTAGAGTTGATCGCCTGCAGTGTCCTGATCCCTCTTTGTAGTCCCTTAAAGTCCTGTACAGAGCTTGTTCCCCAACCAGGAGGCATTGTCCTCCAGAACACTTTCTTCATCACCAGAGTCTTTAGGATCCCTGGAGAAACCTGAAACTTCCTCAACTGTCTCTTATGCTAAAGATACCACCTTGCATTTTTGGACTGAGCTTTCATACCACTTATTCAGTGAAGTATATCTTATATATAGAATGTGTGTTTTCGGCCAGTCCCCTCTCTACCGAAGACCACATCTTTCTAGTCATTTGTAGTTAGAGACTTGCGAGATTCGCAAGTGGGTATATGTGGGTATATTTAAAAGCCAGACAAGATCCTTCGGTCTGCCTAAGCCTCTTTACAGAGTGTGATCCAGCTGAGCAGTACTTAAACAACACACACTTTAATGTATGAGTCTGAGTGTTTAAGAGGATTGTGGCAGGTTAAGAGGTTTACTAAAGTGATCACTATGCAATTTTCTGACATTCCCACCACTATGGATTTGGCACACAGTCCCTGTGCATATTCAGACAATACAGAGGGAGTCATATAGGCTGAATATGACTGAATGTGGTGGTAATTCATCCACCTGTGTCGTGCTGTGGTTGCCTTTTTATCAGAACTGTTTTCTAGATCTCTGTTCTGCTGCTCATCATCAGAAACACCTAAAGGCATTTGCTGCAGTCTTACAGTTTTTCACAGCATTGCATGTTGTTGTTGTTGTTTTTGACTGCGTCAGGATGAGCGTGCCTGGCTCATGGCGTTTCTATGAGTCATAAAAGATGCATGGGGCACTCAACAGCAGCAGCAGCAATAATAGCCAGATTAGGGAGCCGCAACAGTGGACTGCAGGCTTATCTTTACTTACTGGGAACACCACACACACTGATTTAAAAATAGTGCCACTGTAATTGTGGTTCCAGCACAGCCCTCCCACACACACACACACACGCGCACACACAATGAGTTTCAAACACACTGTGCTCATCCAAGTGAACTGAGTTCATAGTGGTGTTTGATCCACGTGCCATCTACAAAAGCCATCTGCTGCTGCAAGTAAATACACACACACACACACACAATTTTAATCTGTTGCAGGGTGTACAAGCAAGTGTAGTGTACACTGGGTTTACTGATGTGACATGGTATGTAATAGGCCACACACACACACATAAGTTTCCACATCCCTCTCTATCTTCTCACTGTCTCACTCTCTCCATCACATACACACATACACACTTAAAACCTCCCTCTGCATCCCTCTCCTTTTCCCACACATTCAAAACCTCATCTGTTTTCTCTCTTTTCCACTCACACACTCTCTCCCTCTTACTCAACACCTCCCACCCACTGCTCATGAATGTCTCACTTTCATTTACTCTCCAGCACACAAAAGATTCCTTCCTTATCCCTCTTTTTCTGCATCTGTCTCTCTCTCTGGTACACACACACACACAACCATCCTCCCTCATCCCTCTCCTTCTGTCTCGCTCTCTCACAAAAACACACAACCTCCCTCTCTTTTCTCCCATCCATGCCTCCCACTCTCTTTTCCACACCTCGCTCTCTCCCGTGTCTTAGTGTTCCTCCCTTTCACACACCCACACACACAAACCTGCATTCTTACTCTGTCTAATACCAACAACCCCCTCACAAACACACACGCACACATTTCCTCCCTTGTCTCTCTCTTTTGTATTAGATGTGTCTCCGTCTCCCTTTACCCCTCTCTCTCTCACACACACACATACACACACGTGGACAGGCACTCACAACCGTGCTCCTTCGCTCCCCCCCCGAACCACACACTCCCCGACCACACACACACGCACGCGCCCCGCGCACCCCTCTCTGCCCCCCGAGGGATGGAGAGAGCGCTCGGATGACTGGAGAGATCAGATCAGGGATTTAGCAGCGCGCACAATTACATCCACACGTGCAGCTCGGCGTTACGTAATACGCCTGCTGCTGCCCCGCGCGCACCGAGCGGAGAGGCGCGCGCAGCGTGGAGCTGCAGACACTCATCTGAACTCTCCAGCACGAAGAGACCAAAACAACACCAACTGGGGCAATGGACACTCAGCCGCACCTTCTCATGAATATCGGGGATTTTTAACCTGCCCAGCAAGAGGAGAGACATCATCATCTTCATCTCTCCTGTCTGCCTGCCCGGATCCTAAAGCCTGCCGCTCTGGGATGCTAATGCTAGACATGTCTAGCCAGCTGTATGGATCATTATAACTGCTAGAGGACACATCTGACACCAGAGGCCGTGCCTGGTTCCCCTCGAGGCTCAGGATGAGGTTAACGTGGCCGCTGCTGTGGGCAGTGTGTGGGCTGGGCGTAGGGGCTCCCTCTGCCCACGGCGCGTCACTCAGCCCCATCCTGCTTCTGAGCACAGCGGCCACGCCCACCGAAGACCAGAACACGCCCTCAGAGCCTCCCAGAGGCAACGAGACAGGTAAGGAGACCCTCTGTGTCACACCTCTCAGATCCCACTCGTATGTGTGTCTGTCTATCTATCTATCTATCTATCTATCTATCTATCTATCTATCTATCTATCTATCTATCTGTCTGTCTTTCTGTCTATCTGTCTGTTTGTCTGTCTGTCTGTCTGTATATCATATCATTGAGTAGGTCCACTTGCCTGTATATCCATCTATCTGTCGACCAGTCTGTTCATCCCTTTGTGTAACCGTCTGTCTATACATCCATCAATCTGTCTACCTACCTGTCCATGCGGAGAAGAACTTCATGCTGTTCATTTACCTGTCTGTCTGTCTGTCTGTCTGTTTGTCTGTCTATCTATTTATCTATCTGTTTACATTAGTAATACATAATATTATTTTCTTTCTCCTATTGGTTTTTGTTCAGCAACAGTAGAATAAAAATGTTGTTCTTTGTTCGTAATGGCATTCTGGAATATATAACAGTACATTGTACATTTGATTTAAAGCATAATTGAGTTGATTCCTTGATATGAAACACTTTAATTGAATAATTTTCACAGCACTACACAAATCTACTCTGTCCAAGATTATTATATCATGTAAACAAGCTCTTCAGATCAAGCGTTTAGCAGCTACCTTATTAACTGCTGGGTTTCATAGCTTTGTCTATGGGATTTGTTTGAAGGCAGTATCCATTCTCTCATTGTTCTTTTAAGTTTTTTAGAAAACTGAATGATGCTGAAACTTTCCTTCAGTAAGGCCCCTCTGACATTCTTTTTTTGTTTTCAAGATGGTGGTTTGTCACTGATCCCTTGGGACATTGCAACAGTCATTTATCTGATAATCAAAAGAGATTACAAGTGTTTCATGTTTCAGTGGCTGTTAAAAGTCTGAGGTTATACTTGACATGTGCACTTTGACTGCAAATTATTAGCATACACAATTACCATACACACCCACAAATCTCCTGGTGGGTGAGGTCACATGTGCCAGTCTGTAGTTTGTCGGTAGAGAAACATAGGACATCATTTCCTTTATTTAGTTTGATTTATTTTTCCACTGATTTTGCATTTAAGCATATTGGAGTCCAGGCTTGCTATAATTACATAAGACACTGTAGTTTGCTATCATGTGGTATCTGATGCTGTTTGTGTAAGTGCTGTTTGACACGTGTGTGGGATTTTACTCAATGCACTTTTAGCAGTATTTTTAGTAGCACTCTCCTCCTCACCTGTGTTCAGAGCCTTGATGGAACATGTCTGTGGGTCAGCCTGAACATGTTCTTGTGGTGCCTGTTTATAATAGGTGCTCTTGGTGGAATAGATGAATATTTGATGAAGCTGCTCATATTTATTTCATTAAGTGCTATTCCCAGAGTGGAGACTATTCTTTTCTGGAAAGGAGATAGATTGAACAGTGGATGAGTGGGAAATAATCAGAAGTTATATATGCAACAGTGGTAGGAGCTACACAAATAATCAAATGAAACACATTGTAGGCAAACAATATAATATGGAATTGGTTATTTGCAGTGTAACTCAAGAGAGCCTGTAAATAACAAGTGATAATAACACAGCCCAAGACTCTGTCTCCGTCTCTTACTATATTTGTCTCTTATTATTTGGCTATAAATAAATAGCACTGCATTTGAATTTTTTTTGTGTTTATTCCAGTGCATTTGCAAGCCTCAAAATACAAAACATCATGATACAGACTGTTTATTGTGTAAGGGAGGTCAAAATAACGAACTTTACTCTTCATTCAGTAAAGTTATTTTGGCCTCCCTTACACAATAAACAGTCTGTATCCTGACGTTTTGTATTTTGAGGCTTGCAAATGCACTGGAATAAACACAAAAAACATTCAAATGCAGTGCTATTTATTTATAGCCAAATAATTTCTGTTTCTGTTCCACTGATAATGTAGTGTTGCACCATTTAAATTGGAAAAGAAATTTGGATTAAATTTAATGTGGAATGAAAACCCAGAGCCTATTTCAGCTTGATAAATTCAGTTGCTAATGCAGTAATCTTGGTAGGCAAGCGACTCAGAAATTTATTTTAATGTTCTATACTAAATTTGTATCGAATTAGCGGCTTGTTGAGCTGCTGTTTTTGTTCATCTTAAAGTGATTGAACTCAAATTCTTCAGTGAAATATTAGTTTTTTACAGTCAAATTTACCATGAACCAATACCATGAACCAATACAATGAATTTAGCACTTTGCCTTTGTTTCAACAATGTTATCCAGCTTTATATATTTTATTTAACACTCAACCTTTCACTTTGAAAATTATCCATGTATCCATGTAGGGATATTAAGTACTAATTATATTATAAAAAAATGAGTCACCATGAACAGAAGTGCCTTGTTGCCTCAGCAAAGTGTATTGCAAAAGGCATGTTTATTCCATGTTTACATCAAAAGCAAAAACGAGGAAATGGGAACATGCTTCAGTCATTTTCTTCTTGCAAATCAAATAAGCTTGCTTTAAATACAGGTCGGTCATGTTCTTTCTGCAAATTAAATAAGGTCTTTCAAATGCAAGGAAGTAATTTTCTTCTAGAAAATGAGATAAACATGGGATCATGGCAAGGTAGAAGTTACAGCCATCAGTCTAGCAGTAACTGCTAAGCACACTTCCCAATCACTGTAATTAGTTTTAGTATGATTTGATATAGCACTAGATTGAATAGCACAGGTCCAGACTATAAAGCAGAAATGAAGAATAAGGAACATAAATGTCCACATCTAACTCTCCCTGCTAAATGTGTCGTGACAGTCCATGTCAGATCTTAACAGATGCTGTAATTAGTGGTCTTGAATGCCAACCTCAATAAGCATTTCTATATGCAAGATTGGATTCCACTTGACATGATTTATTTTGCAATGCAAAAGGCTGGCATGTGGCGTGAGTCACGAGAAAAGTTGTGGGTCTGTCAACTGTCAACTCACAGCTTGATCGCAGTTTACACACGCAATCATACACATGCATCTCAAGCTGTTGCTGGTTAAAAATGAGCAGTAGCGTCAGACTTCAGATCAGTTTCAGATGTAAGAATTACTGACAACTTACTAAATTAATCAGGAAACAGCAATGCGTGAAGGACCTACTTCAGCTTCGGTTACTACACACAACAGTACACCTTTATCCAGTCTTCTGGGGCCCCCTCAGAAAAATCACATTTGGCTAAAGAAAATTTTAACAGATGCAAGTGTGATCCAAACCTGTGACAAATCTAGTCTGAAATTGCTCCACCTCTCACTTTGAGATCTCATGCTGTGAGTTTTGTCCTTTAGTTCTGTGAAGTGTTTGTGTAGTATTAGAATAATAACCCACTTATAGACGCTTCCAGTAAAGTGATTCAAATATAAACAGCTCATTTTAGTTTTTATTGAATAAATATTGAGCTTGGTTTCGGGCAATAGTTTTACAGTCAGCATTAGTATTGGGAATAAAATCATGGGAACATGTTCAAGCCAAGAACCATTTATTTGTAGGTTTGTAGAAACTGACTGTCTCTAGAGTGAATTCCCTAACATGTCTGTATTCATCCAGGTGTTTATTGTTTCTGCAATTATCTGTTTGCCTCTCTCTTTGAATATCTATTTGTTTGTCCACAGGTGACTTGAGTTGTATGTCTTTGCTTCCTCCACGGAGAGGCTCCTACTATGTTGAGCAAGGCACTGGAGTTTCTGTTGGCTCGATCCTGGTGTTCTGGTGCCGAGAGGGCTACCAGCTGGTGGGCAGTGAGAAGATCAAATGCGTCATGCGTGCAAGTGTCCCCCGCTGGAGCAACTACATGCCTGTCTGTGAGAGTAAGTCAATTTCAGTCTAGAGGAGATATGCACTTTGTTTTCGCTTCAAATGAGGACAGATCATTTTAATTCAGCATATAGCAGCTTTTCCTTGTCCATTCACCCTGATATAATATATAGTGTTTAACTTCTAACAGCATAAAACAGAGTAACCAGAAAATGTCATAAACCAAAGGCTCAAATGGGCCTGTTTAATTTCATAAGTGGGCCTTAGGGGAAAACTAAAATGCAAATGTGGGACCCTTAAAAAATAGATGAAATTGAATGTGTCTGCATGATTTCCCCCTCAGGCATCCCAAAGCCAGATGACCAAGGCCTGCGCATGGCCCTGCTGGTGTCAATGGTCAGTGGAGTGGTCATCCTGATCATGACTGTGTTCTTCATTGTGTGCTGCATCCAGGAGCGCATGAGCAAAAAGAAGGAGAAACGTCGGACAGGCAGAAGCAGGTTAGATTTTATTACACCAGATTCATTCTGGAAAAAAAAGTAATTAAGGTCCATTAACAATTACGGAATATACTAATGTTTTTCATGCCACGTTTATAACCTACTGTTGATTTATACAGATAATAACTGTAAGGATTGTAAGCTTCACTGTACTTAGTAAGAGAGCATAAATCCTGTTGTCTCAAAACATGCCTATAATCCAAGCAAATGACACCTGCCCAGTGTGCTTGTGGCAATAGATTTTTTCCATGTTCTTTTACAAATACTGACTATTAATTGTTATAAGCCATACAGTCTGAAAAGGTACAGTCAATGATAACGCAAAAAGTTACTTAGAAACTTATTTGTATGTGAATTCTAAATCAGTCTCTGTTGTTCTTAATCAGGAGAAGAGAAAAACGGCATTCAAGATCCCAGAGGACCCCTTCTTGGTTAGTGAGGGAGGAGCTGGATTGGGAAGCTTTTCCACCCCCAAAAATCTTCAATGTATCCCAACGTTTTGAGCGACCAGCGGCAGCCGGTAGCCCTGTTTACCCAGGAGCCACCAGAGGCTACGAGAACCAAGGGTACGAGAGGTGAGGAGGTTGTTTCATAGAGAAACTCCTCACCTAGATACTGCAAATAAAAAAACTCACTTGTGTTTGTGTTTTATATGTTTTTAAATCATGTGCAGTTCTAATGCCCATTGATACAGGTTCCTTGCTGGATGCTTTCAAACATAATTTCTTCTTTCCTTAACCACAGGAGCCAGGAGAGCCTGCTGAGGAGCCCACATCCTGATGTTTATCACACAGACAGCCAGGTCTACCCTCACCTGGTGCTCCAGAGGGTCCAAACAGCTCCAAACCCACAGGCTAGCCCCACAACCCCAGTCTACCTGCATGTTTCCACTCCTCCCGATGCCAAGGCTAAGCGCCGCCCCCCTGTCACGCGTCCATAGACGGATACTGACGGCACCACATACAAATTGTCCCAAATACTGACCACGCTGGATGTGGCCATGGCAACTCAACTTCAGTATTCATGAACTGGAGGAGTTCCTTCATGCATTGGAGGAATTTTCCTGCCTGGAGACTAAAATGGTCCTTGTGACCCATGGATAAGCACTTTGTTTTTTTCTAAGTAAAAGCAATCAAAAGTCTTTTAAATGTAAATTATTTTCACTTACAAATATATGATGTATATATTATTGATCCCTCTTGTGGGATGCCTGTTTAATGTTGATTTCTTGCAATATCTTTTAGCAACCAATTGTAAATACAAAATTTGCTGATATTCTTAACTTTAACTTTAAGCTTTAGATTCAAAGATGTTTATGAGTTAAAAAATACTTACCTGCCTGTCTTTGGTTGGTGTTAAGTCTCAATTGTGGTGGAACACTTAAGTTGAGTCACTCCTTGTTAATGATGAAAGTGTTGTGAGCAGCTGACCAGTTTTGTAGTGTTATGATTTTTACTAAAGTGATGTTGGTGTCACTTAATTTGTTATATTGCTGCCATTACACACTTACAAGCTACCTGAACAAAATAAAATAATACTTTCACATGTCTGTCTTTAGAGCCACCTTAGTTTCATTTTGCTGCATTATGGGTATAGCCGCCCCCCGATGTTTCCAATGACATCTACAAATAAATGTAATTGGATATTATTATATAAATGCATTTTTTAGATATGACTAAAGTGTCACCACATGGGCAGCTCCGTAGTGTGTATCAAATTGGAACAGGAAGCACCTGATTTTTTATGTAGATTCTGTGGTTAGCATTTGCTATGGAAGTGTGTTCAGTGGTCTATCACCAACATTCAAATACTTCATGTAGAAACTACTTTATAAGGCTCGTGTGTAGAATGCCAGTCAACTGTCAGAGACACAGTGCTGCAGATCTGCCTCACATCCCGATCAACTGATCAGCAAAGGAGCAAGGCCCTTGTGAACTGAATTCAGCTGAGGGAACGCACTCTTCTCCTTAGAGTCACGGTCAGCAGGAGTCCCGGACATAACTGGCATAAAGACAGAGAAACATTGATGAGATTCATCTTTGTAATTTTGTACACTGGAAGAAAAGGTCAGTACTTAGAACCTAATGCTTTTCAATGTTGTTCTGCTTTTGTTCTGCCCTTCAAATTGCACAGTGGAAAAAAACAGAATAAATAATCTGTAAATATTTGTATTCAAGCATTTCTTGTATTTAATGCCTCTAAACATGTTGTTTGATGTTGAGCTAAACTTTCTTTCTACATACAGAAGAGCTCCTCACCATGCTAAATGACACCAATCAAACAACCACAATTTCTGGATCCCAGGATTCCATCCCAAACAACTTATCAGGGCCCGCACCCATCGGGCCTGCTTTATCCCAGATTATAGCTGAATGTAACAAACAGGGTACTCCCGCCTCCCGATTACCGCTTCAGATTCTTCTACTAGTTCTTGCCCTTCCTTTAAATGTTGCTTTGCTGTGGCTGCTGTTGAGGAACAGAAGGTCTCTGTCACCCTCTGAAGTTTTAGGCCTCAACCTTGCTGTGCTCGGTATCATCTACTGCACCTGCATCCCGCTAGACATCTACATTACAATGACGTCTCGCTCTGGGCTGCTTCTCAGAATCTCGCACACCTTCTCCATCCTCTGTTACTTCGGCTGCCCCCTCCTTCTGTCCAGCATGTGTATAGAGCGCTATGTGGCTGCTTCCCACCCTGTGGTCTTCATGCATCTAGGGAAGTGGGAGTACCGAGCTGCTTGTTCAGCTCTCATTTGGCTGCTCACCATCATTGTGGCAGTGGCTACCTACATCTACAGCCTCGCCATCATGGCTCTGGCCTTGTCCTTTATTCTTAATATTCTCTTTTTCTTGATGCTGGCCTGCCTCCTGGGTATTGTATGGGTGCTGTGCAAAAGGGGCCCAAGCGCAGAAATGCCTGGGGATCAGCGCCGTGATTCTTCTATAAAGAAGAGAGCTGTAAAGAACATTCTAGCTGTAATATTGCCCTCCACTATGACCTATCTGCCTGCTCTGGCCCTAGCCCCTTTTCTTCTGATGCTTGAGTCAATTGGGTATCAAGGCCTGAATGGGTTTCTCTGCAACATGCTGGAGATATTTGGGGTTCTCCCCAATTTTGGACTCTGTATTGGGCCAGTGTTCTATGTGTCCCGTGCCAGCCAGCTGCTCTGCTGCAGGAATAATGATGAAGGACACTCAAGAGACCACAGCAGGAAATAGGAGAAACTAGACTAAATGTAGTTCCTCAGTGGTCACAAGCTAAGACTGTGTCTAATCATGAAGTCAACTTCAACATGGGGTAAACAACCTGAGACTGTGTTCCATAGTCAGTTACTTTATGCTAATGTTAAGGCAGAAATACTTAATTACATCTATAGTGTACTAAAAACAAATAAAGCATACTAACCTAGCATTAAATATTTTTGTTTATTATCAAATAAGCCTAAAATATATTGCTTTGAATTTTCAAAAAGTGTATATAGTAATACAACAGAAAATAATTTGAGCTGAGCTTTAATGTGCTGAAAGGAATCATTCCTACTAATTAACAAACTAAAGCTCCCTTAAACATTTTAAACATGAAAAATTCATTTGTGAATGTTGGCAGTCCAAAGACCCCCATCCAATTTTTACTCTCCCAGCATTGAGACATGTAATGAGCAAACTAGTAAGTGGATGGATTTTTTTTCTACATAACTGGAGAAATAATAAAAGAAAGGTACTCTCAAATAAGTTAAAAATTATGTGTTTAAAGGTAAACAAAATGTTGAAGCTGTACACAGTACCTTCTTCATACCTGCAAGCATAAATGCATCCAGAAATGAGTCTGTGGGCTGGAAAAATGCTTTTCTACACTGAGTAGGATGACAACAAAGTATCCCATTAAGACTGCAGTATCATATTTGATTATTGTATCTGACCAATAGTTAGTCAGCAGCCAATAAAATAATTTGGCAAAGGAGAGCTGATACAAAAAAAGCCTGAAACATCATTACACACAGGTTTAAAGGCTAGTATTTTTACAGGATTTCCTACCCTCAGAATCACCCGGTTTTTACTGTTTGTTCTTGAGATGCAAGTGCTGGACCGGCCATCAGGCATTCTAGGACTGATGGTAAATTTGGGGGTGTATTCCTGTTAACACTGTCTCCCCCAGATGGGTCTCAAAATGACCGGTAAGATTTTTTGTCCCAGTCTAGCCCTGGGCAGCCCCTTGCTTCACTTGATGAATGGACTAAATGGAGAGAAAGAATGTTGTGTTCATATGTGACTATAAGGGGTCACTTATGAGTATAAGTATAATATAATATAATATAAGTATATAATATAAGTAAGTATAAGTAGAGACTTGATTAAATAAATATTTTAGTTTGTTAACCATCATTGAAAGGATGAATGTAATAATGCAGATGTCAATAAAAATGTTAATAAGTATGTCTATAATAAACTGACAAACAAAAATGTGTTTTTAATTGTTTTTATGTTTTGATTTAAATATTTTCTGGGATTGGCTGTATTTGTTTGGTGATGAGGACAAAGCATGCTGAACATAATGATTGTATGATCACCTATGTTCATCGCTTGTATTGTTGCACAGGGATCCTTGCACTCACTTGTGAATTCAGTGTTTAATCACAGGACAGCTCTCCCTGTGTGGAGTATGAATGTTCTCACTATGCCTGTGTGAAAGCTCTTGTTTCCTCCCACAGTTCAAAGGCATTAGGTGGGTGCTAATTTTCCCTAGATGTGAATGTGTGTATCTGTTGGTGACCAGGATGTTTCTTCACCTCTTGCCCTGTGAGAACATTAATTCCAGCAGCCCACCCCTCCACCCTCTGCTAACCCTGGTTAGGATCAGAAAAGTAGATGAATAACTAAATTCTGCCGGCTTGTGTGAAAACCGTATCTGAGCAATGCAAACAAATGATATGTAGTGAAATAACAAAAAACGGAAAAGAGCGTAAAGTTGAACTCTTGACATATTATATTATTGACAAAATCAAAATCAGAAAAATATATTTAGGAAATGACTTCACAAACTCGCAGACACAAGAACAGCATAAACTAGAGGAAAAAAAATCTGAGATGAGATTGCAACATATGCTCCAGATGAGCTGGTGTTTCTTATAAAGTGGTTGGTTTGTGCCATATAAAGTTTTGTGGGTGTATGGTCAAGCATTAATGAGCAGAACTGCATTTAAGTTAATGTGGTTAAAATGTAATTAAGTGCAGGGCTTGGAGGAAGGGTGAATATGTGGGGGGATGTGGCTTGATGTTTCTTGTGAGTTTTTACTATATTTGATTACTGCATCAAAAAAGTTTTGTTTCCTATAGCTGCATTTATTGGAATGGGGTCAACAATGTATAGGAGTAAAATGGGCAAAAAGGGGTGATGGGCAGGCCAATAAAGATGAAGTCTAATTAAATCCAGTCAATAACTGTTCTACCTAAAACAAGAATGTTGAAAAACACTAGAATACAACGACGAGACAACAATCATAATATGTAGCAGCAGACTCACGTCTGTGCACTAAAATGTAGTTATTTACTTTTTTTCTTCTATAAAATTATGCTGTGATCACATTTTACTGTACGGGTAGAACATTTCTCAACCAATCAGGATGTGCCATCTAAGTGAACTTATTTATTATTATGATATATGTATTAGTAGGCAAATTAATGTTACACATTATCATGAATAACGTCAAGTACCATGGAGTAACTGGCTGATTAATTAAAAAATTTGTTTCAACTGAGAGGTTTACTAGTCTTAGCCAGGATGAGGCTGATAAAATTAACAGGCTAAAAAGCTCATTTATTAATCATCATCCAATAATCATAGATTTTGCAATAAAGTACTTAATGTGTATGGGGCGCCGTTTGTAAAAGCAGCACCACAAATTTAGAGGTGTCATTTTTTCAACATTTAGCGCAATGTTCAC
>JBBKCR010000018.1:12761000-12783761 GCA_037577295.1 Ladigesia roloffi
AGGGAGCACTCCACCCTTTTTCGGCTGAGGACCATGGTCTCAGATTTGGAGGTGCTGATCCCCATCCCAGACGCTTCACATTCGGCTGCGAACTGCTCCAGTGAGAGCTGAAGTTCACGGCTTGATGAAGCCGACAGAACCATCTGCAAAAGGCAGTGACCTGATCCTGAGGTCACCAAACCGAACCCCCTCAACACACTGGCTGCGCCTAGAAATTCTATGTGAGCACGTCAAGTTCTTCCACACTGAACTCATCCAACTGTGTCTTTATATAACTCTATTTGTTCACTGGGGGAAAGTCATTCTGCAATAGTGCCCTCCCCAAACTGCGTCCCGAAAATATATATGTTTGCTGAATTAAGATTACCCTTTACTGGAAGTAAGAGGCCTAGCTCAAATCCTGAAAAACAGGTGTGTCCCGGTGCTTTAGTGTATCTCATAGTGTAAATATTTTCCAACTTTTCTCCTTGATAACGTCTTCTGCGCTCTGATTGGCTAGTCTCTCGTCACCAAATGAAGTCCGTCTGTCAGATTTGCTAGATCAGGAGGCGGGTTTGCCTCATTTCAGGAAAGAATACCAAAAGGTCTGTTTGTGTGAAAGTGCAGAAGGTAAATTTTACTTTATTTTTCAGAATGCAGACCTAACATTCATATCATTCAGTCGAATAATTTTCTGTCGTCACTTCATTTAAATAGAGTTGTTTAAGTAGTTTCCTTGTTACAGCTTACTTTTCACTGAGCCGGAGTTTGTCAGGCTGAAAACTGGGAAGATGGACACCAGAGATGCTTTCCTCACTGAATTTCAACTCCTTGAGTTTTATTACAATGAAAGAAAGTCCAGGGCTGCGGCAAAAATGCCAGTCCAAGAAGGTTCATCCAGAGGAGGTATTCCATGGCCTGCTTCTATTGCATACTCATGTACGACTGCTCTTTATAGTTTATTGCCTAAGTAAGATGACAGCAACTCATTTTATGTCCTCTATTTAAAAACAGGTGTGACTGATAAGCTGACCTACATTGTAGACAGTACCATCTTTTTTGAGGGTGGTGTTGTACACAAAAGTGCTGGTGGTAGGTGAACGGTTCATTAGAAAGACTGCTTTTGTTTTTAAGTGCTATAATATGGATCTGATTAAAAATAATATAAATGCTCTTTTCGTTCAGGTTCAGATGTAATCCCAAGGCTTGTTGAGTTGCTGAAAGAATCTGCTGACAAGTTAAATGAAAAGGTAAGTTACATCAGTAGTCAGTTAATGGACATGTTGAATGAGTTCACTTCCCAATAGACAATTCATCATTTAATCTATTCCTTCTCTTCTTTATCCTCTCCTTATTTTGCAAATTATTTGTCTTTTCCTACTTTCCAACTCAGATTATGAGGGACCATGAACTTTTAGGGTTTCTCCAGAACTCTTTCTCTTACACGGTGTTTGAGAATGTGGCCTCAGCTTTCATTCACAGTGTGGTTCCTTCCAGCGAGCTGAGGAAAGATGTCAGGAAAAAACAGATTGCTTGGACCTTTGAAATGACCTGTAGGCTAAGGGCCCTGGACCTTCAGCCTATGAACAGAGTCATGGGATTCGGGGCCCAATACTTGCATCAGCATTTCGCACAGTGGATTCAGCAGCATGGTGGTTGGGTAAGTTAATCCATGTTTATTTACTCATTACGTTTTAAGAGGTATATTCATCCTGCTATGTTTGTGACTAGCTATGGTGTGAAACAAAATAATAGCAAAAAAAACCACAGTTGCATGTTACTCTTAGAGCAAATTGAAATCACAGTGTATTCACAACATTTAAATGGTTGTTTCACATGAATGGGTTGAATAAACTTAGTAGTAATGCATCACATTTGTCTGCAATGTATTTTTTTGCTTTTATTTGATTTGTGCACTACAGTTCTTTAAATTATTCATTAGTTTTTTTGAGGTGCATCTTTTTTTGTAAAAAGTATTTTCACTTGCCTTTATTAATTTATCACAAGTAACAATATTTTTAATTGTATATGGGTTAAGGCTACTCTACAAACTAGTGATGATGATGAATGTTTATGGTCAATACAGATTCTAAAGCCATCAGAGTGGATGACGTTTGCCTGTGAAAGCAATTTTTTCAGCTTGATTTTTTAGGCGTTAAATTAGTTAACTGAACATTAAACACACTAGCAGTACAATTAGCCACTTTCTGTATAAATAATTATTTGTTAATTCGTAAATTTGTGAAACACAGTAAGAAAACTAGTTCAAATGTTGCTTCGGCAAAAACGCCAGTCCAGTAAGGTCCATCAAGGTCCAATTATTGGTTTAACTGGTACATATATAAAACAGAAAACTGGTTAAATTGTTAAATAAAGCTCTGATAAGTAAGAGGCAACTGATGGCCAAACAGTCCTGCATGACTCTGCTATGGCATTTTTTTATTTCAGCTTTTAAAACCAGCGTGAATGTGTTCCACTGCCTCGCATTATGTATGTCAGTTACAACACACATAAACCAAAACTGAAATAACAGAAACATCTGCCAGTTCCAATGTTGGTATATACCGACCATGCTTCCCTGCGAACCTCTCTTTAGAACAGAATGATTTCAAAACAAAGATTTGAAACTAAATGTGGTACAGTGCCATACAAATACATTTTTGTGCTTTGACATTCCAGTAAGTTTGTTTTTTCCCCCTCTACAGGAGGAGGCATTTAAAGGTGATGAAAGTGATGATGAGGTCCAGTGAAAATAAAATTCATTTTTGTGCATTTCTGAAATTCGCAAGACAGCTTGCAAGACAATTTGTTGAACTAAGTCACACTTTAAACATTCTAAATAAAATACTTTATTGACCAAGAATATGATACATTTATTCTCTCTTTCACAAATGAAGCAAGCATCACTATGAAGCATCCATCCCGAATAGATTGTGTCATTCACTGACTGCTTGACAACTGAGGTGTATTTCACAAAAATTGATTCTGAATTCATGATTAATTAATGGAGTATAATTGCACAGCATCACCTCATTCTGCCTACTGCAACTTAAGGTGCAAATGAAACACATTAGTTTGGGATTATCACAGATGTACGCCATGCTCACAGGGAGGCCCAAAGAAGTAATGGAACATTTATGATTAAATTCACTGATCTGGGTAGTGCATG
This sequence comes from Ladigesia roloffi, assembly GCA_037577295.1. Lineage (NCBI taxonomy): Eukaryota > Metazoa > Chordata > Actinopteri > Characiformes > Alestidae > Ladigesia > Ladigesia roloffi. The sequence goes on from JBBKCR010000018.1 coordinate 12,764,149, forward strand.
CTTTTGTTGTTTATTATTTTCAATCCTTAGGCCAACACACAGGTCAATATGCAGACTTCTAATTCAGAGCAATATTACATGTGAAATCAAGATTCTGTTTCTTTTTTGTGATGGCAGAGTTTGTGAGGTTAAAGACTGTAGTTCAGTATGTGATCTGTGAACCAGAGAGTGCTGCTAATTGTCTAGACCAAGGTGACTGACTGTCTGAAATCATCCTTATTGGATTTTCTCTCAGCCAGTCATAATGAAGTTGGATCTAATGGTCAGAAACTTTGGCAATTGGGTTACACAATCTTACGTTGCACTAATTACAATCAGCAACCACAGACAGATGCAGCCTACAGCTTCTGTAATACCGGCTGCAATGCAATGATAAAATAGCCTGGTCACAAAAGCTGGCAAATGGGTTAAGACACTAGACAATAAGAGCGAATTCTGCCTCTATCACAAGCCACCTGTATATTGCATGAAATTTAACTTGTGTTTTGTTGTCAAAGCAGGACATTTCAAAACAATTTATAATGTCATTCATCTTTAATTCAGTTTGAAACATGTTCATTTAGATAGCTCTAGATACCGAGGTATTTGTTCATTTTTCCCAGGGCATCACAGACCGTAGTAAGGTCACTTCGGAGGTCCTGGACCACGTTCTCGATGCTCCGAGTGTCCTTCAGTAGGTCGATGCTCTGTGTGTAAGGGTTATAGTAGACTGAGAAGGGCCTCTTGATTGATTTGGCAAATTCTCTGTAAAGAGAAAATAGATATAGTTTTCTTTCTTAATTTATTTTTAACACCAGTTCATCTCATGCTGCCATATTGTAAGATAATTATTAATAATGAAAGTGCATGGTTTTCTAATGAATGTTACTTATTTCACCTCATCTTTTCTTTGGCCTCTTCGAAACTCTCTGACTCAAAGTAAACATCTTGGAAGGTTGTGATGAGGCACTCCTGGTAGCATGTGGTCTTGGGATCAAATTGTTTCACCAGAGCTTTCTCTGACAATGCATGCTGCGGATTCAAAGATGGCTAGTTATGGATCTAGAGTGTGGAGCAACTGTTGTGATAAGAAAAGACACAAATGTATGTACCCTTAGTTCTCCGATGGAAGACAGCAGTCCTGCTCCATAGGCTCTCAACTGGCCATCTTGTTTACACAGGCCAAACTCAATAGTGAAGAAGTAGCACTGAGCAGGGGAACAAAGATCACAAAAGAAGCATTGCAGGAGGAATGGAACATAAAGTAAATATCATCTGTGAAATAGTGGGAAGATCAACTGTAGGCCTCTAGCTATACTTTAAAGTCTAGTTCCCAGAGTAATTTTGTTTCTCTCTCAATTTTGTGAAATAAAAGGATGATGTAGTATGTAAAGGTTTAAAACAGTCAAGTCCACACAGCGTAGCAGCAGCAAAAACATCCCAGTTTTGGTTTCCTTGCATATGTGATGTCACAAAAGCCATTTTCCTATATCCAACTTTTCAGCCTAAAGCAGTTTACCCCTGTCCAATTCACATAGAGTGTTTCAGTCAAGACTGCATTTTGAATGTGGCACAATGCAGCCCATCTGTACTGAGGTCATATGATTAAGGGCCTATAAGTCTAGACTTGTATTAAATTCTAGGGCCAGTAGGGAATTACTTTTCAGGATATGCAAATATTGATCTAGGAAACGTAATATTCCATGGTGAAATTCCTCCACTCCAGAGATTATACTCAATGCAATTGCACCACAATAGGGCAGATCATGACAGAAATGCTGGTTAAATGCCATCGTAAGCCCCCATGACCTTCTCACATTGGTATAATCACTGTATTATGATGAGAGCCTGTCACTCAAATAGATATGGTGACATTTAAAAAAAAAAGGTCACTTACACTGTGAGATGAAAGCTCGGGTGTAATTGACTTACTGTAGCCAGCTTCTGTACATCTTCATCCGAAGCCCCGAGAGAGGCCAGGCCAATTTCCTGCGAGAACTGTGCAAACTTGGGGTCTGCTAGGAGGGGCACATGACCTAGCAGCTCATGGCACGTATCCCTAAAAGCCAGTGTTTAACATATTTTGTAAATGGTATAAAAAATATTTTTAAATATCACATATAAAAAAATAAATATATTATATGTACTGAATAAGAGCTACAATTTTTTTATTTCTGCATATATTGTGATAATAGATTATAAATACTGTTTCAAACTCAAGGTATGACAGAGAGTGAGGGCATGTGTCCAGGCTGTACTCACGGCTCTGGAGTGTAGAGCGGATCAGTACTGTGACGCACATACTGAGTGCAGTTAAACACTCGATATGCAAGACCGGCTAAGAAGTCTCTAGGTGACAGGTATCCCGCCACAGGTCGCACTGTGAATCCTGTCCTCTCTGCACACATTAAGAACACAAAATCTATAGTTAATAACAAATCAACTCGCTTTCTGTCAGTCTAGCACACAAAAGACATAGACATAAAGTCGTGCAAAATTTGAGCGATATCAAATAGCATTTTGTGCACATCCTCTACAGAGAACCCTTTCAGTTTTTACGTTTACTATTTATTGGCTGAATTTAGAATATAAGAAAAATAAATAAAAATAAACTGTGGCACATTTTATACATATACATTTTTATTTTTCCCCAATATGTTACTCAACAAATAAACAGAAATTGGGCTCTAAAAAGCCCATATTTAAGCTCTAGCAGAGCATGCATTAACTTAATTTTCATACAGAATTTTTGCTTTTGCAACTGTCTGTTGTGGTGGAACTTTACCTTATCATGATTATAATTATTGACAATCCAGTATAACTTACTTTGCCTGGTTTATTCCTAATTACTGACCATTCCTGTATGACTTCGTATGATTCATGCTACACAATATGCTCTCTCTTCCTCTCCTAAGTTCTGTATGACTTACACTTGTGATTTTGTCTTATACAATATGTTCTCTCTTACATCTTATATTAAGTGACAGAATATCCTTTCTATGACAGTATGTCGTAATTTAGTCTCTGAGTTCGCTCTGTTTGTTCTCGTGCAGCTGCGGAACTATCAGCCAACGTCAAGTAGATTCTACTTTCCTCGTTAATCCTGAATGTGTGCTTTGTATTCTTGTATTATTGAATGTTATCTGAGTAACACTCCCTGCTTGTTTTATCGCATGTAGCCCCCGGTATAAGACAGGGGGGCCAGAAGAGTTTCCTTTAGAACTTCATCTGCAGGGCTTAATCTCTCTGTGTGAGAATTTCTCCCCGTATGCAATTGTTATTACCAATAAATATTATTCTTTGAGCACTTCAGTTTGTTGTGATAATTTGTCACAAGGATAAATTGCCATATCATCTGTGTAGTAATATAATTTCTGTACAGTGAATATGGGATCTTATAAATGATCTTACAGTAGTAATAGACTATAGTAACTCTAAATGTATGATTCTTCAAGCAATCCTGAGGAAAATAATTTTTCCTCTGTCTTATACAGTTCTACAGGGGCACCGGAATCATTTTTAATGTGAGGGGGTGCATCGGTCTACGTGTGGGGGCAGGGCTTGGGGTTGGTTTTTGGGATGCTAAGTGTGTGCAAAGTTTCAGTCCTTTTTAGGGGGGGTGGCATGCTGGGGATTGGTGCCCTTGTAATGTGGTCGTCGTAGGTGGAGGAGTAGGCTTGGTGGGGTTGCATTTTTCCAGCGCCCATGCAATTCTATAAAATGATATTTGTATAGGGAAATACCTCTTAGAAAAAGAGACACATCTTCAAGCTGGGGGATGTTGTCCTCCCGGTACCCGCAATGCTTTGTGAGAAGTGGGAGGTTTTTCAGGTACTCGCGGCAGGCGTGGGTGGGGTACAGTTTAGACAGTTCCCTGAACACCACTCCCCAAGTCCTCACCTCCTCTGGAGTATATTCAATGCGTGGGATGGGCTGCCCACTATTACATAAAGAACATTGGATAAGCATATTGATAGGGTTATTTGTAAACTCTGTGTAGGCTAAACAGCAGCACAACACAATGTCGGTTTTAGATCAGCTCTTCATGAAAGAATGTTATACAGATGGCTTTGCTCCACAAATATGTCACATATCCAGGACTATTGAGAATGAAAGAATGTGAGTTACTAACAATTTGTAGTTCATTGCAACCTCCACAAAGTACTTCCTCCTCTGCCGATACACTTTGTCTTTAAAACCCTACAGAAACAGGGAACTTGGGTCAAAAGACTGCATCACTGCATCAAGACATGTCCTGCAATAACTGCATTTGAACCAATTAACCAACCGGATGGTCAGCGTCCAGCTCTGAGCCGTACATGAGCACTCTGTGAGAGCACTGGTCCAGCTCTGAGATCTTCTGGGGAAACCAGGGCACTCCTTCCCCATCTGGCAACCCACCCAAAACACACACACAGTCCAAACAGTCTAAAATAAAAGAGTCAGGAGAAGCAGTAGCATTATCACTAATATCACAGCCATTTAGTGTATTTAGTGTATCCATGGAAAAATATCAGTCTTCACCGGAATAACAAAGCCAGGGTTGATAATCAGGAATTTCATCTCAGAAGTAAACATGTTAGAAGGCGCCCTCAGGTGCCAGACTCACCGGTCTCTGCAGACCACACATGTTGGGGAGTGTTATACGATATGATGTTGACCTGGTCTTTAAGGTGCTGCACTAACTCATTGAACTCCTTCTTAGTGCAACTGCACTCCGCATAGATCTCCACCTCTGTGCTGACCCGTTTGGATTTGCGAGACTCTATGTGGGCTAAATTCACATGCTTCTCCTACAGTAGAGTCCAGAGAAGGCATTCACATTAATTTAAATCAGAATATTTGTTAAAACAGGTCATTTGCACCTGCCTCCAATTTTGTGACATACTTTCGATCTGTTCTAGAGATTTGTCTGTTCTGGAAGGTTAAATGTCACTGACCTGAAAGAGCCGTAGGGCCTTCACCAGACAGCCCACCTCATTCTTCAGAGAAAAAATCACTGCTGTCTTCCCAGAGTCATGAATGGAGCCTCCCTCTCTGTCCGGTTTCTCATCTATACGACTAAAGGACGTCCTGCGAAGCTGCATAGAAGTGAAATCTGATTGAAGATTCCTGATTTTTAAATACCGCAGGGCAGGTGTGGAGCCCAGGAGCCCAGATTTACATTTCAACATGGTTTTATTTACGTACTAAAAACAGATGTGGTCTATCAGGATAGTGATTAAAATTCGTTTTAAACAGTCTTTAAATTATCACAGTTGGACTGATCTTTACAGTAGCAACTAAGTGCCATGCTGACAAAACAAAATGCTCCACACTACTGAGTGTAAAAAATAATTTTATAATGTAGTACCTGGAAATTCAAGGAGTGTGATTGCACAGAGGAAATGCACTTCTGTGTAAATATTGATTAAAAATTTTCTTCAGTTAAAAGAACATAAAACTTGAGTGAATGTAAAAAATGCTGATAAACATTCTCAGAATTTATCTAAAAGTAAAAATTAATTGTTCAAAAAGATAAAAATGATATTGACACTATTTAATGCCAGGCACACGCCGATCACTCGCTACACATCCCAGACTGTTCTTGTCTGAACCGTTTTCAGGGCGTTTTTTATTTTTATAAAATGTATAATTCAAAAAGACTTGACCTTAATGCTTTGCATGCTTATACAGTGGGAAACTGTCCTAATAACCATACTATCCCTCACACTGTCTCTATCCCGCAATAGAACACTGCATTCACGTTTCCTCAGCAGTCAACCCCACGGTGGTGATTAGGTGACAAGATGGATCTGTATCTTGCACAGAATTAATTAAGAATCCCATAGATGGGAGCAGCCTCACATTGCATCCATATTATTGATTTGAAGATTTTGCTTAAAATTTTAATACAGACTTGATTGACAAAAAAGACAAAAAAAAGCAAAAAAAAAAAAACTTGATATTTGTACTTAGGTTTAAGTATTCAGTTTCAGGATAATTCATGCAAAGTACAATTCCAAAATAACACTATTGCGTAGTATAATACAAGTAGTAATCAAGTCTTTTTTACTTTAAAGGTCAAATTTTTAGCCCAAATAACATTTCTGTCCGGGAGTAGGGTCTCAGAAGGTACTGATGGACAGTAGTCCCATCTGGAATATACAAAATAGCCTGCAGTTGAGGGATACTTGCTGAGATGTTTGCATAATCCTTACCATATTGCCTCCAAGGTGCTGTTGGTCAAACATGGCTGAGTCTAGAGATAATCCTCTGCGTGCCCAGTACTTGCTGGAGAACATCATCATAGCTGGCTGCATTTTGGGGATGGCTTCCTGACCTCTCTTCCTCAGCAGCCCCACAGGTGACTTGGGGATCTCGGGAGTTCTTTTCTGGTTCTGCGGATCAGATGGTACAGACATAGTTTCTTGGGGCTTGTTTCTGCCTTGCATTTCTGAATACTTGGGCATCGTCTCGGATCCCTTCTTCTTCTGCACCTCTGAAGCCATGGGGAGCTGTTTGGGTGTGCCACTCTACCTTGCACTCCACCTCCAGCAGTGCCAGAGCCGTGTTTATATAGCGTGACGAAAGATGCTGATTAAAAACCCCTCTCACGCCACACTGCCTGGATTGGTTTCTGAGGGGCTGGTGCCTAACCCTTCATTAAGAAAAGTTGTGTGACGTCAGTTGATCATGTAACCCCAGTGTTAATCCACTCAACACAGATCTGCTCTGGAACTAAAGCTGAACAGACCTGAGTCTTGTCTCAGAGAAGACCTAAAGCTGGAGGAAGAAGCCAGAAGCTGAGGTTAAATGAGGAATTATGTCAACTGTCTCACTCATTGCATCTCAGTTTTTTAGACTTTCTAATGAATTTTGAACTCAGAAATAGTTTTCAAGCCTCCTCACACAGATGATAAGCAGATGAAGCAGTGTTTGAAATGTACACAAGACAAAATAAGAGGAATGAAAAACATCCATTACTACAATAACGTCAATATCCACTTTGTCAGTGAACAAAAGTCAAACTGACGGATGTAAGCACAGATGAAGAGCATTGACGCAGGAGGTTTATAGTCTCGGCTGAATGGGCAAGTGTTTGCTGTGGAGCAGAAAGCAGGCGTTCCTTTAATGAAAAAGAGCGGGAGAGATAAAAGAACAGCTCTGAGGAGAAAGCTATCAGTCGCCACTGGGGCAATTTCCTGTAGAACAGGAAATGAAAGTGCTAAGAGTTGGGAGGCGATTCTGACCGTCTTTGTTGTGCGCGTGCAGCCGCGTTATGAGCCGATAAAAGATACTCTGCTCAGCTGTCAGGATTTTCTGCCCACCCATTCCCATCACATCTCAAAATGTCACAGCTGGAAAAGAATGCTTTGAACAGTCGCATCCATCAAAGAGGCCAAATTTAAATGTAAATTGCATTTCCAGTGGTGAATTTAAAGTGAAGAACAAATTCCTTCATTCTAAATGGCAATATTTACCAGTAGACCATTTTGTGTGATTATTATATTATACTATAACAATTTACAGTATGTAAATAAGACCAACGGAATTCATAGACCTTACTTTTATTTGCATTTTGTATTTTTTTCAAATTATTACACAATGTAAACAAATTATACTATCAGCATAACTATCTTTTAAATCAGAATTTCTTCTAATCCCTTCTGCTTGAAAGTGCGCACTCGAGCCACCAGTTAGCCAAAAGATCCTGTAGACCCCCCTTGCCCAGGCCTTGAAATGATCCACATCCCAAATTTGTGTTATTTTGAATAATGACCTAAAAATAGATTTTCTTTGGTTTAAAAGTGTTCTAAACCCTTTTTAACAAAAAGATACACATTTTCACTGAGAGTTAGACACACTGGACATATAAATGCAGTTTTAAAATGTATGTACAGGCATCACCCATGTATTTTGTGCAAAAATATATGTTGAAAATTAAACCATGGGAGTACCAATAACAGACAGCAGAGGCTAAATGTTGGCCTGTAATATGTCATCTCACAGATTTCCATCATTACAAATGGCTCACTTGAAAATGTTAATAAAGAGGTTACTGCATCCCTGATATGAGCTGCAAATAGCACGGGTGAATGGTGCCTTTAACAAAAATAGATACCCCTGACAAACCACTAACAATTTCTAAGTCCATCAGTCACAAAATATATCCACACACCAAATGAGGAGAACATATTTTAATTAGATCAATTTGTGCAGAAAAGAGTAATTTTGAGGGGGAGGGGGTAAATTAGCACTTAAAATCAACAATGGAAACTCCATCTTAGCATTTTGAAAACTCTATACAGTGAGAAGGAATGATTATTTTAATGAAAGACAAATATGGTACAAGAAAATTACAAAAATAATAGTTTTAGGATCACTTTGTATCCAAGTTTTACATTCATACATATTCTTTTCTCAAATAAAGCATCTGTGATGCTTTTAAATTGTGACATTTGGTAGCAAATATCTACATGATACCCAATACTGTTCATTGTCCTGATATACAGGAGCTAAGAAAAAACAAATCTGTAATATACAAGTCAGGCTGTGTACTACGATATGAAGGCAACTTTCTGTATGTTGCATGACGTTTCTTGTAAGAGTCCATGTCCATTGGAAAAGGACTGGTCTTGTCTGTGTGCGGGTCTTGGTGAGGACTTAGGTGATTCCAGCACTCCGTATTCACTGGTTTCTAATGTAGAGTGATCTGTGACTGCATTGAGGCCCAAAACGTCACTCACTGAATGGGGCAAGTCCTAAACAAAAAAACAAGATAAATAAATACAGCACTGCAATACTATAAGGGTTTACAATTGTTTAGCTGATGACAAATGTAGCTTTGTACAAATGAGCGTTTTTCATTTCACATTCAGTCTTTTCCATTCCCTTTATTGTGTAGACAACACAGACGTTTAACATTGGTACCTTCAGGTAAACTTCGTGGATATTTAGCTAAACCACAGATCTACATTTATTTAAAGAAAACTATAATTTTTTTAACATGACTATTTGTCAATTTTATAATTGGCTCTGCATGCTTTGTTCAACTTCCCTTTACCAAAATAACAGCAGGGAGTCTTTTACTAGCATGTTTGATGAGATCCAGGAATGCAAAGCAGGGGATCTCAAATAACTAAATTTCCAGGATCCTAGGTTTCTGAACACTCCCCTTCAGCCACACAAGTTTTTAAATGGGGTTCAGTGTGGGAACTGGGGAGGAAATGTCAACAGCTTGATTCAGTGCTCACACAAATATTTGCACAGGGATTTAGACACACGTTTTAGTTCAATGTCCTGCTTGAACCATAAAAAACCCACATTATACAACACTATTTTCATGTATATAGCATAGAATATTTTCATATTTTGTGTGAATAGCATAAAGTGTTTTGTTCAATAGAGTTGGATTTGATTTTACGTAGACTTTATATTTTATATTGTTGTCTCAATGTGTCCTTTTTTCCTGATTCTGATTCTGAAATGCTTCATCTTTGTCTTACAAAATACCTAATTACAATCCAACTGTGGGTGCTTGCGCTTGTAATGAGGGAAAAAAATCTCCTGGCATGTCTTTCAAATAATTTGTTGGCCTAATTCAAATTTTGGAGTATGATGCCTGAATAAATGTTTGCTTCTCTAAGAGAATCTGAGCTGTTTAACCACAGACACATTTCATGACTTTTTGTACCATTTCTAAAAAAAATAGAGTTCACTCTTCACAATGTATAAATTGTATTTGTTTGCAGTATGTGTCAAGATGTTAATTTGACATACCTTGCATTTTTTTATCTGCATACATATAGCCTCTGATTTCATGAGAATTTCCTCAACATCCAGTTTCATGGAGAGTTCATTTATATGCTGCGAAAAAAAAAAAAAAAAAAAAAAAACTATTACAGCCACACAAAAACAAGGTGTATGAAATGACATAATATTGATACTGAACATATTCAATTCACATCCATGTACTTTCTGTAATACTATGTAATAATAAATCTGAATTATACATTTAAAAATGAAGCTGAAAAAGTTACTTTAAGGATTTCATTGAATCCATAATGTCTGTCCATTATCTTCTGCTTTTCCGCATCCAAAATTGCACAGCAGACCAGAAGGTGAAAATTTTGGCAAGGCAAACCTGTCCACATCACCTTAGAACACAAACACAGAATAATGTCATATGTTGCTAAACATGCAAGATTGCAACTGAAGTCAATCAATGTGAATATTAATGAACACATTAGTTGGTAGATATTTGAAATAACGGAAAAATGTATCCAACCTCCCAGAGGCGAAGCACATCCTGAAAATGAAGTTCCCTCTTAAAGCGAATGAGTAGCCACCGAAAACAGAAATAGAGGTATCCTGAATCCTGAGCCTCTGTAAAGAAAACATGAGAACTGACACAAATGGCAGCGTAATAGTGCACGCCACCAAGCATGCTCTTCAGTAGAACACAATAAAAGTAGCTTATCAATAATGCAAGTGGGATATCATATCATGAAATATGTGGCCAATGTAATGGACATCTATGGAGTCTTTTACCCAGATAGTTCCAGAAGGCTAAGTCTAGCAGCCGCAATAGCATGCTCAGCTGGATCAGCTGGGTCTTCATACCCTGCATCTGCTCCTCAAAGTTCTCATGCTGAGGAAGAAGAAAACTGTTAATTCACTTAAAGTCATGACTGCACATATTTTTTTTTCTTAATAGGTCAAACACAACGGTAGAAATACCCAAGCTATTACTAGACCATGACAAACAATGTAAGTACCATCTGATCCATGAAGGAGACAAAGCACCAGAAAGCATCCACCTCGTTCTCCATCACAAAGAGAATAGGAGAAAGCAGATCACTCATGCCCTGCACGTAGCCTGAACAAAAGCAATGCAATGTGGCTTAAGTTTATGCATAAGAAAAGCTCTAGTTATGCACAATTTTAATCCTTTAACATGAAAAACTGATTACAGAGTAAGTTAAAGGAGTGAATAATGTAGAGATGCCAAATGACAAATTCATGTGTAAAAAGATTAAATAAATAATCATTTTAAAAATCCCCCCCAAAATACTTCTACCATAAATTCCTTTAATCCCACAAGTCCACTTACCTAAATCGAAGTCATACATGCAGTATGTCATTAAGATGTCATGTAGTAAAATCAAGCCAGGGTTGTCCAGGCCCTCGTAGAACTTGTTTGTGCGGTCAGTTCTGTTCACATCTTTTTCTGAGTTTAAACAAAAAAGCATTAAGATATTATATTATTCACATGTACTGTCTGAAACTAGGACTGAAAATACAGTCATCTAACTTATTTCTACAAATACTGACTGCATAATATTATTAGTAAGTGGGTGTTGCATAAACTTTATGTTTCACTGTTAAAAAAGTAAACAGTATGCCTTGAAACAACTTTGTAGGTACATTTTAGCACATACCGATAAGGCTCTTATAATCCCGTAACCTTGAGTTCCTTCTCTCCTGCTCTTCACTGACTGACTTCCACTGCAGCTTCATTCTAAAGTACTCATCCCTTCAGTCCAGAGATAGAGTGATACAAACAGAAGCATTTGTTATACAAAACCTCTTGGAATGACCCTTGTTTCATAAAACTGTGTCTAAAAGGAAATAAGTGAGTTAGGACAAAACCATTTAGCAGAAATTGAGATATACTAACGTTTTTCTTTTCTGCAGGTTTTTCCTCTCTTCATTAGTGCTGTCCCAAGGATAATATCCCAGCAAAAACTTCCAAGCTTCTTTTCTCACAGCATGGCACAGGCCCTTAATCACACAAAAATGAGAAGTACAAATTATTTTTTTTAATTAATCTGTGCATAGTTTTTGCACAGACACTGGTATTCAACTGTCACATTTGGAGAGGTTTACACCAAAAATAGTTTGAACAAATAAATTCTGCATTTTGACCTATAATATAGGTAATTCACAGGCAAAATGTAAAAAGAAATCAAGCTGTTCTAGGTAAGTGCCATTGTTAAACTGTGCAATGAGCCCTTTGTTATTATCAGTACAGGGTGATGCCAGAAGCCAGGAAAAGAGAACACTGCTATAAATCAAACATAACGTGAACTGCAATTCTTGTCAAATCCTGATTACCCAATGTGGTGTCTGTGGATATGTGGATTCCAACCTGCACATCCCACTTGATTTCACTAATTAGGTTCTCTCCATTGTCCAGGAAGTCAGCTCATTAGTGAAATCAGGAGGTGTTGTGTAGGGCTGGAACCGACCTACAGATGCTGCGGTTAAAGAGTGAGAGCCTCCGGATGGAACAGCTGTATATCTTTCCTGTTTTGTTAATGCTTTGTTAACCGCCTGTAGTGAGTGTCTTACGTAAATGTTTTGATATTCAAAATCTAGAAAAAAGCAAGCTTCGTGGAAGAAATTCTTCATATCATCCCAATAAATATATGCTACACATTAAGGTTAACAATAGAGAGGGAACACGTTTGAGAAGGAGTTTTTGGCATCAGATGTTTTTGCTGAGAGTGAAATAGTGACAAGCTGGGAGAAGACACTTCTATTTTTACCCCTTTGAAAATCAGGTGCTTTAAGTGAGGCACATTGGACACCCTTCCCTCTGAGTCTTGGTGCTTTGCCCAATCCTCCATCATTACTGGCCCACTTCTCTGTATGTCTGGCCTTGCACCCAAGTCAATCTGCAAAAAATAAACACAAATACATTTCTAAACCTGTTAAACAAACTGTAAAAATCAACAAGCTGACTAGCTCATATACCACAGAATAAAAACAAGCCAGAAATCACCTCAGACTACAGTAAAAGGAAACAGGATAAATAATGGTTAGTAAATGTAAAATATTTTCTTTCACTCATTGTCCCATGTAGAGTTTTTTTTTTTTTAGGTCAAACTGAATTAACATGTGACTGCAATTATGAGTCAGTAAAATTCATAGACGTTCAACATGAATCCATCTGAATCTAAGCCTGGACTGGTCAATTGATTTCTACAGAGGGCCACATTAAAAATCAAAACTGTGTTGGTGGGCTGAAACAGCGACGATAATTTAATTATGCACAATATAAATCTTCTCCCATTGTAAAATGCAGTACATTTTATATTTTGATAAGCTGCTACTGATAATCAGAAGTTTACGAATATTCATTAAATATTCATGTAAATGTGTTAGTTGGGGTGTAGGTCAAAGATGAAAGCACTCATATAAAAGCAATTTTTTAGATTTAGATTCAGATTTGTTAAAGACTAACATGGCTGGAAACATCACTCAATGTAAGACCTGAAATTGTGTCAATCACAAACATCATATTAAGAAAACAATACAGCCAAAAATAAACATTTTTATCCTTTAAAAAGTCAACTGTAAAAGGATCTTAAAGTCAAATGTAAAATAATAAAAGAAAGTGTTTATCAACACACAAATCACTCATATTTGCCAAATTATGCTAAAATATGAGGCTACAGATGATAAACTAAGAGCCATTTAGGAGCAGAAAGAATCGGCTCTTCTTTGGGAATGTGCTAGAAGAGCCAGCTTTCTAAAAAGAGCCAAACGTCCTGTCGCAAATGTGTACCTAATTTGGGTAATTTCATACTGTGTGCTTGGCCCTGCCACGCCCTGCCCTGCGAATTCATGGCCCGAGACATGGATGAGACACAGATTTTCAGCAGGCTGGATTAAATAGACCAACTGGTCTATCTACCAAAGTAGTGTACTTACTCTTTTGATGACTTCAAAGCCAGGCTCCTCCTGCTGGTTGATCTCCAGCCCAGGAATGAGTTCTCCTAAAATGTCTGCCCTTTCCTCAGGAGGTCGCTGTTGGCACTCAGACTCAGAAGGTCGAAACGCTCCATAGATGAGGTTTGTGACTTTTGAAAAACCACCCAAAGTAGTTATGTATGGTTCCTTTTTGAACTTCTGCTGAGAGGAAATAAGATTTTTAAGTGAAAGGACTATGCTGAATGTGCTTCTTACAATGACAAACAAACAAGGGCTTGCATAACCATAAATAAAGATTATTTTGGAGTTTTTCCTAATATAATTTCATACCTCAGCAAGGCCATAGTTTGCGTCATCGAAAAGATTCTCAAAAGACTGTGAAAAGGCTTTGCTATAGGCACCAACAAGAAGAATGCTTTCATCATCGGGACTCCTTCAAAAAGCGAACAAAGGTGCTGCTTAATTTCATATTTAAAATGTTACAAACTAAAGTCATTCAAAACAAAAACAAACAGTACTAAAAAAAAGAAATAGGAAAGTGACATCATGGGTCATATCCCATCTCAGGCTGACTGGCATGAAAAGCAAAAGCAACAAAGCTCAGTCCGCATTTCATTATGAGAGTGGAGATAAGAACTTTAATAAAAGCTATCTGTGCCTCCGTAGCGCTGTCTTGAAAACGCTCTTGGATGGATTTAATCTGCTGTGATATTTAACGTGGTGGAAAAGAAGAGCTCTTCCATCTCTCTCATGAAGCCTTAACTCTAAATGGACAGCTGCTGTCCAGCGTGACACCAGTCAGTCCCCTGCCCTTTCAGTCTCTCCACGAGACACATGGCATTTAGGAAGCTCTGTGAGAGGAACTGAAATCCCCTTGTACAATTCTCAAATTACCATACAAAATGTTTTGTGTTTTAGAGAAGTAATCTTTGAGGAAACTGAGAACAAATCACCTTTAAAAAGGGGAAATTATAAATTGCAAACTGATCTTTTGGCTGTAGGGAAATAAGCCATAATTGAAGGGGTGTGACTGAATTAAAGAAAACATGTTAAACATAAAAATGAAGCCTAATAATGGAGGAACAGGAGTTTTTCTACACCTAGGCAATTAAATATGCTGACTCATGCCATTGCTTCATTCAGAACACATAAAATGTGTACATCTGTAACATTAGACTGCACTCTGCTGGACAAACACTAGAGTTACTGAAGTCAGACTACTGTAGAAAATTATGTATTTTCAGAGTGGGAAAATCATCTGTTTATCTGTGGAAAACAGACCTTAGCATCAATCACGTGTCCACAGAAGATGGAAGCTTGGTATCAGTCAAATCTACTAGTACTGAAGTGATGCTTAAACTTTCTTGATACAAAGACATCCAACAGAACGTTACGCAACAAAATATAGCATAGAAATGTTTGAGACTGTCGGGTTATGTTGACATTAAGGAATGTAAATATAAAAATCACATCCTGTCAAATAAGACCTAAGCCACTTTCATGTGCATTACTACATCAGAAAATGTTTATTTGACCATACAACCTAAATGGGAATCAGATTGCATTCTCATCTATGCATGCATGTATTATTGCCATGATCCTGAGCAATTTTTCTAGAGCAAAGGGCTATTCACACATAAGAAGTATATGAGTCTGTACTTACGGGCTGAGTTGCACTGATTTTTTCAAGCCTTCCAGGAATGCTTGGCTGCCTCCCTGATGAAAATGAATTGCTGGCAACATCGTGTCATCTCTCAGGCAGAAAATCAGGTATGACCAGCCTTCACATTTTACTGTTACAGACCTGAGGTCGCTAACATTAAACGAGAAGGCCCATTTGTTTCGCTCATTCAAGTGATTTGAACCACCTAAAGAAAGGGAAGGAAAACCACTCACATGAAGAAACTATAGGCAATAATAACAGAAGTCTTTCAAGGGTTTTTTGCAGTATATTTACTGAATGCCTTTTCTTTACATGGGCAATAGAAGTACGATGTCTACTGAGGGTTTGGTGAGGGCAGTACAGTCCTGTAAGATTTGTACAAATGTCAGGCCCCTTAAACAACTGCAGGAGCAATAGCTTACCTTCTCCATTAGTGTGGATTTTCCTCTTGAAAGAGACAGTGTTGACCATGTCCCATTCGGTCTCATAACTCAGCTGCTGGTCAACAGGACAGTGTGACCGCTGTGTCCACTCCACCACTGAGCTGGAGTCCTTCACACAGATGGACAAGCACATGAATGACATCTCTCAAGAAAAAATACAGTTCTAAATTATAAACAGTGTAAAATCCATGGAAATCTAAGCTAATATATATGAGGTCAATTGTGAAACCAAACAAACAAACAATTCTGTACACCTGTAATTCTGACAAGAATATAACACAATCAATTAACTGTGAACGTATTTGGCAACAAAACAAACCTTGCAGGCACAGAGCATATTTGAGGGATCCACTGTGTCCTCCAAAGGTTTATATTCCACAATTGTATCTCCATCCTAAAGAAAAAACAATTTAAGTGAGCTTCTGGTTTGCTGCCTGAACTATATTATTACTGAAATTTGTCTTCACAACATAGTCTTCAGTCTCAACCAACTGTCAAATACAAAAAGAAACAGCATCACTGTATCACATTTTGTTAATTTCTCATCTATAACACTATCAAAATGTATCAAAGTAATTCCCAAGGGCCAAGTTCTGTTATTCAAAAGATTGTATATTATATTTATTTCACAGCGGTAAAAGAAAACATTCTTTTCAATGTATTGTTTTTGTGTGCTCTTATCTTCAACCTTGACTACTCAGAGTGTGCCCTGTTTAAAGATTATGAAGTCAATTTCCTGTCACTGACAGAAATGCAGCACCTTGTCAACAATCCGTAGGAACCCCGATATTAGTGAATCCTGATCTTCCAGTTCTTCTGCATTTGAATGGATGAAAACTCCTTCATGTTCAAATATCACCTGCAAAGAAGCAAACAACAAAACACCTTGAATTTGGACCTCCTCCCTGTTCTATATCCTAAGGCAGCCCCTCCCTTTTCCAGGACTCAAATCTCACTTAAAGGAGCAAGTAACTTAACAGGCTTGAAGATTGAGGAATGTGTGAAGCTTCATGCCTGTGTGAGGCGGTTCTAGAGTAAACAACATATGAGCCTTTTAGTCTTCAAGTTCAAGTTCAAGTATCTGTCCAGATTTGCTGGTCTTCAAAAAAAATTTCCCCCACTTTATGCACCTGTATGCTTGTGAAACTACTATATGAGCAAGGTAAGGGTCACTGGTACACAAGTTTAGGATTCCTGAAATATTAAAAACATTCAAACAGTCCCAAAAGTGATGCAGCCCTTTCACAGGAGCCAGGAACACGTGGCCCTTTATGCTCCTTGGAAGCCAGCACTGACAAACATCAGTACTATTATACTGTTGACAAACGACATAATTACGACAATATTAAAATCAGAAACAGAGACATGTTATTTGAAATCTGAAAATGTTGATTTTCAATAACGCTATTTATTTCATTTGATTAACAAGGATGAAGGTGCAAGCTCATTCCATTTATGTCAGATCACCCAGCTGTCAATGAAGGCCAGAAACCAACTCCATATAACCTTTTGGGTGAACCCACACTTACATGTATTTGTGCCTTTAGCTAACTTTAGGAAATATGACGCTGAGTTGGTGCTTAAAATTAAACATTAACAAGTCATTGGTTGTTCCTTTTCTGTAAAGGAGTGACTGTCTGCATGTGCCTGTTGTGCCTCCGTGGCATTCCTGGCAGAGGACGGCTGTTAGCACAGCACGGCTAACTGTACACACTGCTAATGCTAAAGGCTAGTAGCTTTTTGCTAAAAACAGTAGTCAGACACCGGGCTGTGTTGGCTTATAGAGTTTACCAGGAGAATAAACGTTCAGTCCACAGTCACATTAACGTCAGAGTCTACAGCTCTTTAGTAAATAGAGTGGCACTGGTTTTAGTTCTTAGTGTTAAACAGAAGAGGTCCTGTTCTCCGTACCTTTACAGGAGTTGTGGCCGCCATGTCCACTGTCCAGTTCCAGCTCAGCGCTGACACTGAGAAGCCTTACTGCGCATGCTCACTACACCATCCAGCGCCTCTGAGCTGTGGGTGTTGAAGCGGTCCCTTACAGTGATGCACGAACACCCCACAGTACAGAGTGAGAACATTGTGAAATTCTTTCTCTGCATTTAACCCATTCACCACAGTAGCAGAGGGTAGCCAGGAATGCAGCACCTTGCACAAGTGTATCTCAGTGTTGCCACTAGCAGTCTTGGGATTCAAATCAACGACATTCTAATTGCAGGGCCAATTCCCGCAAGTTTGGGATTTAATCACTTTTACAATTTAATTCAATACAGTTACATTAATGTAGCGCCAATGTACAACTAATGTTGTCACAAAGCAGGTTTACAGAGTCCAGCTTCGAGCTTCTAGTCAGACAAGCAAACACTCCCTAAACCTGCAGGAAGAAATCTCGAGAGGAACCAACGTCTCAGAAGGAAAACCCATCCTCCTCTGGTTGACCCCATCCTCCTCTGGGTGAGAGAGTCTCTCTGAAGTTAACTACCAAAAGATAAACAAAAATAATTTAATGTGCTTTTACAGGAATATAATAAAAAATACAATAGAATAAAATAAAAAATACATAGAAGATTAAAATTAAGTAAGAACCTTGAAAGTGTAATAGAAGTGCAGATGTTTGAAAAAAGGTGGTTTTAGCAGTTTTTGCATTAAACATATAGATGCAATGCAATACTATAGGTGTGCATCTGATATCTGCCAACATAGTATGGTTTAGGTCATTTATCTTAGTTTTTCTTTTTTGTGTTTTTATTGTTATAGTTTATCAAGACTTTATGAAGTCGTGTAACACAAAAATAATCTACATTGCCTAATAAACTGGTTCTGTTTTTTACAAATAACTGATGATAGACACAATACATTACATTGTTAAACCTTATTGTGAGTATGTATCGCATACTGTGACAACACAGAATATATATTTTTTGTTTTTTATTTTCTTTGTTTTTTCTTTTGTTGTTTTGATTTATAATTCCTGACTTCCCATGTCTTCTATCTTTAAAGTCAGTGTTTGTAATTTTGTAATTAATGTGTTTTGGTTTTTGACATATCTTTGATGATATAGAATAGACACATCTCTGAATGACATCCAACGCAACCTATATTAACGTTAACAAGCTCAAACTGATTAACTGTACCTACATGACAGTAATGTGATCATGAAACAAAAGTAAAATGACTAATTTTATAATGGACTGGCTTTTATTTTGAAATCCCACTTGAGGTAACTCCAGCCGAACGCTCAGACTGGCGGGAAACTGGCAGGAAATCTGAATTCCTAGGCTCTGAGTGCCATTTCTAGGCTTACACACTGGATGTGCGAAGGTGTCTGCTGTCTTTTATCTGTCTGGCAAAATTATAGGCAATTTCCAGAGATATTTTACTGACTTGACGATTACAACAAAATTATAATTCTTTTTTTATCCACATTTGAGTAACGTTAGTTGGTCCGACGCTAACTAATTCAGACCTGTATTTTGTTTTGATAAACCAGCGTCATCATGGTTCAGATAGTAATCTCAAGGTAGGTTTGGTAAACATACGACTCCAATTCTAATAAGAATATGGTCCCCGAAGCTGTTCTGTCGATAACCTAATATTGAGGACATTACAGACTTTCATTACCCCTGTCAATACACTTCTGTTTATTATATTGTACTTTCCCTGTCCCGGTGCTGCTATATTGCACTTTTATTATTTAGTGCTATCCACATCTGTTGTGCATTTTTGCAAGTGTAACTATTTTTTGGACATGTTAATAATAATAATAATACATTTTATTTAGAAAGCGCCTTTCAAAACACTCAAGGTCACTGTACAACAAAATAGTA
>JBBKCR010000018.1:12785525-12803831 GCA_037577295.1 Ladigesia roloffi
TTTGAACAGATAGTGGTAGAATAAAAAGTTGATTTGGTACAGTTAATACAGTCTTTATAATATAAAATATGATTATTGTACATTTCTTTATGAATTGTGAGACCAGTTTTCTTATACAGACGTTCAAGTTGTCGACCCTTTGCCTTCAAAAGCCTGAGTTCGGATGTAAACCAGGGTGCAGACTGAGTGAATGTCACAGATTTGGTTTTTAATGGGGCAATAGAGTTTAAGACATTTTTTAGACTGTTGTTATAGTGGGAAACCAGGTCATCCTGGGTGAGTGGGTAATTAAAATGCAGACTTGTGAAGGCAGAGGCAAGAGAGTCAATATTAATTTTCTTAATATTACGGAATGATATGATGCGAGGGTTCTTGGTTATAGAGAGGGTGATTGTGAGATTGAAAGAGAGGAGCAAATGATCAGTAAATGGCAGTTCATCAGCTGTGCAGTTGAATGGAGTAAGTCCAGAACATGGCCCTTAGTATGAGTGGGAAAGTTTATGTACTGCTTAAGACCAACACAGTCAAGACAGGATGTAAAATCTTTAGTAAGAGGTTGATTAATATTGTCCATATGAATGTTAAAGTCTCCCAGCAGTGTTACTCTCTGTTATACACGTTGGGATATATAAGTCTGTTTTGTTTTTTTGCACATTTAAATTTCTGCTGCTAGAATACAATGAGTGTCTTAAAACTGCGTTTAATCAGAAGAGTACTGTAGATATCTGCACTAAATGCCAACTGCACTAAAATTTGTTTTGCTGCTTTTTTCCCCTTTGGACTCCATTTCTTCCTTCCTGCAATTTTTTGCACAGGTTTTGTGCTGGTCTGTTTCTGTTTTTGTGTCGCACCACAGTACTGGGGGCATATTGTTTCTTTTCACCGTGAACTGTGTTTATATTTTTGAAATGACAAACTAAGCAACAGAGCAGTAATAACATAAAAAGATAAAATAATCTGTTTTATCTACAGTAAGTCTGAGAAAGGTCCTCCTGAGTGGCTGTTGGTGGAGTTACAAGGAGAGATGGTGTCAAGACAGAACTCTGGGCTGGCTGGAAATCTTATGGGAGACCTGCACTACACAAAAGAGGTGGGACTACTGATGTTACACACCACATCTCCCTGTACTATACATTTGTTTAAAGGTAGGGCACAAAGTGTTTCTATCAATATAGGGAACTCAACATAAATAGAATGGAATCTTGTGGTCATTGTGAAAAAACAAAAAGCATTACAAGTTCATACATAAAATGGATTAAAGTATTGGGACACACCTGTATTTCCGGGTTTGGACTAGGCCCCTTATTTCCGGTGAGGGACAATCTTAATGCTCCGGTTTAACAAAACATTTTGGACAAGGCCTTGCTTCCAACTTATGGACAAAGTTTGTGGAAGAACCTTTTCTATTCCAGCATGACTGTGTCCCAGTGCATAAAGCTAGGTCCATAAACACATGGTTGGATGAGTTTGGTGTGAAACAAAAATTGACTGGCCTGCAAAGAGTCCTGATCTCAGTCCCATCCAACACCTTTGGGATGTACTGGAATAGAGACTGAGCCAGGCCCTCTTGTACAACATTAGTGCCTGTCCTCATTTAAACTCTACAGACTGAATATATTATATTAATTCTCCTGATGTTAAAGTCTATGTATTTGAGTGCCGTTTCATTAAAGCCCTAATACTTTTGCCCATATATAGTTTTTTTGTGAACAAATTACATGAGATAAAGTATACCAGAAAAATAGTCCAGTATAGTATAGTAGTTCAGTTCATTCAGTGTTTGTATATACAGGTTTAAGTCACTTTTTCCTTCTTTTGTCCAAGGGTGTTCCAGTGCTAATTGTGGGGCATCACATCCTTTATGGAAAGCAGGTCAAACTGGAGAAACCTTTTGCTGTCCTGATGAAGCGCTCTGGCATCCCTCAGGGTGATGAGGTAGCCATGGAAAGTAGCCAAGGAAAACCTACCACCTACTCTGTTTCTGCACTTATCAAAAAGAAGCTGATATTTAAAACCCGCCCTAAACCAATCATTACTAACGTGCCCAAGAAAGTTTAGCAAATATCTAAAATTCACCTAAAATCGATGAGAAATATACAACTCTCAGAAGCTATGATCTCAGAAGTTAGCATAGTACAGTGTTTTCTCAGGAATACTGGATGCTTCTGTTTTAACTGACTGTTCTGTGAGATGTAGGTGGATGAGCTGTTGAAAGTGCACCCCAGCAAACGTAGGACATAGAACATGCATGCATGTTTGAGAGGCTGAATTTCTAAATGAAAAAAAATAAGCATGGGATGATTCCTCGATGTATGAATATACAGATTTGTATTGTGTATTCACTCTAGTAGCGTAAACGATGCATGTGCAGGTGCTAGGACAAAACAATTGATTGTTCAGAAAAAGTTTATTTTTTTATATATGTTTAAAAAAAATACATTTTAAAGGTGTAATATTGATCTCCAAAAATAAACACTTAATGTTGCAATAATCATATAAAAGTTTTAAAAATGGTTCTTTTACATATTTAAGTATTTACATGATAAATGCATATGAGGTCAAACAGTATGACTGCTGTTTTCAGTTGTGTACACAAAAGAAATGAGACTTGATAGTCTGACAAAAGTTGCGGTAATGAATGAAACTTTACAGTGTTTGTTAGTTGCCTATTGCAGGTTTTGTGTTGTGCATTGGTGGCTGACAGGCAGTTGATTAGCCCCTGCTTAG
The DNA here is from genome assembly GCA_037577295.1 of Ladigesia roloffi. Classification (NCBI taxonomy): domain Eukaryota; kingdom Metazoa; phylum Chordata; class Actinopteri; order Characiformes; family Alestidae; genus Ladigesia; species Ladigesia roloffi. The sequence goes on from JBBKCR010000018.1 coordinate 12,788,253, forward strand.
TTTTGGATTGGAATAATTCAGTGGATATTTTCCCAATTTCCTCAAAGCACAAAGAACATTCAAAACAGTGATGGTTAGTTTTATGTTTCACACATTTTCTGACAGTTAAAATGATCATAACACTACAACACTTTTTGAGAACCAGGCCATGGGAAGTATGTCATTTAAAAAAATATAGTGACAAACATATTTTACATAAAAACAAAGCCTAATAAATTGTACATAAATGATGTCGGTATTCTTGCAATTAATCAAAATATATTCTCTATTAAAATATGGATGTTACTTTATTTAAGACAAATAAAATAAACACCACACCAACTATGTTTTAATTCAACCTTTTGCAAACCATTCATCTTATGAGGAAAATCTAAAAACTCTTTAATCAACATTGGACTGAACCGCTGTAATTTCAATGGTAAGCTAAATGTACATATCCTGAACTAAACAGACACTAGGACTTGAGCCTCATCAATGGCTGGCAAAAATGTTGTTTTATTGTGACACTGATTTTAACTAAACTAGTTGTTCTCACACACTATGCACATTTTCAATAATTCTCATTAAAACCCCAGAAGAAAACATAGTCAACAATGTCAAACAGGGCTTTTAACCCACTGTCCATTTTCAACACAATCGTTTAAGAGCAGCACCTGTAACAACCTGGGGACAGTCACTTCACAAACTCACAGCAACTGAAATTAGTCTGTAAACATTCAAGCACACTAGTCATAGTGTACTTGTTTTCAGACCCTGAAAGTCAGCCAGAGCTTGCTGAGTGTGTGTCTGTGTTTTCAGAGAGAGAGAGAGAGAGTGAGGCCCCTCTTGTATGCAGAGGTCCGATCACCATACCCTTGCATTTGGAACTGAGAAACTGAGCTGAGTTGGTGTAATAAGTGAAAGTCATCCCACTTGCATCTGTCACGGCTCTGAGTAGACCCTACATGAATGCCAGAGCAGCAAATATCTCAGATTCTTAATATTCTTAAAATGCTGTATTTTCATTGGAATGCAGATCTATATTACCTATATATTTAGTTTTGCTGATGGATAAAAAAGTGATTTGTTGTGAAATTTGTGTGCTCGGGACAGAAGCAGTCTCAGAACACTTCTTAATGTGCATGAATGCCGCAACTACCAGCAATCGTGAAAAATTTGCCAATTACACAGTGATATCCAATAAATAACGAATATAATTACAGAATCTCCTGATGAAGGTACAAGGAGAAATGTACCAGCACTGATTACAAATGGAAATCTAGCTAATTAAAATCTTTACCAGCACTTTTACAAAGCAAAGCTTTGTGTCATCTTTGCACATTCAAGTTTCAGTTTGCACAGCCGCCATTGATGTCCATTATGGACTCTGATGGTTTTTATACCTAAATTGTTTTGTCTCCAGTTTCCTGAATAGTGTGTAACACCGGCAACATGGAAATAGAACATGCCTAGCTATTCTAAATAGGGAATAAACATTTGAATAATTAATTTTGTTAAATATATTTCATTTTCTTTGGTTGTTTCCAAAACAGTGTTTGAGGAACTCAATGGTGCTTGGACAATAAGACACTAAAATTTATAGAATGATATGGGACTTTGTGATAGAGCAAAACCCAATACTGTTTGACCAACATTTCAATCACTGCATTCAGTTCAATTAAACAGCACTGATAATTGTCAGATTGTCAACCAATAAAAAACGTGACAAACAACATAAGACTTGATTTTGGCAGATAACGCCTGTGCAGTGTCTAACCCAGAGTCTTCTCTCATGGCTCATGTTTGGCCAACACTGACTTCACATAAATTGTACTCAGGACTGCAGCTGAATATTTCCACTGATGTGCGCTTTGTATTTGAGAAGCACAGTTTCGCTGAGGTGGCAAGTTGCAGGACCATCAGTAAATGAGCGCTGGTGCAAAATACCTGACAGTCTTGTAGTACATATAATTGAACTGTTGTGTCATAAATAACATGACAAGTAGAGTAGCACCATTGATGGACAGGGCAGTTTCATACCAGTCCCAGATCATGTCTGGCAGCACCGTTGAAGTAATGTTGGGGAAGAATTCTATGAATTCTATGCCTCAGCGTAGGGCAGATGATACTGTTCCTCCCTCTTGTTACAGCGCTTTGCCACTATAGCTAAATAGAGCACCAGGAGTATGAGCCAGTAGCAGGCATAGAGGATGGTTCCAGCAATGAGCAAGACCTTCTCAGTTTCACTGAAGGGCTCCTGTGTCTCACAGTAAATAGTGTAAACCACCCCTCCGAGCAGTATAGCTCCCCACACAGTCACAGGCACAGCCCCAATTAAGTTCACCACAATCTTTTTCCTCCCAGATGTGCCCCAGCCGGCTTTATTGATGGTCAATAGGGCGAAGATCTTAGCTGGCAGGAGGCTGGACATGTAGAGCAGAGAGTAGAGGGACATAAAGATCATAACCAGGCTGCCCCTCAGGAAACAGGCATAAGTGGCCTTTACCATTCCAACCAGCTGCACCGTTAGCAGGAACAACAGAATGTTCCAGAGCCGTCCACGGTAGAACAGGTGGATCACTGTGGCTACCAGGAAGAAGGGAAAGAAACCTGTGACCACAGACTCGTAGGTCATCCATAGGCTGTGCTTGTGGAACCAAAGGGCATTGTAGAGCCACTCTCGGAAGTAGGACTTGCTCCAGCGTGTCTGTTGGTTGAGCCAGCGGAGATACTGAGTAGGAGTCTCAGTCTGGCACTGTGAGCGTGCAGTAAACTTTGTTTTATATCCAATACTGAGTACTCGGTTGGTAAGGTGCCGGTCATCACCAAAGCTACACTTGCTGCCCAGGAAGGTCTGGTGGTACCAGGGCTCCAGGAACTGCTGGAGGAGGGAGTTGCGGTACATACCCAGAGGGCCACTGATGCACTGAACACAGCCAAAGTAGGACTGACAAGCACGCTCCACGTTGAAAGCCATCCAGTAGCGCACACTACTCAGGAAAGAGATCCAAGAGTCATACTTGTTCAGGATCTGAAACAAATTATGGACAGTTTATTTGGAGTATGGCCCTGAACTACTTGCTCTAGAAATACGTACCATGTGAAGTGGTTTCCCTGGTGAAAAGATCCCCTATGAATTTTAGTGTGTAGAACATTTTAAACTTTCATTTGTAATATTTGTTGCTTTTTATATTTCTTTTAAATTAATTCTCACCTGTACATCTCCTCCCACTCCACCCACCTCTGGATCCTCCTCCATAATTTTCAACATCTCAATGGTGCATGCTGGATCCAGAACCGTGTCTGAATCACACACCTACAACATACACACAACAAGGGGAGCTCAGATACTTCTGGAATGATACAGGAAGTCCCACATTTGTTTTGACATGTTAGACACCCCAGATGTGTCAAAGGCAGGAATATTTTCACTTGAATCATCAGTCTATCTGCACAAATGCAAGAAAATAACTTGTGATGTACTTCAGTTTACCAAATAAATGATTTTGAGGATTTAATGCATCAGGGTTAGGTTGTAGGGACACAGCGTTTAAACTGTCCAAACTGAGAACATCTGTAGGTAGCAGTGCCTAAAATGTTGGCAGCAGCTGTTTGGAAGTTTTCTTTGTTTTCTTCAACTGTTCATCACCAGCTGTGCAGGAGCAATGAGAGGTTGCTGACAGCACACAGGTGTGTTCAGGGCACAAGTGACAGGGCAGTGGAGTGACCTTTGACCTCCATGTAGCGTGATTATGAACGCAGGAGCTAAAATTGAAATTAAGAATTTAAACAATGGGTAGACTAGAAATATCCAAAAAAACAAATTGTAAAAAAAAGTATTAAGGCTGACAAATATTCTTAAGCCTTTACACCATGATTAGAGTTCCTGCAGAAATATTTCAGAAATGGCATTATGGTTGTTCAAAAACCATTAACATTTTATTGTGTGAAATTTCCCCTATTCCCTGTTCCAGTACCACTACAACATAGATACAAAGGTAATTTTTTTTAAAGAAGCATTGTTTTCTGGATGATGTATCCAAACCCTGGATCCCATTTACGACTCATCACATGTATCTCTGACAAATGTGTCTCTGGTTGCTTTACTAGATTGCTCTACAGTGAATTTTGTGCAAATCAATGCAGTAACCAGTTGCCTGTTCTGCTTCTCATATTTCTGTTATATTTCAAAGCAAATCATAATATAGTAAATGTAATAATTTACTAAGTTTATGTTGATAAATGTAATAAATACAGCTCTTAGGTATAATGGCCACCTTACAAAACAAGGAGGTGAGGAAGGTTTGAACCAAACTGGTGCAATATTTTAACTATCGGGCTCATCGGCAGTGGGCTTCTGGATTCAATTTAAATTCAGAAGAGTGACCAATTACAGATTCTATATGAGCAGCGATGTACATATTAAGTGATGGCAGCCCAAAGGGTGCTTTCTTTTAAAAGAAAGGGGAGGGGGGGTTGGTCACAGCTCTGAAAGTGATTTTGGTTCTAGTTGTGGAGACACTTTACACGGCTGTAACATGTAGATTTAGTGTGTTTCAGAAATCACGTTTGTGTCTGTTTTAAATTTGTCTGCTATGCATTTACACTTATGCTTCATTATGTGGCTTGGCCAGATATTATCCTTATATTTAAGACACATTAAGTTACCAGGACCAGATGTAAACAGTGTCATACTCACCTGCACATAATCCACCGAGTTGCCTAGAGCTTTGAAAGCCGTATACATGACCTCCCTCTTTCCACCCCACTCTTGCATTATGCAGCAGTGCCGGCAGTTATGCACCATCCTGGACACCCGTGCAGCCTCCTCTGCATTCACTGAGCCCGTCCCTGCACCCCTTGCCCCATCACTGTGGTAGTTCCCCTTCCACACCATGCAGCTGGTGTGTTCTGCTCCCCCCATCACCTCCCGGAAGATGTCCATCATGTAGGCGTCCTCAGGCCGGTTCCCATCCACCACCAGCACCACTTTCAGGCCTGGGAAGGAGATGCGGCGCACACTGCGCAAACACTTGCGCAAGTAATCTGGGTCCTCTTGGTAAGCAGCGATGCAGAGGGCCACTGTGCGACGCAGGTGGCAAGGCCGCGATGGTTCTCGCATGCGCCGGTGCTCCAGGAAAGCAAAAAGACTCTGCAGCAACAGATGCAGCGACAAGATGGCACCGTACAAGCCAAAGGAGAGGTGGTGTTGCTCAGTGTGGATGAACTGATAACCGGTCACGTAGGCCAGCAGGATGGCAAAGAGCACCACAGCCGCAAATAGAGTGGTGATGAAGATCCGCACTGCTGTGCCACAGCGAGAGGGCATCTGTGGAGTATAGAAGAAACAAAGAGATATAGATGGGGAAAGATGAAAAATACAATGGGTGGGGGATTCAGGCCTTTGCTTCAGTTTTGACAGACATTGTAGACCATCCCAAAAGTGGATCCTGGTTATCTGGCACAATGCCTTTCACTTGGCTTTCATAAATATGTATAGATATCTTTGTTATATAGGATGAAAACAGAAATCCACAACATATATTCCAACAAGTACATCATCTATGGAAAGCTGGAAAGAGATAGAAAAATATTACTGAAATGAAGCCAGCTTGCTCAAATGGAGAGGGTTAAAGAGGAGAAAAGATTTGGTAGCAAGAGAGGCAGGAATGGTGGAAATTGTTTACTTCAATTTTTACTACTATAGACTTAGCAGATTATAAATCTGTTCAGTGCTCAAGTTACATGAAGATGTATTCTAGGGCTAAGTGTATGTCTAAGGAGTGACAGATAGGATGTTAATAGAGCTTTTGTCAATTCTTGAATGTACTGGAGGGGGAGGGGGATCTGTGATGACAGGCATTTCCTATTTTTGCTCCAACTACACTAGTCTGTCCCTAATCTGAGACTTTTTCCATGGGCTGTCTATAAATACTGTTTGTGCATCAGATATCTGAATACCAAACGGATAACAATAGAAAGAATCATACTGATCTCCTTTCATTCTTGCTCAGGTTAATGACTTTTAATTAAAGTCTTGGAAGGGCTTGGCCGCAACTCTGTCGCATCCTGACCGGAGAACACTCTCCCCATTTATTCCTCCCTGCACCCTTTGCCCACTGGAAGAAAGAGCTGCTTCACTTGCTGCCCCGATATCATAACAGCCAATGCCATTGATCATACAGAAGAAATGCAACCCACTGCTCCAAAAATGGAACAAGCTGCTTTTGCTGGCAGTTTTGTTCCACAGGCTGTCCCAGATATTTATAGACTTGTTCTACCATATCCGTCTTTGCATTATATAATCTAAACTCAAGTTCTGATTATTCTCATCATCTTAATGAATTGATGGAAATTTCACACAAGTGTGCTCAATTATACTGTTGGCACTGTTCAGTACTATGGCAATATTAATATCATGACATCAGAATTCTTGACCTATGTTCTCATTTTCTTAATTTTGTACTGTACTGAAGAAATGTGCAGAGGTAGCTTCAGAGAGGCCAAATCAGTCTGTAGCATCAGGGTGGCAAACGGCAGGCAGGCAAGCATTCAAGAGTGTGTTTGACCCTAATTAGAGGGCTTTATAGCCTAGGGGACTGTGAAAGAAGAAAGAGCTTTACTCAAACTCAAGATCACCCCAACACTCATTCTGTCACCAAAGACTGCACCCAGAGACCCTGAGTGGCAACATGTAGAGTTGCTTGTGCAAACTGATGCAAGCACAGAGAAACTATTTACCATTCCGTCTCATGAGCCTGAAAAAACAGAAATAATTATTTTACCTAACATTTCTTACTACATGAACCCTGTCAGTCTGCAGCGTTGATGAGCCTATGCACTCAGTGGTTCTACATATTAGAGAAATTCAAAAGTGAAATTTATTTCTATAGAGATTGATACTCACAATGGCCATGATCAGCTATTGGACCATGGGGTATAGAAGATCAGACTACACAGTTTCAGGAGATGGTACTGCCTTAATTTTCTGACAGCTTCTGATGTAGCTCTAACGATTTGTGTGGATATGCTAGGCTAACTCCTGTCTGGCACTGGGTGTCCTTTGGAGGCTAGAAGCATATCCAAGTAGATGTCTTCAGGTCACTAAAATAATCCTGCAGAAGATCCTGGTGGAGGACTAGGAGCTCTTTGGCAAAATAGGATCCCATGAAAAGTAGTTAGAGGAAAGTAGTCAGGAAAATCACAGATGTAGCACTTTCCTCAGGAAATGTGCACAGACTGCCTCACAGGTGAGGAGCAGAATCAATGAGGATTTTGTCCATGGGACAAGACACTTCACCCGAAGGAAGAGAGGGAGGGCTGAAAACAAGAGGATGAGGAAAAGGTGGTGCTGGTGGTGAGGGGGGCGTGCAGGTGAGAGGAGGAAGAGAGCAGCTGAGGGAGTTCAGAGAATATTCTGTTGGTGGTCAGAGTAGTTGGGTAGTCAGCAACTTCCTTTGTAGATTCTGAATGATGACGCTTTCTGTCAGTATCCTGTTTAGAAATAATTACGAGCCCTTGAGGTAGTATACATTACTGTTTGAGACTTGCACTACTGGATTTATAAAGTTGTACTGAACCACTGATTATTAAGTTTTGCATTAAAAAAAAATAAAGAAAGCTCAGGATAATGTGACATGACAGCTGAGCAAGAGAGAAACATAATTCATCTGGATAATATAGAGACACTGATTGTGAGTAAAGAAGGTAATCTGGGGAGAAAAGCATCATTCATCCTCAGGCTGTTGGAGGGTTCTTGCCACTAGGAGGCACACACAGAAATCTCTAATTACAATTTTCCACCAGTTCCAAGGAACCAGTTGAATAGGTTTAATGAACAAATGAGAGGTAGTGGAGGTAGCTCAGTGGTTAGGACACTTGCCTCTGGACCATGAGGTCCTGGGTTCGAATCCTACCCCCAGCACCACCAATGGGTCCCTGAGCAAGACCCTTAAACCCAAGTTGCTCCAGGGAGACTGTCCCCCTGTAGTTTGGGAATGGAAGTCGCTTTGGATAAAAAAGCATCTGCTAAATGCCGTAAATTAGGCAAAAATGTAGACAGTCTATAAAGTGTTGGGACACTTTGTGAGGAATGATTTTCACTAGTATTTGTCAATTATAAAAAATATCTGATATAAAAAATTATTTCAGCTATTTACTTTATACTTTATTGCAACATTCAGCTTCAAAGCGTCCAAGCGTCAGTTTTGCAAAAATCTCAGAATGTTTTTGAAACGTCATACAGCAGGGAGTTTTATGACTTTATGTTAGATATTGGCACAAAAATGTAACTGTACCTATTATCATCAAAATAATGATTGTAAACCAGCAAATAAATGTATAGCATTTTGAAAAGCAATACTTTTGTGGGGGAGGGTGAAAATTATGATGACATAAAAAAGTAACTCAATGGAAACCAAAAAAGTGCAACCAATCTAGTGACTAATCAGAAGGCATATCCTAACAATATATCCACTGACATACCCACAACTATGACCAGACCAAAGCTACCATGAGTCCTTTGAAAATCCTAGCCCCCACAGGGCTATACCACTAATGAACTGATATGTCTCAGGCTTGCTTGGGTGTTACAATCTAATCTACTGACTTGTAAATCCCTGGAGAGTTTTTTCCTAGGGCCACCAGACCCCTATGTGCAGTCAACCTCTGATGACATGGAAACTAATGTTGGCGGCATTTTCCTTGGAGAGGTCCCAGATCTTCAAACAGAATTCAGAGGCGGTCCTGTCTGCTCCTGTCGTTTGCTAGGCAGCCTGGGGGCATGGACAAGAGTGCCAGGAAACAGGCCACGTACCACAAAACCAAATGAATTTTAGACAAAGCCAATCACGTTGAAAATAAGCCATTTTAGAAGAGTGAATACAGCACTCCAGGTACTTTTCTGGAAAAAACAGATCAATTTGTAATAGATGAGCTTGAGGGTGCACTCTCTCCAAACTCTCAAAATCCTTCCATTTTTTTCTTTTGACACTCTTAATTGTTTCATATATTCACACACTTGGAAAAATTTAAAGAGACTAAAATTCATGCACAATACACACAAGATCACTATGGGTGATGTGTCCCATACCTTCCCAGCCCTGGGGCGGTGACAGTGGACTCCCTCTTCCCTGGCGAAGTCAGCCTTGCAGAGTGTGTGTGTGTGTTTGTGTGTGTGGGTGTGTGTGTCTGTCGTCCAGCTCCACTCCTCTCTGCTGCAGGACTACAGCGTGCTCCTTGTTCTGCCACTTGCTCACACTACATCTTTATTCCACCAGCCCTTAATTCAGGAGATCCCTCATCCAAAAATATAGCACCCGTGCCCTCCTCCTCTGCTTCTTCTACCCAGGTTCCTCCTCCCACTCCCTCTCTCCCTTCTCTTTTCCTCCTGTCCCCCCACAGTCCTCAGGCATGTAGGCCTCTAAGTTTAGAAGTAAGCCTTTCAGAAGGCAGCACCATGGTGAAGTCAGAGTGCCACGCTGCTTCTGGCTCCTCTGGTCCTGGAGGAATAAAAGATGGTTAGTAGCTTCCAAAAAACTGGAATATCATCTTCTCAAGTGGTATTTCAAACTAACTGCACATCATCAGACTTACTTGGTTGAGGGTCCAACATGGCTGTGGATAGAACGTCTTGCCTGGAGCAGACGCAGGTGCTCGGGGTGCTCCCTCTGTCTTTCTAACCTCTCTCCCCTCTCCTTGGTTCAGTGGGAGCTCTGCTGCAGTGGCAGCAGCAGCAACAGCAGCTTCTCTCTACTCGGCACCCTCTGCAGCACAGCCTAGATCCCAGCAAACTCCTTTCTGCTGTCACACCATCCTGCCTTTTTTTTCCCCTCTCTCTCACTGACTCTCCTCCTGTCCTTCACTTCCCCATGCTTTCTCCCCTCTGCTGCCCCGCTCTGCAGTGCAGCCAGCTACCACAAGACTCAGGACTGTTTAAGCGGACCCCCCCTCTCCCCTTGGCTACACACACACACACACACACACACACACACACACTCACACACTCTCAATGCATCCTTTATGGGCTTATTTATTTATCCATCCCGCCTCCCTGCACCCCTGCTGCTGACAGCCTGCAGGTCCGACGCAGGCTGATGAGGAGGTGGGAAAAGTCAAGGAGTGAAAAAAAAAAAAGAGTATAAAAGGGAAAGAAGTGAGGTGAGTGAGAGCGGAAAGGACACATGATATGCTATGACATCATTAATAATACTGCATACTATTCAAAACACAAAACATTCCTGTCTGGGTGCTAACCCCCATCCTTAGCCCAATAAAAGCTTATAGTGTTTTTAATAGGATCCTTCAAAAATTCCAAATCTTTCTCTGCCTGTGCAGTACAGCCAGCAGGTAATTAGTGTAATAGCTCTTTCATGGTTGAGAAGCAGTCTAGAGTAGTGCAGGGTCACTAAGAGGAAGGGTGGGGGTGTGTGGGATGTGTGTCTTGCCTGGCTTCTGAAGTTTAATGCTGTGCAGCGGCATCACAGCGACCCCCACCCGGAGGGATTGTCTTTGGCTGTGAACCAAAGGAACAATAAGTCAATTGCAGCACATAGCAATACTAATATGAAGTGATAATCTAGCTGTGTTTAAATTATAATTTACAAAAAATGTGCTTGACTAGTCAACCAATACTGGCATATTCTTTTTATATGATTTAATGCATCAAAAATATACAATAAATACTGTTACCTAGTACTTTACTAGGAAGACTATTCTAATACTGGGTAGGTACCCACAGTGCTCTCAGGTCAGCCTGGGTTCTTCATTGCATGGATTCAGCAAGGTCCTGGAATCATACCTTAAAGATTCTACTCCCATCACATAATTGCTGCAGATATTCCATTCTACTGCATGCCAAAGGTGCTCTATTGGATTCAGATCTGGGGAGATCTATTGGGGAGATCTGGTGACTGGGGAAGCCATTAAGTACGATGAGCTCATTGTCAATTATGGAACCATGTCATGTTACAAGGCACAAATTAAGGGATGCAGCACATGGTCCACCCCTCTGAGAGGCTATAGAAATCAAAGGACTTCTGATTCTTTTTAGAGTAAATTTTCCTGTGAAATCGCAACACCATCAGCTTATAGTCCTGACACAAGGTGTATTGGTTCCATGATTCATGCAGTTTGTGCCCACTTCTGGCACGACCATGTTGCAACAGAAAGTTTAATTCCACTCACTAAACTGCCGCTTCATATTATTGTGTGTAAATGCAAATAATATAAATCACTGGAGAAAACCACTTGTGAAAAGAGCCGAAAAAATACATGCAGCTCACTGCTAGAAGAAAACTTCCCATCAGTATCAATATCTGCAACACCTGTAGCTTTCAAAAGCTGCTAAAAACTGAATTATTCTCCTCTGCCTCATTTTAAATATTTGCAGTTATATTGTACTTTGTTTTTCTTTATTGATTTTTAATTGAATTTCATTCAGTTGAATTTTCAACTTTCATTATTTCATTTTATTCTATTTCTGTAAATCACATTGAATGACCTTTTGTGTATGATAATTTTGTATACAAAATTGAATTTATATATTTAATCACAGAAGACCAACTTCTCAATGTGAGGGGGCATACATTTTATATAAACCCTTTCTAACATTTTCATATCATAACATTTATTTTGCATTTCCCACACTTTTAAAAAAGATGTTGCTAAAAAGCTTTGCAGAATCTGGGTCTAAGTCCTAGTGAACAAGCCAAGGGAGAAAGAGGCAAGGAGGAATTCCCTAAAGCTGGAGGAAGAAACCTTGGGAGGAACAAAGACCCCAATAGGAAATCCATCCTCCACCGGATAGCAGGAGCGAATAAAAGAATATCACTATGGAAATAACACGATATAATGCAGACATATACAGACTTAACCAGTGATCAGTAGAGTCTATAGTTAAAAGAGCAGCAGGATCAGTGAGGAGTCTGTAATTAGTCGCTGCAGCTCCTGTTTGGAGTTTTATGGACGTGTTCTGTTGGGCATGTGTGTGTGAAATACAGAGTCATCCTCCAATTTCAGAGACAGGCCAAATGGCAAATATAAAAGTATGGCAAAGCTCCCTATTGTGGTGGCTTTTTATAAAGATCTATATACTTGCTCAGAGAAATGAACACATTGGTCTTCTTTCAGGTATCTGTGTTAATGAGTGAAAACAAGGGATGTAAAAGGGAAAATAACCAGAAAATACCTGGATTGTTTTTTTATTCAACACATTGCAAGTCCACACTTTTCCTCTCATCACATTGGGTGTGTTCATAAATAAAGGGATATAAAACATTTTTCCACATCTTTTTATCATTTCCTGAAGCTTAAAGAACACAGACATGTGGAGGTTAGCCATGGAAAACTTCAGTAGCACACAGACGGCGCATGACTTTTTAACAAGGACTGACAAATAGCCCTGCCTTGTCTTACAATGTTTCCAGCAATATCCCATTTTCTATATGTAGCACAAACAGTGAGAATGGGGAAAAAAGGCAAACAAGCACTATTTTATTGGCGCAGCACAGAGTGCTGACTTGGGGTGTGTTCAGAGGAAGACAAATCTTGCATTTGCCACACTCTGCTTTACTCAGGCTGCCCCATGACCTCTACGTATGTGTTGACAAAAGGCTGACTACTAGTTTCTCATGTCATAGCAAGACCACCTGGTCCTCAGTGTGCATGAATGCGTGAGAAACTGGCTGCATGAATTGTTTATAGGCTTATTTGGTAAAGCCTAAGTTGAAGAAGGGGATTTTTTTTTGGAGGGGGGGTGGGGGGCTGAACGCTGTCCAAATGCTGTAGCCCTTTACTCACATAAACAAAAAATGTGTGTTATCTGGCTAAATGAAAAATGTAAAATGGAGGATGGAGGATCTTCCCAGGATGGTTTGAGTCTAATTGTCTTCAGCAGAGGAGAAAAAGCTAAAAAATAACAAGACAGTTTGTTATATTGGAAGGCTGTGAGGGTGTCCAGACTTAAGGCAGAACCACAATCTTCTTTTCAAGTTTCTGCTGAGGGAAGATGAACCTCCTCATGACATCATCCAGCTCTTCTAGGGCCAGCTGAGCATGAAGTACAGCCACCTCGTCAGAGTCTGAGCGCACCACCCACTTCAGGGCCCGATAGAGCTCCAACAGAACATCCCCGAGGACCTGAGGGAGAAGGGAAAATGATAAACAGGTGTTTAAAGAGGGCAACAAATTCACATACTTTCTGAGGCAGGTGAAACTCTTTCAAAGAAGGGGTAAGGAGCTTTCAGCTGTTTCTGCTGCTTTAAACTTAAGGCCATCGACACTTCCCCACGCTCACCCCACCCCGGATTTTCCTACCTTCGCCGTATTATTACTTACTGCAACAGCTGCCCCAAGTCACAATGCCACCACTATAATTACTCACAGAGGAGGGACCACCATTACTGTTCTGATACTGATCCAACAATGCACTTCTCAAGCTAACCTTTGGCACTGTTTGCAATGTAAATATATCAGGATCCAAAAAGTCAAGCCTGGCTAAATATCCCCTCATACATATAGCATATATCTGCCACAGCAAGTGTCTAGGCAGTAACTAAAGCAGTACTGGGTGTTTTGTAAAGCAGAAGGTCAGAAGAGTGACAGGTCTTATCACAAGCAATTTGTAGTGGCCACTACTGCTAAACCAAAGATGGGGCTTTGGTGGGGTCATAGGTTCACTGTGACCTGTTTAAAGAGCGAGTTCTTCAGACCTAAACTGGTATCCTAAGGAAACCTCAACACCAATGGTCATTAAAGTAATAGATCAGTCAATGCCAATACCAACAATGAATAAAGGTCTGATTGAAATGACCTTGTATTAACCAGTGACCACTTCAATTCATTTTTAGCTATTTTTTGCTTGTATTGCTGAACTATTTCTATAATTGAATATAAACAAACGCATTACCTTTTACAAACACACACTGTACAACATATCTTTGGATTTAATGCTTTGCCCTTCTGTCAAAATCTGTAATACAGAGGGGCCTTCTGGAACAGTTGTATGGAAACCTTATAAAAACTGTGTGTTCCTGAGGCTCAGGATCTATGACGGTATGTGCCACAGAACACTCCAAAAGAGCAAAATCTCATGACAGAAAGCTAGAAGGAGCAGTAAACAGCATGATGGTGAATAATGTGCCAAATGTGGAGGAGTCTAAATGCCAGGACTTTGATCTTTTCACTTAGATCCACTTTATGCAAACAGCAGGAGAATGATAACTGCTGTCCCATGACGAGAGGGCTGAATGAATCTAAGCCACCAGGAACATCAGAACATGATGTAACCATCCACTAGACAAAGAGTGTGTCATTTTTAACAACAGCTACCGCAGAGCTCAAAGCTCAACGAAAGTGCCTCTGATTACAGCGGTAATAGCCAATTGTCACTTCGGCAGTAATGTCTGTAGAATCTTGTTCCACTATCCCACACCTAGTATTAGCTTAAGGGACAAGGTTACGCCCACAGCCCATAAAAGGCCCTGCTTCAGGCTTCATCCAAACGGTTACATCATTTTTTCCCCCCAAATCTTTGTGCCCCTTACTAAAAGTAGACTTTGCCAAAATAAATCAGCTTACAAACTGTTACAAAATAATTAAGGAATTTATAATGGGCTTTTCAATGTAGATTTTCTGGTCCGTGTAATTCTACTATCAAAGATAGCAAATCAGCCTGATGACAAATGAAAATATTTTATAAGAACTGTCAATTAAAGCATTCACTCAATCCAACAAATGCAAATTAATTTGATTACAATAATCTTACAGTACCTTAAAAAACATTTAGGTTGAGATGCATTCTTGTTATACTGGAAGTCATATAGCAATTGCAAGGTGTAACACATATGGTGCGGCACTATAGTGACTTAAGATAGTGGTCCTGGCCATGGGTACACAAATGAGGATAATTGGAGAAAATACACGCTATTTCACTGACAGCCAGACTAAATAAGAGAGCAGTAAATGATAGCTCCCTTTAGCATGTCTGGCCAATCAAAATGATTCCAGCTCCCTGCCAAATTCTTCCAGCCAATCCACGTGTGCTGGTCACAGCAGTCCAGGGCACCAGTGCACTAATCTACAACACGCAGCTGCTTTCTTTAAACATGTTTACTGTAAGATCACGGTCACTCTCAGTTATACCCACCTGAGTGGTTTTATCGCTGAGGCCCCTCAGTAAAAGTGCGATGACGTGAACAGCAGCTCTCCGCACCTCCACCTCCTTTTCTGTCTTTATCAAAGCCGTGAGGCATGTGGTCAGCTGCAGGAGAAAAAACAAACACAGTTTAGAGATAGGTTCTACTGCAGTGGTCCGCAGTGCTGTTGTCCATGTTTGTCGATCCATGATTGAACACTCCCACACACACGCGCAAATGCGTACATGCTAGTGAGTGAGCAATGAGCCTGTTGCAGGGCCCACTCTAATGAATAAGCAGGCCTGTTAGTCACAGTGACAGAGCTGCTTATTCATGAACAGTTTTAAGCACCCCACCCTCTACAACTGTACATCAGCTACAGAAGCGCGCGCACGCACGCACGCACGCACGCACGCACACACACACACACACACACACACACACACACACACACACACACACACAC
>JBBKCR010000018.1:12803931-12822511 GCA_037577295.1 Ladigesia roloffi
CATACTGAGAAAACAGTGAAGAAGGCGCAGCAGCGCCTCTTCTTTCTCAGGAGACTGAAGAGATTTGGCATGAGCCCTCGCATCCTCAGGACCTTCTACCGCTGTGCCATTGAGAGCATCCTCACTAGATCAATCGCGACCTGGCATGGCAACAGCACCGCCTACAACCGCAAAGCACTCCAGAGAGTGGTGCGGTGTTCTGAGAGGATAATTGGTAGCTTCCTCCCTTCCAGAACATCTACAGAAAGCGGTGCCAGAGGAAAGCGAGGAGGATCATCAAGGACTCCAGTCACCCCAGTCACAATTTATTCAGACCACTTCCGTCAGGTAAGAGGTACGGCAGCATCCGGTCCCATACCAGCAGCCTGAGAGACAGCTTCTTCCATCAGGCCATCAGACTGCTGAAAACTTAACACTGACCAATATGTCCTCATAGACAATACTCTGTCACTTTACAGACACTACGACACTTTATGCACTCCATACTGCAGATAATTGCATTTGCATAACATTCTTGGACATTATATTGGACCTTTTATGCTTGCACAATATTAATATTATGTGACTGTACTTATTCATATTCATATTTATTACATGCGTATTTGTTTTTTGTTTTTGTTGTACACCACTATTGCTCGGGTAGCTTGCACACAAGAATTTCACTCACATGTTCTGTACCAGTATACAGTAAAGTGACGTGACAATAAAAGTGATTTGATTTGATTTGATTTAATATATATCAGAGTAATTCTGACACTGCTGTGTGTGATAATTAGTGTGAGGGACAGAAGAACATTATGAGGGACAGAACAGGAATTCAGAACTGCTATAATTCACCATGGATAAACGATTACCATTTACTATCACACACCCGAGCTCTAATTCTGCTTTTAGAATACAGTGTGTTTTAATACTGTATTCACACACACTAGTGCTGATACTGCTCCTTTTGGTTGCACTGGACTACACTTGTTTGTCCTGTAATTTAGTGCACTGTAGATGTTCTGATACGGTACATTCCTGTGCTGAAAAAGTGGTGAAAATGTAAACTTTTAATAACATTTACACAAACCATAACTATGAATATTAGTAGATAATAATTTGTTTGTATTTCTGTGTGCACATATTGCATAGAATGTATTAATATGTAATAAGACAACAAACTGTTGCTTGTAGCTTAAAATAAGCTGCAAAAAATCTGCATTATTCTCCTCTGTCTTATTTTAAACATTTGTACTATTTGTATACATTTTTATGGCGTCTTTTATTCCTTTTTGTATTTTTGTTAATGTTAATGTGCTGCACAAATATATCTGAACTTGAATGGTTATTGTACTTTTTCTGCAGTCCTGAGTTGGGCTGTAGTTTTGTGTTGCCGTTTTTGTCCTTTGTTTTGCCCCATGGTCCTGTAGGATAGTTTCATTTCACTGAAACTGTGGATATGATTGAAATGACAGTAAACTAATTTCTGACATGAGGTGACTTAATAAGGTTCATTTCTTACTTGAGGTGAATTAATGTGCAGATAAACTACATGTCCCATGACTTCATGCCTCTTTGAATGGGCTATGTTTACGTCATCTGCACGACAGGATTTGTAGTCCATTCTGTAGAAAAAGCTAAATAAACTTTTCTGTCAGCAAACCCTTTTTTTCGGAAAGTAAATTATATTAAATTATTTTTTATAAACAGTGTCAGATACAAATGAATTCGAAACGCAAACGGAATGCTGCGGTGCACAACGTGTAATGTTTATGACCAACAGTTTATTGTTGCCCTACATTTGTACACAAACAGCAGGGGGCGAGCTGAGCCCTCATTCAGCAAAAGTCACAATAAAAATGAAATTCTTCCCCCCAAAAATGTCTGGTTGTAATAATCAGTTTCAAATTATATAATAATATAATAATAAATGGTGATGATTACAGGTCAACAGGGAGAGATATAACAATTTTACACATTACATTGCATTCTATAAATATATTATATAATGCTATAAAAACATTCACTCATAATGCATTAATTATATTTGTAAAACCAATAATGTTAAACAAAACATCAGAAAATATAAAAATCAATAAATACAATAAATAGAAAATAATTTATCTCATAAATAATAGTAGTGTATGCACGACTACAGAAACAGGCCACCAGCCAATGCGGATGACGTACTACAGTTCATTTGTCTACTACACTCATGTAGAACATGTTTTCTTGTGGCTTATGAAACATAAGCATAATTAACAGTGTTATTAAAAAATATTACTAACATCATTTGCATTTTAAAACAAACACAACCAATATATGAGACTTGTCTCTACTATGTTGTTTTGATAAATATTAGCCTCTACAAGAGGTCACCATTTGGGCAACGCACAAGTACACGCAACACGTTTTTTCTCATACTGAATCTTTAAATAATATGTCGTTGGGTCAGATTCACACGGGACCTTCTTCAGAAACATCAATGATTTCCACACCGGGACAGAGTTGTAGTCCGTGCTTTCTTTCCCATTAATGACGCATCCTGAGCACAGGCACTCAGCCTCCTCATATCTTTCAGGGATCATGTTTGGATTTATCTTAGACCTGCAAAAAATAAACATCCATAAATACATGGACCATCAGAAGCCCTGGCCTGCTAATCCTCACACCACACTCTGATACTAATTCCTGAATAATACTTTTATTTTCTTCAAATTACAAAACATATTAAAGTTAAATGTATTTATTTATTACATATAATTTTAAAATAAACAGTATTATGATCAGGATTATTTTCATAATTGTATTTTAAGTTAAGAGTCAATACATATATTAATGACACTTCTATATCTTTGATACAACCATCTGACAGCTCAGGAATTTAAATTGAATGGCAGCTAAAACACAATCTACTGGTCCAACAGAAGGAATGAGTTACAAAGCAGAGTTCCTCAGGTGCTTTACATAGTGGGACATTGAATTATGGCTAACACATGCCTATTATTATTTTTTAATTATGTTTTTGGTTTAAAGCTTGTTTAAAAGAAAACTGTTTAAATGTTTTACCCATGTCAGCTCCTGTTAGTAAATAGTTAGAATAATTAATTGATTGAAAACAGACATTAAACTAAAAAAGACGAATACAGACTTTAACCTGCAGGGAGTCATACACACTCTAACCTGTAAATGCTGCAGGGGGTGATGCAGTTAGACCATGAGTATGAGTGTGTAAACGATGAAAGTCAATTATGGGATACATGGTAGATCAAGAGAACTTACACGATGCGCCAGGGGGACAGAGAGCGGTTATGGAGCTCTGGTGAGAAGTGTGTGCGGCTGAACTCGGAGCAGGTCGGCTCTATGGCTGCTCCTTCGGATATTGCTTTAGTGGTCCTGATGCGGCTTTGCAGCCTCTGCATGCGCTTCTCCACCGCTTCTTTAGACATGCAGGACGTGATTCTGGAGCTGTCGTCGGCCAGGATGTCCGTGAGGAGAACCAACGAGAGCACAAGTATCAAAAGAGACTGGAAAAAAACAAACACAGACACACATTTCTGAATATAGACGAGTTTAGCCGCATTTCCACTGTTAAAAACACCGAGACCACAGAGAGGAGTCCCGCCTGAAGCCTGCCAGACAGATGAACTTCAGCAGGATACTCACCTGCATCACTACTTGTGGGACTGTGTGACTTCTGGGCTGATTTTTGTTTCTGTGCGTTTCACACCTGAGCAGCCAGGCGGACAGCTTTTATAGCAGCGCCTGGGAAATCCCGATACGTTGATGAGGAAATGGAAATTAATATTGGGCCTTCCTTTACTGCTTCCTCATCACAAAAAAGAAGCCTAGAAAATAAACAATGGACCCTGGACACAGATAAGGCAAATAGTTTATTGGGAGTTGGTGGAGAGGCTAGAGCCTATTTAAGTAATCATAGGGTGAGATAATATTGACACATTAATAAAAGTTACACTTGAATATTATTTAATCGATAGAATATAGATAAGAAATAAGTTATAAATAAACAAATAAAATAAATAATTACGGCAAGAACATACCATGCTGGTGGTAGTGGGGTCTTTTCTACATTTAAACACTGGCTGATACAAACAAACGCACCTCATAAAATACACACAATACCACATTAATGGAAGATTTTAGAGATCTAATGACAGCGAAATGAACTACAGTTTAAGAATTAGCAGTTCAGTTCTCATCACTACAAAAAGCAAGAAAGCCCCCCACCACAAACCCCTTCTGACTTTCATCAGTCCAATAATGAGCTTTACAATCACTTAAAGACATAATAATAATAATAAACATTATATTTATACCATTTGTCCCCTCACCACAAATGTAGCAGGGACAGTTGTGGTGCTTGACTGTTCTTCTGGCCCTGCTCTGGTCTTTATGTGGGTGTGATGGTCCTTGAGATGGTCTCTTGGTTCTCAAGGGCTATAAAGGCAGTGGTTCTATAATTAACCATGACATCTTAATAAGCCACTGAACAGCATAACTGGTTAAACAGCTTTTCTCTATGATAGACAATTTGTTGCAAGAATGTATCTATAGAGCATCATAACGAGTCTTATTTGGTACAATACTTTGCTAAGTCTTTATTAATTATTAAGACTTTGGGTATTTAGGAGAAGGTTTGTGTCCTTTAATATAAGACCTATAATAATACAATATGAGACCTCTAGCCATTAGCTATTTAAAAAATAATTATTTAATGGATGCCCCTACTGTTATCCTGTTCTGTCAGTCCCAGTTTCTCACCCATCTCACACATCTCTCACCCCCGTATGACATACCTCAGACTCTCCTGTGTGCTCCATGCTGGGCCTCGATCATATTTCCCCATTACACAACTTATGACTTTCACACAAATGACCTAAACAAAAGCTTTCAGAGGTCATATATTAATTTTCTTTCTGTACATATCTTGTAAACCCTCCTGTGTATTCACAAGAAAAGGCCTCTGTCCATGAAAAGGACAGCAAGGCTAACTCCACAAAGAGAACATAAAACATTATGGTTTGGCCATCAGTCATAAAACATTATGGTTTGCCCATCAATCATTTAATTCTCCTGTATTGTATTTAACATTAAATATTCTGAAGCTTTTTCTCCCAAGAAAAAAAAGGAATAAGACAGGCCTGTTAACCTCCACTCACTTATTAAGCTAAATGTAATGAGCAAAAATGAATGCACATTAAAGTATTTACTAGTCATTGTCCTTTGGTTTGTTGCATTTGAACACCATTGAACACCACTGTTGCTGGGTTGGACAAACGTTTTACTACTTACGTCAGGTATACTAACTCACAAACATTTCCCAAAAATGTACATTTCCAGTGTCTTGTCATGCATCACAAAATTATGAAATAAAATAGCATTTCTGACCACACTGACAACACATCATCAATTAATCATTATGGTCTCTTTATGTAACAGCTTCAAATACTGCAATTGCATGCGTTATTAAAAAGTACGTAATGATAATATTACAGCTTACTAAAGAAAATGAGATGGAAAAACTGTTTTTGGCAAACATGGTCAGCAATCTTAGAGAGCCCCGAGCTTCTCCAAAGGAGACAGCATTTCAATGTATTTCCTCTATCTAATATAAAAGTTTTTAGCCACCCTGCAGAGCTAGTCCCTGCCTCGCAGCCATTGATCCTCTGAGTAACTGCGACCACAGTGAGAGTGAGATTTTAGTTGGTTTTCATTTCACAAAATAGAGCCTATCACACAAAATAAAAAGTAAAGGATATTTTGTTTAGAATAAGTGTCAAAGTATTGCCCAGTATGCTTCACATCACTGTCTAATGTTCTTTATACCCCTTAAGAGACACAAAGTGAATCAGAACACAGTAAATAAAGGCTGAGGATACAGAAGCAGGGAAAGAGCTCACTTGGTACATAAAGACCACAATAATAAACACAAAAATAGGTCCTGAGGCAACAGCTCCCAGAATCTATGAATGTTGTTTAGATTTGTGCTCACAAAGTCTGATATAGGGAGACACCTGTCCTGGACTGTCATCGTTGTCTCACAGTGCGAACTATGCACGTATTAACTTACTGTTTACCATTAAAACTTACTGTTTACCATTTAAAAAACGTTTGCTCCCCACTACTTAATACCTTACCACAACGAAACAGTAGGGGAACAACTGCATACATAAATTAAGTATTTTTGATCATGTCCGCATTTTTGATGGTAACTTCTGCATGTGCACATGATCACTCAAGTTGTGAATGATATCATATTCACATGCACGAATAGCATATATCCTTGGAATTTCCCCTTTTGTAATAACAATTCATTTTCTGAACAAATGTCAGAGACACAGTATTGTATATTAACCATGACCTTGACTTTTTCAGTAGATCAGGAAAGTCAGATCAACATTATTCATGAAAAATACAATAAAAAGGGAAGGTCTAAATTTTACATTCGTAAACAGTGGAAATTTTATGACTTGACCACAAATGTATCAGCAGTCTGAACCGGTTACAGCTGGACACAAAACACTGTGCCTAAAATTGTAAAAATGGAATCTTTAGATATAATAGCTGAGTCAATTGGGTGAGGGTTAAAGCAGTATTACTCAAAAGGAACATGGGTCAGGAGAAGTTCACAGATAATAACACTGTGGAAATTTAGGGCTGTTTTAAGAGCATCTGAAATCTGAAGGCTGAATACATTATTGTCTGGTGAATACAATATTGTCTTCAATCCCATACTTCACAAATGTTAACACAGACCATAAGAGAAACATTTCATTCTAAATCAATGCAAAGTGTATTTTCATTTCTAAAGAAGGTTTTGTAAATAAAAGGAGTGCCTATTGCATACTTTCTTTGCTACATTATAAGGTAGAAACGTAAAATAAGGGAAATTCAGCCTCAAAAAAAGATAGTCTTTGTCTTTGTCAAATAAAAGTGTCTGTCATTTGTTCTGTAAATACCATCAAGCGACCACAAAACCCCTAACAGGACTTTTCTCACTGTAGAGTCTTTTGTGATTGCTAATTTTTGTTTCATCAGGCTATAGTACTAAGGACCAAATTGTCTCGTGTTTATCTGTGTTGTGCTGCATATTCTGGAGGGTGAGGTTTATGAGGCGACTTTTCATATAGTTTATGTTTGTGTATCAACAGAGCACAAAGGGACAGTGCATTAGGATCCTTGTGCCGGCCAAATCTTCACTTTGCAGAGACTTGAAGGATTGGCTCTGCAGACTTGGTCCTCCGGATGTTGGCTTGTCTTCTCTTATTTTGTTACTTAACCACAGTTTTAGTTCTTTAGTCAGCTGCTGAGCTGAAGAGACATTGGCAAAAAAATAAATAAAACTATACCAAAATGGTGCTCAAACCTTTAAAAGTGCCACATTAAATTTGTTAAGATATTAACTTAAAAATTTAAATCTAAGATTTTTCACTTCTAAAACAGGTCATTTCATGTATTATGCATATACATAAGCAGCCAGGCATGACTAGGTAACTTCTGCGTGCAACTGTATGACATTTCAGTAATGGCCTCAACGTGTGGACTGTGTTTGTGGCAGACAAATAGAACCGAAACTGGTGGCTGGGGAGACCTTTCTCTCGGACAGAATTTCCCGGAAATCCTTGTTACCAAGTGTCTGACCACTTGGGTGCCTCTGCACGTGTCTGTAAAGGAAGCCAAAATCTATTGGTCTTTGGATTTCCAAGAGGGTTTTTTGTCTTTAGTGCATGATCATGATGGTGAAGTGATTGTTTACAGGTATTTTCTCACCTTTATCTGTTGGTCTGTCTGTCTGTAGGGAAGTACGCCTTTCTATTGTTTCTGTCTGCCACTGAACCATGGGATAACAATTAACTACATGATATATTGTTGAGCAGGTCTGACGTCAAAAAAGTGTCATTTCTTTGGGTATTTGTTTATAAAATGTACGCTAGTGCTAGAATGTGTGCGATACTGCATTGTCTGGAGTTTTCGGCTTGAACACTGTGAGCTGCACGGTCCAGCTCTGAACTCCACAAGTTAGACGGTTGCACTGGAATCCAAATTGTACATGTGTCTGAGAGGACAGTTGATAGTTTATCAGTCAGCTTAATTTGGTAAAAGTGCACAGTAGGTTAAAGAATGTGCTGCAGAAAATGCAAGGGAAAAAACATGCATTTAAATTATATTTTAATTTTGCAATCTCCCTAGTAGTTTTTACTCTCACCATAACTTACCTTTAGAAACTGACATTTCTATCTATTGTTGCTTTACAGAAGTAGAAGTAATACATAATAAAATGTATATTCATATGTCTAAGCTGTATTAGTTTAAAGGTTATTATTTTTCAAGTATCTACTGACCAACCAAATATAAAAGAAAAAAAATAAACCCTAAAAATCCACTTGACAGAACTGACAGCAATTACAGAAATGTAATTTACACAGAAGTTCATTATAATGGATGTGTTTTATTCTCAGTATAGGTTGCAACATACCCAGAAAAGCATTTAAATGCTAATTTGTGTCTTGTAAAAGGCTACAAAAAGACATTAGCTCAATTTAATTACAGTTCTTGAATATACGCAAGAGAGAATATCTTCACAATTGCTGTCATCTTTATCTTTCATGTCAGGAAGCATCGGGTCAGGGGATCTTGAAAAGAAAAAACAAAACAAAAACAAAACAAAACTAAAAGTGTTTTGGCATTTAGCAGCAACTAGTGAAAAGGGAAAATTTCCTTCAAAGGAAGGGAAGCAAACAAAGAATTATGTTTTCAAGCTTATGTCATAACACATTTTGCATAGGAAAGGCCAGAGGTGTGAAAACGCCTACAATGCTGTATAGTTTCCTGCCCCCTTATTGGACAATTAAAATCTGTTTCCTTATTAAATATACGAATGTGGACACAGAAACACTCAGAGGTATTACTTTAATACATTTAGAAAGGAAAAGGATAAATGTGAAGGAATAAACAGAGTAACCATGTTCGAGCCAAAACTTATGCAAAAAGCATCAGCGCAAAACAAGCTCTACTAAAAAAAAGTGATGGACAGAACAGCGGAGTTTCCTCAGTGCATACTGCTTACTTCATCAAAAAGTCAACAGAAGCTCTTTTATTTCCAAAAGTTCTGGAAAACCAGGAGAGACCTGAGATTTTCCCCAGAACACCTTCACAGGGAACACACACCTACACACACATTCAAATACAATACACTGTTCTATCTGACTAACCAGGCACTCATGCAAATGAAGTCATAAAACACACACGTGGTCAAACACATGCAACACCTAGTAGAAAAATAAACATTTTATATGAAGGAAAAAAACAACTGATTTTTTCCCTTGATATTAAAAGAAAGGCAGTGTGTCTACAGTGACCAAAAATGGCATTGCACTATATTGTAAAACCATAATTAATAATGATACCAACAAAGTGACGAGGGATAAATGCAATTCCACCCAACACAGGAACATGCACAGAAAAATATCGCGTAAGCCTTAAGTTTGCAATGAAGCAGCAGCCCGTTTTAGAGAACAGAACGCTGGATTTTTTGGTCATCTTTTTATTTTATTTTATTTATTTATTTTTGGGGTCAGAGTTTTACAGATTGTATAATTCATGTAATATGACAATCCATATTTTTATATTTTTAATTGTATTATAAAATATTTTAAATAATATTGCAGCATATTATCATATGCACATTTTACAAGTAAGTATTTTTATTAAATTAAGGCCTCTATCAATGCATTTGTCAAGGATTTCCCTTCACTTTAATAATCTGACATACAAGAGTGAAATAAACCCATTTGAAATGTGTGTAATAATACAAACAATAGCTGTTGAAATGTATGGTTTTGCATTATTACGTTTGTATGTAGTATTCATATAATAACAATGTTTAACTAAATGCTATATTTCATTAACAAAGAAATATGGGATAGAAGAGAGAAGTACTTAACAGAATGCAGGCCAGGGTTAAATAAAACAAGGGGAAACTCACATCCATCACACAAACAGATGACTCAAGGTGCCATTGTCATGTTTGGCTCACGTTGCATACAAGCAAATAAACGCTTATTCAGCAAAGCTGACCATGGTGTTTCACAGGAAAGGCACAACTGACTCTCTTTAACTCAGAAATGTACAACATTTTTAAATGTTGGATAACTACTGTGAGATTACAGCAGACTTGCATGTGACAGTCATCCAAAGGGCCACCACAGTTTCCGTGTCGTTTTTAATTTCACCTTTTCTGGCCAGTTTGGGCATATTTTAACAGGAGTGATGCTGACAGAGACGGTGACTAACAGCCTCACTTTCATATAGAACCAATGTCACACAAAGCAAATTCAAAATGACACCTCTGGCGCCTAAATCAGAACACCCAAAGCACATCAAATATAACATTGTCAGTGTGATTAGCAAAACATTTCAGTTGGAGAACCTCATTCATAAAAGGCAGTATGATTTTTTTTTTTTTTTTTTACAAAAGAACATGGATTTAGAGATGTTTGTACATTTTGTCATTTCAAAACAATTTGCCTATTCATTCTGTTTTTCCCATCTCTTCCCATGATCCTGCTTGGGGCCCCAACAGACCCCAGGATCGCCTCCGCCTGGGAGCAGTCTTAAAGGGAGTCCTTACACTTCCAGTCAGCCAATTCACCTGGTCATACTGGGAGATCTGGAATGAGCTGCGATTTTCCATGATTTTTGCACCAAATCAGTCTTTGGCATTGATCTCCCCTGTTGTTTACTTTTGAGTCTCTCGTCGTGAGTAAGATTATTAAATGGCTTTGCCAAAATAATTATTACAATTATAATAATGTCAACAATATTATGCACAGCTTGCTAGTTCACTGGTTTTCTTTCCAAGAGCTCCTTTAGACATATGAAACACGGAGCAAAATCAAGAACGCTGTAATTACGTTTTTATTTAAATAATAATATGTACAAATGGAAATGGTTCATATCACCAGCAAAAACCCACTACGTGCAGCAGGCTGCCTCACAACTTTTCTCGCAGATCTGCTGGGGCCGAGCGTAAATCTCCAAACTGAAACATGCTGTCAATCAAGGAAATCCACCTTTAATACAGCCCCTCCAATCATCATGCAGCAGCCCAGCGTCCTGGCCAGCCCCCTTCCGATTCAATCCCAGAGAAGCTGAGCTTCCCTGAAAGTGACGATTTTGGTGCACTTATCCAAACACTGCGTCCAAAGAGTGGCAGTGAAGCTGGGCTTCAGGAGGGTTAATGATCGGGGCTGCACAGTTATGTATTAAAACAATCTACAAAAATACCAGATTCTGAAAGAGCTAGTCATGAAGTTGAACTCGACCTAAAGGCAATATAAATACAACATATTTGAGCATTTATTTTCTGACATATTAGAGTAAACAGTCTTAGAGCAGCCGCCACTGGTGAAGAATTTGAAATATGTCCTTGGCAATGTTCCCTCTGTCTACCATTCTTTTTTGTAAATGAGGTGCTACACATGCTTGGATTATTATTGGGCCAATTCTATCATTCCAGCATGTTAAAGCAGGTATGGTCTTGGTTTCATTAATGGCATGACAACATAAAGTACAACATATCTGATTTGAGACGGATTCCAATGAACCCTACAACCACGAAGCTCACCCCAGATCTGCACTCTCCTACTGAGGGAACTCATTATACATAGACCCAAGCCCCATTTGCCCAACTGTACCAATGTACAACTCTGTATTGGTTCTAACACCTTATCTTACTGAGCGACTGCTTATTCTAACTTTCCCACTGGGTAATTTATTAAGGAGTTTACTGACATACAGTTTTCAGAATCATGACGTTACCTTCTTGTCTTGCTTTTTTTAAATGTGGGGTTAGTCCCTGTCTTAGGTGAACACCTGTGTCTTTCTTCTAAAAGAATGCAGAAAGATCACTGCTGTGCTGTGGGAGATGACGGTAATATAAGAAGCCTAATGACTGATATGACAGATACCTGGCCTTGCTTTGTTGCCAAGTTGGGCCTTTCCAGAAGGTCAGGGTAAAGAGGCAGCTCTTTGCTGAAGAGGTACAACGAAGTGGTCATACATGCTAATAAAAAATCAATAGTATTATCTATTAATGCACTCGAATGGGTCTCTGGGCATGAACATGCCCCACCAAGTAAATCATTATTAATACACAGCTACCTGGGGGCAAAGCTAAATATACATGAGAATGTAAGGGGTTAAATAATTATTCTGGTTTTAGGGAAGGAAGTGTCACTAGGAATGTCTATTGCTGTCATGAAAAGAATAACAACCATGCCATTTCTGATCAGACAAACACTGTATTCCCGATCACTCCATTCACAATAACAATATGTGAGAAGAAGTAGAAACCCCAATAGTGCTGGCAACTGTGCTCGACTTAACTGATTGATAGCTCTTCTTATTTATAGAGGGGAAAAAATAACAGGCCATGTCTACTTCGAGGAAAGCAATTTTAAGAGGCAAATAAAGAAAGGACTTTCCCTGGTGTTTCTGTCTTTGATGTGAGGATCTTATCTCATTATCTGAACTAGTGGCTCACATTACACACGTTTCATTGCATAAGCTCCACACACCCGTAATTCCCACTTCACTGCCCTTTGCCAAAACCCTTTCAGAAAGGTGAAATGTAGCACAATTGCACCAGAGATGATGTTCATTGATAAAGCCGGTAATGAGAGATGCATAACTTAATAAAAACAAAAAGCTGTGGGACTTTTAGGTTTCAAAGACATCCAACGACTGCTGTGAAAGCGGTCACGTGTCCAAAAGAAATTCCTGTTTGGTGATGCAATGGGCAACAGCCTAAGCCTAAGAGCACTGATGCTAAAAATAGGACAGGGTGTGAGCTATATTTACACGTCAGTGGTCCCCTCTGACATGTTCTTTCCTATTTTGCATATGTAATAGTGCAATAAATGAACCGAGGAAAAGGTGCAATGTGAAGGAATTAACAGTAAACATGTTTGACCCAAAACAGCTTGTACAGATCTCAGCGGTCAGATTCAACAAAATGTGTTTTAGAGCAGGAGTTACACAAATGGGTTAAAAGGAAAGGGAAAAAAAAAACAACAGAATGACCTATGAATCTCTTTGTACTTTAGGGCAAAAAAAGCTCATGCTACACACCTGACTCCCTAATTGGACATGACTGGTAAAGGGAACAATATCTCTTAATTTACCAATGGTTGCAAACGTGCAGCTCTGTAAATTGTTGTTTATACTTATGTTTGCTTGTATTTTTCACATTCTATTCTCTGCAAATACAATTTAGCATCAAACAACAAAAAAGATAAATTAAGGTAAAGGCAGGAGATGTCCTGAATAGCAAGAAAAATGTAACAAAAACAGAAAAGGCAGTATTTTACAGAGCTCACAGTAGCATATTGGGGGAGGGGGTTGTTTATATGCTCTCATACCCAGGTGCACACTATGAAGCTCCCTTCACACTCAGACTTGTTTAATTATGATAGTAACATGCACAATGACAGTAACACACAAGAAAACACTAAAATGAAGATTCAGGAATTTCACTCAGTTTAACTGGTTAACACTTCTTTTTTAAAGGAGTAATATATTTACATTGCTTATATGTGTACACAGCAGCACCGCGAGAAGCGTTTGTTTGCACTTGTCTGCATGTTGTCTGCGCACTTTTCACCCGTCTGGAGGATTAGAAGCTATATGCACCAGGGCACGGGGTCCACATATGGGGCGATGTGGCTACAGGTTTTTGTTCCCATCAAGCAGGACCTCACCTGATTCCACTTCGTCTTAGTCTCCAAGAAGGTAGTGAGGTGAGCTCCTGCTTGCTTGGGAAATAACCTGCAACCACACTGGCCCACACTAGTGTCACATCCTAAGCCTGCCTTCTTTGAGGACTTTGGCATATTTAGCATAAGATCAGCAAGGGACAAGAGCTGAGGAGACCATATTATTGATAATGGTAAGAAAAAGCAGAAACGGGTGATAGAAAACAGATGATGGTTTGTTTAGTCTGCTACTGACACACCAGTGTTAAAATAAAAGTAAAGTGGCCCTTACAGTCACGTGTGAACACATCACTCCACACAGTGTGAGATTAGTTCTCTGCATTTAACACATTCACCAAGTGAAGCAGGGGGGCTGCCACACGAGGAGCAATAAGTGAAGACGGTGCCTTGCTCAAGTGTACCTAAGTGATGAAACTTGATGTTGGGATTTGAACCCACAACCTTCTGATTGCAGGGGCAACTCCTTAACCACTTGACCACTAGCTGCCAAGGTATTGCAGAGGTGAATCAGGAAACAATGACATTTTCTTCAATCTAATTTACATTGCAAACTTAATATTTAGTAAATAAAAAGGAAGATTCAGTACCTCTGACAAATAATTTAGTAGAACACGTGTATTACTCAATATGTACTGTTCAATACTTATTCATTTACTGCTGCATAGCTAATTAGAAAAAAAAAACAGATAAAATCACTTCCTCTCCACTCATCTTTCCTCCTGCATATTACTCATTTGTACACTTAGGACGCAATCTCAGGGGCCATTGCAATGACGTCTATGACGTATGCAGTGATGAAATTGAGTAAAGGAAGAAAACCTATACAGCATGTCAGATAAATCCCAGGATTTCAAGACACACAATGAAACTGCAGCCAGACACAGGAACACAGCATTAGTCTTCAGAATCAAGCCCAACACATGCAGAGATGAGGGGTATGTTTCTAAACAAAAAGCCATATGCAAGTCTGGGCACAACATTTAAATTCTTATTACAACAAAGGCTGAATCTGTTCTCCTGTGACCGTGTACAGTTTCAGGGAGTGTGCTTGACTTAGTCACCATTTGTAGGGATACTATCATTTAGCCGCTTACGCAATATAGCCCAGCATTTTCAAAATAACTGACAAAATCTACAGCATGATATCTTCAGCACTCATTAGCTGGACACGACCAATTGGAACGTTGACAGCCCAACAGCACATTTAAAGCAGTACTGCTAAATTATTAAAACTGCTTCACATAATGAATAAAAGACCACAACTAACAAAGCAGGCCTGTGTAATACTCATCTAGGAAGAGGGTTTTAGGAAGTGATTGTGGGAAGGAGTTCTTTGAGGGAAAACAAGATCTACGCTCATGATAAATGAGGTTATCACGTGAAGGGAAATCCTTTAAAAATACTTTCACATTCTGATGATGTTCACTCTCACACATGCTGGCAAGCATTCAAACCATCTAAAACAAAAAAGACAAAGATAAATTTGCCTGAACAAGACTGAACTACACCAGTTTTGCTGGACTGCAATTAACTTAGCGTAGAGTTTTAACTACATCATGAATTTACTCTACGTAGTTTTAACTGATAGTACTTTTAACTACATTTCGTTGAATCACTCGATTCTCCTGGAAACTTTGTTCACAGTGACAAGCACGTAACAACTTCACCTTAATGTTCTCATGGTAAGTTAAGAACCAGTCACTCAACACGCGGTCATGAAAACAGAAAGCAGTTTGCTCTGGCTTTCAACATTCTAGAAGAATGATGAAGCTTTACGTAAGGTGGAACACTGTTTATTTGCTATCTTAATTAGCCTTTTTTCAAACCAACACCACCACAATCAACATTTCAGTATCATCATAGTCAGCTAAGTATATAAAAATTGTAACAGTCAGAGACTTGGACCAGAGCTAAACTGAGATTGCTAGATAACTGGGTCAGAGCACCTCAAAAACAGCAGGACGATCTGAACCCTGTTGGTTGTGAAAGTTCCTATATGGGGCACATAAGGAACAGAACTGGACCATGGTGCAGTGAACATAGGAAGCATAAAGTGTAATGTTCTAATGCATTATGTGAATTGCCAGGTGTGTGGATCTCTTACCTGGGGAAGAGATGGCAGCTGGATGCACAACAGGAAGAAGCTAAGTTGGTTGAGGCAGTTTGATGCTCTAGGCAGTGATCTGTTGGGAAAACTTGTCTCCCGGCATTTGTAAGGATGTTCCTTTAACTCATACCATGTTGCTAAGCACTGTAGCAGACCAAGTACCCTTTATGTCAACAATACTTCATAACAGTACAGGCCTCTTTTAGCAGATCAACCATCTACAAAATTATTTATAAACTATTTGAAGAACATGACAAATGGTCTTTAGGCCAGATACTACAGCACACCCTCAGAGGATATTGGGGTGTGCTTGTGTGTAGGCATCATCTTATCCCTATTGATTTACATAAAAAATTAAGTTTTATAGTAAATGGACATTTTTCAAATGTAGAACACTTCCTTTATTTTCCTATGCACTAAGGTGGACACAATTACTTGATTAATACAACTGATTACTAGGGATGTTCCGATCAGGATTTTTGCCACCGATACCAAGTACCGATTTTTTGTTTAGGGGATCGGCCGATATCGATGCCGATTCTGATGCTTCAAGATTATATAACTGATATGTAAGCTCCCTGATCACCATTCACTTTTTTCAGATAAAGTAATACTAAAAATGTTGCCTTTATTGTATGTGTGCGAGTGTGTGTTTTCTCCTGTTGTGTGTGTGTGTGCGCGCACTAGCAAGATTTCTCTCATGTGTATGCGCGTGCGCTCGTTGAGTGGGACTGCGTGGTGTGCGCGAGAGTTTTTTCGTGGTCTGCGTGCACAAGAGTTTTCTCGTGCTGTGTGTGTGCGTGCGGGAGTTTATCCATACTGCTGTCTTTATAATTAGGTGATGAAGTACCGGGTTCGGTACCCGGCCCCAGTCCTCCCGCATTAACGTCATCAATTGTGACCGGTTCCTAAAATCGGCGAGTCCCGATCGAGTCATAAAGTCTGATTATCAGCCGATACCGATCGTCCACCGATCGATCGGAGCATCACTACTGATTACATTGAAAATTAAAATATTCCTGAATTAGTGATGCAGGAATAATTGTTTTAAATTTGGTATTCACAGGTCATTTCCTGTGTGTCTTCCTGTGTTATGCTGCTATGACAAATGAGATTTGTGATAACGTTTGGTAATTTATTTTTAAAGTTTCTTAGTTGTCTTGGGAAACCCTGAACACTAGTTTTCACTAATAGGCACATAAAAAGCATAAGTCTATTCTCTTTATCAAAATAGTTTATTTAGAAGCTTTTTATGTCACAAAAAGCGAGACAATTCTTCCTTATTTCAATGACGATGCCCCAATGACAGCCTCTCACATTCAACTAAAAATAAGGGACAAAATAAAACATTTTTACGTGAAGAGATAGGGGACAAAAATCAATGCAAACCTTTAAAAAAGCAATACTTCACATCACTGTCATTTGTTCTCTAGATTCATACACTTTAAGAGACGGGTGTTTTGTCATCCGGTTTACATTATTTTTACATGGTAAGAATCAGGACACGGTCAACAAAAGCTGAACATACAGAACAGGAGAAAGAGCGTGTTGAGTAAAATGGGACCACAGTAAAGTTGAGGTCATGAGATGGCAGTTCCCAGAATCTCTGAACGTAGGATAGATGGCAGGTTTTTGCACACAAAACTGCAAGCAGGGAAGCAATTTTCCAGGGAGGACAAAACGTGATACTGTGTGTCCCCTCAGAATAGCAGAGCAAGATACAGGCCATGAACAAAAAGAAGGCAAGGGGCAAATAAGAAAGTGGAGCAAGACAAAGGGGGACGTGGGGGAAGTGTACATTTTTCTCTGCTTAGACACACTACAGTAAAGATTCCATCTTTTTTGCAAAAACAGACAAGGGGTGTCAAATTGTCCCTCCACTACCGCATTGTAATATAAAAACTAGACAACCTCTCTCTGAGGGCAAACAGGCAGAAATGTATCAGAAGTCTGTGTTCCAGGACATATATGAGATGGCCCGTGCCTTTAAAGACATTGATTGTTTATATCCACTTCGAGAACACCTTTGTCCTTAGGTGGCCAATACAACGCCTGCTTGTTTTTTACTTCCCAGGAATCTTGGCTCGCTTGCGGGCAATGGCATCCTCCACTGCCTTCAACTGTTTCAGCAGCTCCTCGCGGCGGGACAGGGTGTTGCTGGCTTTTCCTGATCCAGAGCTTGAGGCAGAGGCTGGCCCAGGAGCAGCAGGCTTACCTGCAGACACAGCAGTGCCTTTCCCAGAGGACTTAGATGGTGGAGAGAGGGGACGCTTCCTGAAGAAAGAGAAAGAAAAGGTGTTACAGGAAAGCAAGATTTCTTTCCGCATCTTTTTTATTTTATCTTTCATTAGCCACCAATCCAGGCTGGATCCTTTAAATTCCTAAAGTGTTTTACATGGTGCGAAGATAAAAAAAAAACTTGCAAAAAACAAAAAGGGTGCCGAAAGTCTTCTTTTTGCAATGACATGGAGAAAAAAAAAACATTTTTGTTCCCTAATGCAGGGGTTCTCAAACTTTTTTGGGCCGGGGACCCCTACTGGAGCAGAAAATGTTCAAATGACCCCCCCATAATCGCACTAAAAATAACAATTATCGCTAGGGATGAGCGAGTACAGCATTATCTGTATCTGTATCTGTACTCGGACTGGGCGGGGCCTATCCCGGAAGTGGGCGGGGTTTAACCAGGAACTGGGTC
>JBBKCR010000018.1:12835198-12845820 GCA_037577295.1 Ladigesia roloffi
GAGTTTCCATCTTAACATAACTATCATTTATTGACTTTTAATTTTATTATGATCATTGGGATTTATTTTTGTTTTTTATTTATTTGTTTCCACACCAGGTATATTTGTGTGTGAGTGTGTGTGTGAGTTTGAGTGTGTAGCTTAATTTGTAATATTATTTATAACACAACTACCTTTATTATTTTTTATAAAATACAGCAAGAAAGTTTCACTCAGGGGGTGAAGTAAAAAAAAAAACATCCGATGACCGAGAGAGAGAGACGAAGTGAGAGACGGAGAGAGAGAGAGACGGAGAGAGAGACAGAGAGAGAGAGAGAGAGAGAGACGAGAGAGAGGAGAGAAGGGGAGAGAGAGAGAGATGAGGGAGGGAGAGGAGGGGAAGAGAGGGAGAGAGAGAGATGGAGGAAGAGAGAGGGAGAGAGGGGGAGAGGGAGAGGTGTAGGGAGAGATTATAGCAAACAGTTTTCCTTCCCGGCACCAGGAATCTTAATATGCGGAAAGTGCTTTCTATCACTGGTATGGTCTTCCAAAAGAAAAAAATCTGAGCCCCTATTTCCCAAAATAAACAATAAAAAGCTGAAACATGATTCTACTCCTCTCTTTCGTCGAAACAATCAATGATACGGTTTATAAATGTTTACATTACACAAAAAACTAACAACAAACAAGACAGCAGGCTGGGTCACATGAGACCATTATACTGGGTCACATGAGACCAAATTACATCATAATAATGGAAACCACATATGGTTGTAGATCTGCTTTTGAAGAATGAAGTACAATATGTATTGGATATCACAAATTCATTTAGCTGAAGAGACTTAAATTTGCTTTTTTTACAAACAATGCAAAAGGATGATTTTTCAGCCTGTATTAATTACTCCATTATGGTGCCCCCAAGGACCCCATGATTAGTCCGCTGACCTGTTCTATAAATAGCACAACTCACCCATGATCACGGCCTAAAATTGAATTTTATCCTGTTGCTATTCTTCTTTGATCATATTTACATTTATATAGATTTGAAACTGACAAGATTTACAAAAAAAAACAAGCAATTATCAAATGTTCTGGTACAGGGGTCTCCAACATTTAGCTCGCGACCTACCAGTAACTCGCAACCGCTCTCCAAGTAGCTCGCCGAAGTGTTAACGAATCATCATACATTTAAAAAGTGACCAGTCAAATTTTATTAGTCACTTGGAAAACCAACTTGCAGGTATAGCCAACCATATCCGCCCCCTTCTTACACCAAATCATTATTTGCCCATTAGTTGTCAATAAAACAGTTGCGCTGCTATCAAGGTTGATGATTCAAAGGTGATGATTCAGATTCGGATTTAGATTCAGAAGACGGGAGATGGGCAGGAACCATGACCACCGGCAGATCGCCATACAAATAAGAGGCTGAAAACGTGATACAAAAATGAGTAGCTGTCTGCCATTTTCATTTTGTAAAAGTAGATCTTAGAGGTAAAAATGTTGGAGACCCCTGTTCTAGTGTATCAAACTAGGAGCCCTTCGTCTGGCTCAGTACTTGTGAAGTAGCTCTCAGTTGGTGACCCCTGAATTAGTTAATGTGTCAATACTAGAAATTCATTATTTAATTTAGTATTTATAAGTTCCCAGCTCAAACACTGTTCAGCATAGTTTGGCAAGTGGGAGAAGGGGAACTGCCACACATTGCTAGACCAGTGCCAGATCATTATTAAAGTAACCCTTACTGAAGCCAGGACATTCTCTCTTGATGAAATACAAAAGCAAATACTTGATTATATTACCTTATATTTTTAGAAGGTCTCCCAGGGCATGTTCATTCCAAAAGGTGTATAAATTTCCAGATAGATGGGTGTAATAGGATGTAATAACTAAACAGATCCAATAAATTTATACAGTTGTCAAAACTTACTTGGGGGGCATGGCCGTGGGTGAACGTGGTTTAAGTGTCTTGTCTTTCTCCTCTTTCTTTTCCCGTGGCTCTCGGAGCGGCCGTTCTCTAGGTCTTGCTTCTTTTTCATCCCGTTTCAGCCGGTCTCGCTCCCACTCTTCCTTCCTGCGCTGTCTCTCTTTCTCTCGCTCACGTTCTCTTTCCCTCTCACGCTCTCTCTGCCTGCGTTCTCGCTCACGGTGGTCTCTCTCATGCTCACGCTCCCTCTCTTGCTGCCGTTCACGGGGATCTCTCTCACGCTCTCGATCCTAAGATGAAATATGTGCACAAACTCTGCATTAAATCAAAAGCATGAAGCAAAACTGCTGAAGAATATAGCAGGGGGAGAAAAACAGAATGATAAACTGTGTACAGATTCTCAAAAGTGCCTTTCATTCTAGGTGTTTCATTTGGATTAGTGAACTTACACTGTAGTGATATGGAAGAGGGGTTTCTGTGTACTGCACTCTGAAATTCTCATACTGGCCCCCTCGCCAGAAGGGTTCCATCTCATAATCATAATAAGGGTCAGCATAGGGGTCACTGTAACAAAGTAACAATTACTCAGATATAGCTGAAATAGAAAACTATATATGCATGCAAAGAGACAATTAGATAGATAAGAAAAGCCAAACTGATGGTAATGACAGTACAGCAGCAGTACACTGGGTAATTTAAAACAAATAAATCCGCACATGATGGCCAATAATGCTTACCCATATGGGTCTCTGAATTCCACTTCTCTGTAACATAAAACAAAGAATAAAGTAAGAAAAAAATCAGCCAGGGCAATTAAAAACAGGTAGATAAATCAATAAAGATTTAACTTATATACACTAAAGTATCTCTTTTAAAATTCAAGTATGACTAGATACATTTCCAAAATAAAAGGTGCAGCTTTTGTGCAAAAAAGGCATTGCTGAATTTTTTGGCTTAAACTTGTTGGACAACAGAATATTCGTGTCTTACATTTAAAAAAAAAATTGGTATGGCAAAAAATTACACTTCAGCCCAACACTCCTGATC
This sequence comes from Ladigesia roloffi, assembly GCA_037577295.1. Lineage (NCBI taxonomy): Eukaryota > Metazoa > Chordata > Actinopteri > Characiformes > Alestidae > Ladigesia > Ladigesia roloffi. Next base: position 12,838,152 of record JBBKCR010000018.1, read on the forward strand.
AAAATTATAAAACAGAAAATAACATTGGCCAAGACATCATACCCAGGATCTCTAATTTCCCTGGTAATGCGGTAGCCTCGATCCCTGAAGAATTCATTTTCTTTGTCAAATTCCCGTTCGTCTTCACCAATGGTCACATTGAAGCGTTTTTCCTCAAAGTCAGGCTCCTGCTCTTTGCGGATTGTGGCTTTCTTCAAAACCTAAGGCAACCCATTGTGTAACATTAGTTTCATTCACCCCACCCCCAAAACATATGTTTTGAACAGATAATGTCTGTTTGCCTCATGGATGGACGGAAATGGTCATTGTTAGACAAGTTACAGAATTTTAATTGACACCATACATTTTTTTATTATCTTGGTAACAGCAGCACAAGAGGGAAAAAACTTGCAACCACTGCATGATTTTTGCCCAATTCATTTGAATCAATGAGATCACAGAAAACCCAGTCATTGTGACAACGTTTATCAAAACGTGCAATATGTCATTAAAATTCCTGGAAAGTTCCCTTCTGGATTGTTTAATCGGTTTCCTCTATTTAACAATGACCTCCCAACATGCAAATCGTATTGGGGGAGAAAGTGCTATACCTCTTTGGCATGCCTGAGGCCCCTCTCCCATGCACTCTCCACTGGAGGCTCCACAGGAAGGGGAGGTGGAGGCAGTTCCTCTATAGCAGGGGCCCCCTGTGGAAGAAAGAACATACACGCATTCACACAACAGGATCACACATTTGTACAAAAATGAACAGCTTTCTTATTATTTTATACCCAGGGATTTGAAGGCATTAGTGGGAGAGGGCCTCCGCCTCCAGGGGGAGCCCCATTTGGAGAGAAGGGGTCTGGTTTGGAGATGAGTGAGTAGTTGCCTTTATCATTGACTCCTGGATGGATAAACCTACAGATCATACCCCAGGTGCAATTGCCTAACAGAGAGGAGAAAGACATTGTGTTTTTCAGCATGAAGTTAATAATGTAACACTTTTTTTTAATCATCCAAAATCAAAAATGATAAATTAGAAGGCTGTGGCCTGAAATGGAGAATGACATTTTGTACAATATGAAACATGACCATGAAATGTTTCATGAAAATCTTCAATTTCATCTACCTTGTCCACCCACCTCTAATTTCAGTGTAGGATATCATATACTATAGCACCCCCTATTGTAAGAATCTGGAAATGTACAAAGCTACCACAATGTGCACCAATTTGCCTTCAAATAAAAATCAGGGTCTGCTCCCAAAACTGCTCTGACCCAACCAGGCATGAAGACCTCTGAAGCTGTGTCGTGGTACCTGGTAATAGCAGCACATTCTTTAAGACCTGTAAATTACAAGAGGCGGCCTACAAGGATTGGACTAGTTTGCATCACAGAGGTTTGATCAGATTGACCTAAGTGCAATTAGGAGATTAAGAGAACACCTTAAATTCTGTCATGTTCCTCAAACCAATCCTGAACAATATTGGTAGTGTAGTGAGCGAATTACCCCGCAGAAAGAGGCCACTGTCAGTAGGGAATAGCATTGCCATGAAGGGATGAACTTGGTCTGCAACGCCATTTATGTGGTTTATGCCAAATTAACATCAACATGAATGTCAGGAGCCAAGTTCTCCAGCAGGACATTTCCCAAAGCATCATACTGCCTCTGGTTTGCCTTTTTCCTGTAGTGCATTCAGGTGCCATCTCTTCTTCAGGTATGCAACACGCATGCAGCCCACCATGCTCATGATGTAATTTGAAAAATGATTCATCAGACCCTTTTTTCATTGCCCATTGTCTAGGTATGATGCTCTTTCAGCACTGGACAAGAGTTAGCATGGGCAATCTCAACTGACATTCAGCAATATGTGCAACAGTAATTCTTCTCTGGGAATAACCCAGAGTAGTCCCTCAGGTCATGCCCCTTTTCCTGATTCCAATACATAAAATGTAAGAACTAACTGTTGACTTGCTACCTAATATGCATCACCCTCTGACTGTAATTGTTACAAGACACTTCACCAGATGAATATACATCACAGCAACTGAGTATAACTGGCATGATGCTGTTAACTTTCCAAAGTAGAAGTAAATTGGAAAACAGAAGGAAGACACTTTTATCCAACAGTGCATTGTTTAGCAGCAACTTGTGCCTACCTTTCATAAAGAACCTGCAAATGGGTCTAGGTCGGATTTTCCTGTCCATGGGGTCCTTAACCTCGCCTTCCTCAAGATCATCATCCTGAAACAGGCCATGAAATCATGTATTAAACGCAAAGCATCTTGCAGGGAAAGGCTTACTCTTGTGGCCTATGAATAACATGAACAAGGCAAATAAGAGCATACTTGATCACTTATTTCTTGTGGCAAAGACATCTAGTGATTTATTCAAGAACTATTACACAAATGTTCAGAAATAACAGTTCAGGCAGAAATGTCCAGCTTGTGAAGCAAACTATTTTTAATTGTGGTTTAGAAAAATTCAGTCCGCACTTTTGTTCTGCGTTTGTGTTATTGGCATTTAAATTGCCATATACACTCGTCAGTACCACAGTTTGGGGAAAAAACACTTGGGCAAAATGGCTGAATATGCTTGGCATTTAAAATTCGCATTATTTTGTCTGCTATGCTGAAACGATCAATTTATGACGTTTATATAGCAAACAGCTCTAATCCATTTTTGTCTGTATACATACGCAAAACATGTAAATTGACATTGTTCTGATTGTCTGTCCTTCGTTGTACCTCATTAAAAAAGGCAAACTGGGTCAAAACACTACTTGTAATTGACCTGAACAAGCAGTAACAGTTTTGATTATTTTTTGTAAAACAGGGAATTAAAACTAAATGTTTCTTTTCAGCTTTGTTTCTGTATATGGCCATTTGGACTTGAAGTGAACTATTTGGAAACAGTGACTACACACTGTATTAAAATATGTATGATTTTGACAGTAATTCTATGGCATTATTTAAGGTATGTATAGGCAGTATGCAACATGTTGGGTTATAGCAATGTTTTATGATAATTTTAATGGAAGTTATTACAGGATGACTCAATATCTGGGAGCAGCAAATGAAAATGATCATCTTGGGTGAGGTCTGTCTTATTTATTTTGATACCAAAGTGCAGGTATTTTGATACTGATGGGAATTCTCCTAGAAAAATCATATACAATTTACAAATGTCATGAAAAGGCAATTTTCCATTATGTGGTCATTTTAAGCAATCTCAGACAGTACATCAACATTATCTTTAAGTGTACACGTACAGTCACAAATAAGAGCAACAGCAACATTTAAACCACATTTTCAAACATTTATATAATCTTTATAGCATCAGAGTGCCAGATATCATATTTATTAGTCTATTTAAGATTATTCAACTCAATTATATAGAGTCAAGATTTAAGCAAGTAGCTTGCACAGGGCTAACTGGAGTGGTATGTTACCACTATATTAGCTACAACAGCCTTACAGCTCTGGCACATAGCACACTGAACATGTCCTGGTTGTCTATATTTGATCAATTGATCTTTTGACATTTCCATACACATTGCATTCATCTTGCTGTAGCATGAACTTGTATAAGTCAATTCAGGAAACACTCTCTCGACCCTCTTTATTGGGGTACACAATCCTAATCCTCATGATGTGCATACCTGGAGTTCTGCCACACAAATCTGGTCTAATTTTCATATGATCCAGAAAGCATTCATTACCTGGCTCAACTTACACTTTGTTTAACTGGTCAGGCATAGTTGTCTAAATTCTCTACAACAAAAAGCACCATAATTAAGGTAAGGACACTTACATCTATTTCTCCTTCATCAATCTCACCATCATCCTCATCCTTCTTTTTATCTCTGAAGGAATCTCTCCTGATTCTTTCTTGGCCTCTTGGCTCTTCAGGCTTTGTAGGCTCAGTGTCTTTTTGGTCAGGTGGCAAACATGGTTTCCTTTCATCCTTTTTTCTTTTCCCCTCCTCATGTCCATCTTTTCCCTCCTCATCTGCTTCTCCGTCATCCACGCCAGGGCCTTTCTCCACATCCTCATCCTCTGGAACAGTTGTGTTAGGTTCCTCAAGCACTTCTTCATCATAGTCCAGCTCATGCTCATCCAGCTCTCTGGACACAGAGGACGATTCATCCTTCAAATCACTGACTGCCAAAACCCTTCTCCGCCTCCTTTCCTCTTCTTCATCATCATCTTCATCTTCATCTAGCTCTGGGTGACGCATCCCTAAGACAGTCCCTGTCTCTCCTCCATCCTCCTCTTCTTCATCTCGCCTGCCGTCTTCCTGTTCTCCTTCAGGAGGTGTGAAAGTCCGCTCATGTTCGGGTTCTGGCGAGTCAGGGTCTGGAGACCTGGGGGTCTCTAGGATCTCTTCTTCCCCTTCCTGTTCAGAATTTCCTCTCCTATGTAGCCCACCTTCCAGCAAGGAGACAGTCCGCTCATGTTGATGCATTTCTCTTTCTGCATTTCTGTCCACCTTGTCATCTTCTTGATCTGATATTTCCTCAGGAGCCCTCCTGCCAACCTCAACCCTGTCCTCATCGTCAAAGTCTGAGTCTCCACCTCCTTCCTCATCATTCAGTAACTCACTGTCAGAGACTCCATTGTCCTCTTCTGCAGGGGACTCAGGAGACTCCAGCAGCTCACTGTCAGACAGGCCTTTCTCCTCGTCCTCAGGAGACTGTGGAGACTGGGTGGGGCTCTCAGGGGTGTCCATCAGCGCTCAATCTGCAATCAGCATGGTTCAGACATTTGTTTTGGAAGGCTAAATATACATTCCTCTTTACTGCTTTCAATACACAATAAGCTTAGTCCTAGATGAAAGCTTACCATTAAGATACAGTGTAAATGTTGAAGTGCGTGTCTAAGTATTCAGAATTTTCTCCTAACTGCAGCGAGCTAAATAAGACATCGGCCTGGTGCAGTGCCAGTTTAAAAGTGTAAGTAAATCAATAAAGTTAGTTTAATCTGTCTCCAGATAACAAGCCTTCTTGCATTTCTATGTCCATCACAAGCAGACGTAGGGGCAGCTGGTGACCTAGTGGTTAGGGAGTTGCCCCTGCGATCAGAAGGTTGTGGACTACAATCTAAGGACTAGCAGCCCTGCAATTGTGGGTTCGAATCCCATCGCTTCTAGTGGCCTTACTGAGGCACCCTTGAGCAATGTACCGTCCACACACTTTCCCCTGGGTGCTATGTTCCTGGCTGCCAACTGCTTCACTTCGTGAATGGATTCAGTGTAGAGACAGAATTTAGTATTTTCACACTGTGTGCTATGTTGCGTTAATGTATGACAAATTGACACTTCACTCTATCATTTAGCTTTGGCCTACCAGTTAACGACTGAAAAGCCGGGATAAAAATGAGCATTGCAGATATCCTCAGTTACAACACGGTTATTTGGGGACGTTAGCGCACGTACTAAACTATTAAATAAGTGAGACTGACCCTTGTTCTTGTGCTTTGCACAACAAGTCAGCACTGACCCTGAATTGAGTTTTACCGTTGAATAGCCTATTAGCTTGCTAGCTAAGACCCAGCTAAACATTCAGGAACGCCAAATGCAGCTTTTTCAAAACAAATCTTTGTAGCACATAATATAGAAAAATGTTACCCGTTTCGTTTAAAAACCAACCGACGCGTGAGATGCTGCACAAAAATGTCAATTTTCAAATTGCAAGCTATTCGGCTAATTTAGCTTAGCCTGTTAGCCAATGAGGAGGCGTCGGTCGGTTGGGGGCCGAGCAGTAGCAGGCCCCAGTTCGACCCTGTCTTCACTGCAGCCGGACTTAGGACCAGTCCCATACTGATACGATACTGAACTCAGAGTCGTCTAAACCACCCAAGAGTGGACCTGTTTTGTCTTATTAGTGACTTGCAACCTACTGCTCCACTATGATGAGCTTCAAAATCCTAAAACAATACAGAGCACTTCCACAGCACCACAAACACAAACCAAACACCCTTATAATACACCAAACACACGCACCTTCCACTCCACAGCGTCTCGGAGACAGGGTTTCGGTCTCAGGAGCTACCCGGTCTCTCTCTCCCTCAATGACGTTGTCTAAACGACGAATTATGTCCCGATATTTGATTTTCTTCACCGGAGAACTGCAAGTACACCACACCACACAGTAAGAGCAGCCATTACCAGAACGTCATCAACAACGGACACGAGCCACTCACGGATCACACAGCTCCAGTGTGGACACGTGCCGCATACAGTCATTTACACATATACTCTATAAAGAAAGAAATTTTGGGATCCCTGTATATCACATCACCAAACAATTTAATGACATTGCATTCAAATACATTGACTTCAATATGGGAACCTCCTTGCAACAAAAATGTCAAACTTTTTAAAATATTTCTTTAAATTTTGGAGTGTTTCTGTTGGGAATTCTGTGGCCATTCATTCAGTAGAATATTTATGGGGTCGGCACTGATGTTGGACAAGATAGCCCGGCTTGCAGTCTCCGTTCTCGTTCACTCCAAAGGTGTTGGATGTGGTTGATGCCAGGGCTCTGTCCGGGTGTTCCATACCCAACTCATCCAACCACGTCTTTATGGAGCTGGATTGTTCACTTCGGTACAGTCATGCTGGAATAGAAAAGGGCCTTCCCGCTAAAAGTTGTCCAGAATGTCTTGGTATGCTGAAGCATTAATACTGGCCCTCATTTGTTGTAAGGGGGGCTTGCCCAAAGCCCCCTCACCCTTTAAAAACAAAAAACAAAAAAAACCCAGATGGCTCAGTACAGATGGCTCAGTTTGCCATATGGTGTACATACGTACATTTGTTTTGTTTATTGGAAATTGAGAACTTTTATTAACCTTGAGTTGCTGTATGCTGACCGGCGCATGGAGACCAGGAACACAAGGTGGCGATGTTGCAACGAATTCATGTGTTTATGTAGCCCTGCTGAGATGCGAGGATTCAGGAGCCCCTTCATTCAGCTCCTCTGCTGCCCACTAGAAGACACATCTTTCCCCCTTGTCTTGTTAAATACTACAAATCTTTATTATCACATCTGGGTTTCACTGCAGACACACCATGAGAGAGCGTCCTGCGAGCAGAGTGCATGGGTCCCAAACCAAAAAGAAGAAAATGGTAAGAGACGCACTGTTAATTGAAGCTATTTTGAAGTTTTATTATCTGATATAAAACATGCAGCTTCTTATTTCTTTAACCATCCTTTTTTGCATAGTGAGGAAGAGATTTAAATTGTTGACACTGTTCTGATGTGATTTCATGAACTCAAAGTTCGTTAGGGCTTATTTCTTCAAAGACAGATGGTGTTTAAATGAGCGCGGAGAGTGCAGCGTGTCGCAAGAGTTCCTCATCTGTTTTAGACTGTCGTACATGATATATCTTATATATTCATTGTGGTAAACTTATTTTTTAAAACGGTGAAAATGTGGTTAATCATATTATGACTTTATTTTAACCTCTTTTATGAACAAATGACCTGCAGATTTATGTATTGTTAATATCAGTCCAAAGCAAATAATTGAAGCTCTTTTCTAAAGAGCATTTAATGTACACCCCTCTCTGAAATGAGACATGTCATCATAGACAGACAAGTCAATGCACACACAGACAGACAAGTTAAAAAAGATGAAAAGATGAAAAAAACAAACAAACAAAAAAAACATGTATAAATACATGTGTG
>JBBKCR010000018.1:12900008-12911764 GCA_037577295.1 Ladigesia roloffi
GTGTGAGTGTGAGTGTGAGTGTGTGTGTGTAAGTGTGTGTGTGTGTGAGTGTGTGTGTATGAGTGTGTGTGTGTGAGAGAGAGAGAGAGAGAGAGAGAGGGGTGGGTACGGACCTAGAAATACTGATAATAAATGAAATCTAAGAAATGAGAGACTATCAAGGCAAAATCAATCATTGGGGTTTGTTGTCCAGGAGGATGGCGCCATGCTGAGATAAAAGAGGAGCGTCCGTCTGGGAGGGGGGAGCAGCCAATCACTCGCAGGATTCATCCAACAGAACCCATTCGGTTCAGGAGGAAAAGATCAGGCAAGCTTGTTCTAAAAGACACCAGCTGCCATTTGCATACAGCCATCTGCGGTTTGGCTTATACAGCAGGATTGCAAGGAATGGGACTCCTTTCTTTTGCACCATGCTAAAGTAAATTATAACACTCACATACTGTCAAGATGCAAGATGACTCAGGCAAAACACATTTATGTTACATCTATATTTAAGAAAAAGCATGTACATTCTAAAATAATTGGGGCAAAATGTCCTATGGAACAATGCCAGGGATGAGCTACTTTTCTTCCTAAAGTTGATCTTAAAGGGTACTGTACTGCTCTAGACATAACCCACTAATGGATCAATATTTAAAGAAGCATTGCTCTCAAAGATAAAATGTGCAGCTAAATGAAAAGGCTCCGCACACTATTTAAATAAATGGGCCAAACAAATTCTGTGCAATGCTTCAGAAGAACAACTTTAGATTGCTAAAGAACCTTTCAGTGGAGTCTTTGTTTACAGAACCATTTTTGTAAATGAAGAACACAAATGAGGTTTAAGAAACTTCCACATAAAAGTTTCTGGGAAGCACCCTTAAAATGGTATAAACATTGTTATGTGAGCGTCCTTTAAGAGGTTTGATTTCTTTTTTAAACATGGTTCTTGAAGGAAATAAATGTGTTTTGTTCCATTACATGCCTTAAAAAATAGGTGCCAGTCCATTCCACAAAACATGTAGGACCTTTTATAGCACGTGATTTGGTAATCCTTTATATATGGATTTACATGTTATTTCTCGGATCTCAGTGCAAATATGATCATGTGCGAGTATGTGTCAGGGATCACATGTGCGCGACAGTAACAGACGGTGAGAGAGAAAGACAGTTTTATCTCTAAAATGTTCAAGTATGTGGCCAGAGAGAAGAAAACTCTCACACGGCTGCATCACATGATCTGATGGACTTTCAGCACATGACAGCAAGCTCCGCTAACACAAACACGTTGCGTGCAATGACAATCACATGAACATTAGTAATGTGAGGAGCTGGACAAAGACATAATCAAACAGGAACATTGATTTTCTTCTATCTTTGCCATGGATCTCACTTAATTGGACCGACATTATGCATGTGACCTTTGATCCAACCCTCCCAGTCCGGCCCCTCACCTCATTGGACGTTCCGTCTGCAGTTGCTTCTGACTGGATGGATCCAGGGAACGGTCCCCACACTGTGTCTACCGACAGGTCCCTGCGAGCCACAACTTTAGGGTCTTCAAGCTCCTCACTCAGCTCTAAATCAACTGTTTTTACAAACACACACACACACACACAAAGAAAGGAGAGAAAAAATAAGAATCTAACACACCTGAGATGATGTTTAGAATAAGCCTTCAGATAAACCAATTTTCTTCCTCTAGCTTGCAAAAGCTTTATTAGTTAATCAAAAAAGTCAACAATTCTAGTAACCTAATGAAATGCAAAAAAGGTAAATAATGAATATATTTGAAGGCATCTGAAATTCAACACTTGTGAAGAGATATGTCTTAAGAAGGCACCACTAGGGGGAGTTTGGTGCTCGGTAAGACATGTGAGAGCACTTGGAAAAAGTTGGCCAAAGCGAAGAGAACTTTTGTCCTTCCTGTCCCAGATAAGTGCAAAACAGGGATAGGAGTCAAGGCTTTGCTGATTCACATATTGAGGGCTGACACAGGAACAGGCAAGCGCTCCACAAAAAGATATGCCACTTTTCAGAAAGAGCAAAAAGCCCTCTCAAATATTGGCTAAACTACTGATCAATCCACACCTGACAAGTTATTAGGGCTTTGGCGAAACTGTCTTCCCTGTCTGGTTTCTGAACAGTGTCAACCCTCACATGTGTCTAGTATTTCTTTTCTACAGCAGGGTTTGGAGACACGCTGAGCAAGGGTGCTGCTTCAGCTTCAGCCATTCCATTCAGTTCCGCTAAACTGCCCACCCCCCAAAGCACATACATACACACTCCTCCAGGTCTCTCCATGGTTCAGTCTCACTTTCGGGGGTCGGACTAAAGTACCGGGGACGATAAGAGTGTTTGTCTAACACTCTCCATGTCAAAACACTCATCTATCTTCTCTGTATCTATCCCCACCAGAGAACAACAGACAGACGCTGATAAAATGGCTTTCCCACAGCCAAGACCCAGAGAAGGGGGAGGGAGCAAGGGAGGGGAGGTAGAGGGACGAAGGAAGGAACAAAGATGGAAGTGGAGAGCTTTACAAAGGAGAAGCATATTTGACCGAGAAATGGCTATGGCATGGGTGCCACAAACAGTAAAAGGGAAGGACAGATGTATTTGAAAAAACGTAGAATTATAGTATTACTGAGTGATTGAGATATGCGCAGGGTCAGGTCGACCACAGTGAAGCAGGTTGGTCATTAACCAGGTTTGTCATTAGCCATCAGAGATTGTACTGCTATCAGTGGGCTGAAGTCCAGTGTCCAGGCCCACTATCTCCCCAGAAGCCCAGAGACCGGGAGCTCTATCAGGGCGCTCTAATCTCAGCCTAGCATCAGTGCCTAGCCCCCGACCCCTCACAGGAACCTCCATCAGCATGAGTTGAGTTTGGAAAGTGCACATTTCTGCTTCAAACACTCTCACTCAGGTTACAACGCTGCCAGTTATACCTCTGTGTACGCCTCGTCATGTTTTAATTAGGGACAGACATGAGTCATGAAACATCAGGTTACTCAACTTGCTTGTTTTGGTATGATTCAGAATTTGACAACAGCAAAAAATGTTTTTATTTATTTGACAAAACTATATTGACCAAAAAATAAATTCATGCTATATATAAACATTAATAGATTCGAAACAAATTCATAAAACTCTATGTGCTTGAAGCGTCACCTTCAGATCAATATATCATAATGTAACGTCAAGGATATTCTATCCTTTTTAACGATCTATACCAGCTGGGGGAACCATTAAACAGTGCTTAGGGAATAATTACAGTCAGTTTTCAGAGAGGATTAACAACACACAGTTTAACAGTTTGTGTTAAAACATGTAATTCATTTTTGCATGACCAGAATATCTATCTAAAATCTCACTCTGTGCTAATAACGCTGATGCCTCCTTTCTAAAGAGCCGGCCCCCTTATCACCACAACCCCACCGTTTTCACACACAATGCCCAACCAAGCCCTCTGTTACTGCCTCTCTGTCCAGCCTTAGTAACCCCCCACAAAAAAACCTCACAGGCCTTATCGATGCTAGTGCCCAAAACCTGCATGGTGGCCTTATCAATAGCGATGAGTCCACATAGCTCTTATCAATACTGCTCCACACCAGCATTGTCCATGCAAACTCATCATTTGCCCAGGCACCAAGCCTGCACAGTATAAAACAACCACCTCACCATTAATTAATAAATAAAAACTAATACTGAGAAGAAAAGTGCAAAATATTAATTATTATTACAGCCCCATTTTGGGTAATACATTACTCATTTAGAGCTAGAACACACACACACATACAGACACACACAGACAGACAAGACACATACAGAGACATGCACGCACACACACACCCTCAAAATTCTACAATTTCATTTTTCAACAGCTTTTACAAAAGGGCAAGTATAAATACATTGTCCTTGACAGACATCAAAAATACACACTTAGGCTTGTAGAAAAAGCTGCTGTCTGAGAAGAGAGATCACACATACACTTGTCAGCATTGTTGAGAGCTTAGAGGAGAAACTGAATCCACTGCACTCGTCTGTCAGCATGAGAACTCAACAACACACCACTGAGAGGAAGGCAGGGTAATTCATTTTCCTCTGTGGTGAAAAACTTCCCTTGATAGGAGTGCACACATCATGCTATACGTGTACATGCACACCCCTAACAAGTGAAGTTCGCTGCAGGAAAATGAATTACTCTGTCGTCCTCTCAGGGGTGTGCTGCTGAGAGCTCATGCTGAGAATATAGTGAAGTGTATTTAGTTTGTTGAGTGGTCATACTGACAGAAGAGTTATACAGACAGATACAAATATATATAAACTTTAATCCTGAATTTTTTTAGATCTTGTAAAAGTCTCACCATTTGTTTTAATTGAATATGCATGCGAGTATAGCTATATTTGATTGACTGACAAACAAGCTTAAAGAAAATCATGGGCCCTACTGAGCCATATCAATAAAGCCTTCACAATCAGTTGAAAAAAGGTGTGGCCTTGCCGATTAGGCTGTTCCTGCTGTTCTTCAGCTACATGAACTGCCCTATCAGGACTAATTGATTTTTAAAAAGACTATTGTTGATATCAAATGAGCAGATCGCAGCGCAGCCATTGATTTTTTGACAAAGTACAACAGGAAATCTTTATCTAAGGCGCACTCCGACCCAGCGCTAATAGGTGGGGTTTAACCTCTGCTGAATGACAAATCTAGCACTTACTGCTGAAATGTGCGTGTGAATGTGTGCGATTGAACATCAGTTTTACTCAGTATATTTGAAATTGTATTTGCAGAAATCAGAGCAAACTGTCGACACACATTCAATTTCAAGACGAACCTGCAGTCTGTACTCCAGTATAGGTCAAGAGTAGGGCAAAACCACGTACTGTTTGTTAACTATTATCACAGTATTGTACTGACAGTACTGAAAAAGCTGCAATATTTATATATTTCTCTATGACAGGGTGGCCAATCACAAATCTGTGGAAAAACATGGGTGTTTTGCTAAGTATTCATGCAGTACAACAAAATGTACATTATTTCAGTCAATCTATAAACTCTAAACACTCGCCAATGTGTTTTTAAATGGCTCAAATGTTATATTTTGCATTTATCTCATTTTTTCACCAAAATATAAATCAAATAATAATTCATTCTTACAGGACCACTTTCCAACCAATGTTTACTCCTTAGAATTAAATGCGAACAGAAAATCTTTATCTGTTGATGTTATTGCACCTTGCCTTGCCTTGCCTTGCCTTGCCTTGCCTTTAATAAATATATGTAAAATACACTTTTCTGAATGCAATGCAACTATTTTGCTCAGATTGTGCAGCCCTGGTAAACAGATCCTTATGACACATGCACACTAATTTTCACATTTGTGACCAACAAGCAAACAGCACACGCACAAACATACACACACACACACACACACACACACACACACACACACACACACACACACACTTTAATTCAAGAATACCAAGCCTCCCCAGGTCAAACCGTTCAGTTAAAAAAAGATAGAAATTTCTGGGATATGCATCGCATGCGCACCACAGCATCATTTCCATTTTGCCTTCTATTGCTGGGGAGAGATAAGACACCTGCATTGCCACTCATCAGATGAGCTTCAACAGAACTTTATCATTGACATTTACTACTGTTTACACAACTAATTTCTCTTAACTGTACTTCTGAACTTTTATCTGCCCAGCACAAGGCCTAGAAAAGAGCAGATGCCAAACATGCAGAACAGCCAATAAGATAAACACAAACACAGACACGCAAATGAAAAGCAGCAGTGGGAAACAACGAGGTAGCTTTAAAGACGTATGTCTGAAGGAAATAAGAATTCTGCAATCTACATTTTCTGTATACCACATGAGGGGGACATAAAGTATCTGTGAAAAGGAAGGCAGAAAACTGCACAGACTCTCAGACTGTGACTCACTGTGGAATGAAAGCAGAAAAAAAAAATAAATAAATAAATTAACAAATAAATAATAGAAATAAAAGACATCAATCAATTCCAGTTATGTGAGATACAAGAACATGATCGCTTTACTATTGAAGTGTCCATTTACCTTTACCAGCAGGGGGCGGTTTGAGTCAAACGTCAGATGGGTCATGCCTGTCACAGACGGTCAAGATTACAGCCAGAGGCCATTTAGAGCTAGCCCAGTAATACAGAGCTGGACGAGACTTTTAATTAGGAGCAACTTCAGTTATTTATAGAATACTCCTTCATGTTCAGGATTTCTGTTGGGAAACTGAGCCAATTAAAAAACAAACAAACAAAAAAAAACGCTGGAAAATCTGGCGCAAGCAATGTGGGCTACACGGTCAGAGTAAATGCTGACTTCAGATAGGGGTGCATCATATGGCAAGATATATCAACACTTTTTTTCTAGGTAATAATACAATAATCATTTTCACTACACACAAGTGTCACAATATTCATGTTGTCTGACATCTAGACCAGACCAATAAGTCTTTAAAATTTTAAGAAATAATATTATTTTAAGTAGTATATTATTATACAACATGCACACTTCATGTCAGATTCCAACAGGTAAATACTGCCCTATTATGAAAGCTGACATCTTAATGCAAGTTAACTTGGTAAGCTAAGTTTCAGTTACACTCTTGCAATATTTTGGTGTTTGCATATATTTTTTGTGCAAATATTTTATTTACATTTAGGTTTGCATGTGATAGAGCAGGTACAATGAGTTTTCACCAAAGTGCTCATTTGTTCCTAGATCATTAATGGCTTCTGGACCAATGATGTGATGTTTGTGTTTGATTATCACTCCAATTAACCTTCTTAAAAAAACATTTGAACGCATGCATGCCAGGTCGCATTTGCATAAAAAATGTAATACATTTAGATATTATTTTTGGCTCAAAGCCAAAAACCTTTAAATTAGTTAAAATAATTAAAAGGCTAACATACTGGGGGGAAAAAACTTTACTAGTAATATATTAGCATACTTTTACAAGAACATCTATGGGAAAAAATAGTTTTACAACATTAAGGTTTAAAAGCCATTCTCCCCCGCATGATGTAAGCAACATGCAAGTATTTTCTTGATATGCAACAAGACAACCCTGAGGTAGAAAATTATGTCTCCATCAGACCCCTGAAGCCCCTCATGGTTGTGTTCAGTGAGCCGTATATCATAGAACCAAATCATATGACCTCTTTACAACAGAGAAAGGCTCTTTCAGATATAAGTGGAACTATATTTGCAAAAAACTACTTTTGGAAAGAAAAAAAAAAGTGTGAAATATTTGTCTTTGAAATAGTCATTATTTGAGTTTAAATGGATTATAATGCTATAGCCTGTGTGTTTTTACTTTTCAGTTCTAATGGATGGTTTTTATTATTCTAAAATACTTGTAACTCATGGAGGGTCACTGCCTTCAAATACCCAGAGCTGCTGTACACCTCATGCTAAATATTTATTACTTGCAGTCTGTTGTCTTGTGAATTTAGATGTGAATGCACTAAACAGTCAGTCTGCATTGCTCAGTCACAAGCTACAGCAGCGTGACTGATCCAGCTCACCCACACAGATCATTCATATATGCAGATCTGCAGAGGTGCTCTGGCCTTTATTTCAAAAATCATCACTACTTGCAACTGGTGCTAACAATGTTTTTCCAAACAGATAAGTAGTCAAACCAGGTACTCCACTTTAACTTAAACTATACATTTATGTTAAATTATTACTTACACATTTTCTGTAACGGCCTAATCCACACTAGGGTTGCAGGTATCCAGAGCCTGTCCCAGGGTCAACGGGTGCGAGACGGATTCAGCCTAGATAAGGTTTTATATTACTGTATCTTTGTTTAATTATTATTATTGCCAGTGCATAATTAGCATTTCCATTTGTATTCTTTTTAAGCCCTAGCTTATGGCACCAAAATACATCCTTAAAACACTTCATTTTGTCAAAATCATATCATACAAATGTCTGGGACAATATTTGAGACAATGCCAGAATAACACCTTATCCACCAATGTGGGCAAAAGATTTTCAACCTCTAGGAAACTGTTAAGTTAATATTTAGGTTTAATGAACATAAATTTGAATGTTGTGAAATATATAAATAGCAATAGCATATAATATATCTTTTATAAAGCAATATAAAATAACAGTGAAAATGTTGAAAAGGCTCCTGCACTGTCAGACAGCATGGACATACTGAATATATATATAATATAATGCCATAAAAGAATAAACGGTGTGTAAGCCACTTCATCAGTGCTAGTGAGTGTATGTACATGTGTATGTGTGTTTCTCTCTCTCTCCCTCTCCCTATCTCTCCCACCCCCCTCTCTCTCTCTCTCTCCCTCTCCCTATCTCTCTCGCTCCCTCTCTCTCCCTCTTTCTCCCTCTCTCTCTCTCTCTCTCCCAGTCCTCCACCACTGTTACCCTTTCATAAATTGAAAGTGGAGACCTTCCAGAAACTCCTCCTGATAATCACACATAAATTAATTAGAAAATGTTTCTTGACATTCTCGCTGCATAGACAGGGTAAAAAGACTCCGGCAAAGCCACAAAATTAATTGTACGGTATGTGACTTCGATAATTAATTCAATAATTATTTCATGTCTACTTTAGCAACTCCTTCTGGCTTTAAAAAGGACATTTTAATGATAGCAGCAAGCGCATTTACAATTTGTAGGGACCAAATGTGAAAATGTCAGACTGAAGCCATAATTCTATACTTGTAATAATATAGATTAAAATGCAGCATGATGTAATTATTAGATATTTTAAGTGATAGTAAAAAATCCTTTCTTTGAGCACATTAAAAACAGGGAGGTGAGCTGAACAACATTGATTTTTTCCCTTACAAAATTATGTGTCATGCTATGGGATACATTAGGCACCAATAGCAATAAACAGTAAGTTCTTTAGGCTGATGTGTTGGAAGCAGGAAAAATGGACAAGCATTATGATCTGAGCGACTATGGCATGGAGCAATTTGTTTTGGCTAGACGACTGGGTAGTTACAGCAGGTTTTATGAGGTGTTCCTGGCATGCAGTTGTCAGTACCAACAGTGTTGGGCAAGTTACCTTAAAACTGTAATATGTTATTTATTACTTGTTACTGTCATTTTAATGTAAATTACTTATACCTGGAATTATGGATTTGGAAATCTAAATGTAGCTCATGACACTCAATTAGCTCATTACACAGCCAGTGAAAGGAGACGTGGTATCTGACTAAGCGGCTTCTGTTTAAAAACTGTACAATCCGATATTAGATCAGTTGCAGTTTGACTTATCTCTATGGTGACCAGATTTGGGATTGCGAAAAAAAGGACACTATAGCCCAGACTTTCGTACCAGCTCGGCCATGGTCCAGGGGGTGTTCTGGACTTTTAGTTTATGAAAGATGCCCATGATGTGACAGATGTTTAGGCAGTTCAAGGCAGACAATTCTAAAATAAAAATATGCAAGTCTCAAAAAGAGGGCATGTCAGGGATTAAAGTGGGCGCCTGGTCACCCTACGCATCTCTCTGTTCTGTCTGACTACAAGAAGTGCGCGAACATTTCTCCTTTGTTGATCTCGTGGCGATTTTGGTGAATTTGTATGAAGAAACAAAATTTCATTCCGGGCATTGTAACGCGCGATACTGACATTTGTACTGAGTAAAATATTCTCTGTTTTCTTTCTGTAAGAAAAAAACAATGCATTACAGTAATTTGTTACTTTTTTAACGCGTTACTCCTAAAACTGCTACCCAAAGTGGTTAAAGAAAAGAAAATTGGTGAACAAGTGGTCTCAGTTGCGCAAGAATGTGAATAGGAAGAGAAGGCTTGTATGGGTTGGGTGATATCAATATGGTCATATATTCATATTATCCTGATATTTCACCACAGTACAAGTTTTTTGTATTTCAATGCCACTCAAGAGCTATTGTAGATCTCACTAATGAAAAAGCTAAAAGCTAAAGTCAATGATGACCCAACGGTGTCAGAACAATCACAGTTTAAAGTGTAGGAGCTGCCAGAGATCCCAGACTGACCAGGATGTACTATGAGAAGAAGGTAAGCTGGCCGAGGTAGTGTGATGCTCTGGACAATGTTTAGCCTGGAAACCTTGGGTGCTGGAAGCCAGTGGCACCTTTTGGCAGGATAATGCATCTTGCCACACTACAAACACTGAACGTTACAAACCGGAATCCTTTGAGGAGTTAAAGGTATTGACCAGGGCTCCAAATTCTCCAGAACGTAATACATCTAATCATCTGTGTGATGTGCAGACCAAACTAGTCTAATCCTTGGTTCACCCACCTTGCCCCGTTCAACAACACATGTCTAGTGGGTCCATGATTCCATGCGTAAGAATTGTTTCGGAAGGACAAGGAGGACCTACACAATATTCATTATATCTTTGTAATGTTATAATTGATTTGTGTATTTATGAATAATGTAAATTGAAAAGGAAATAGAATATAGAAAATATCAGAATGAGAATATTATTATACAACATATTTTCTGATTATACAATCAGAATCAGAATATATTCTTATATCCCCTGAATACCAGAGTAAAAATATTGCACAAGAACACATATTGAACGTGCAATAACAAGTCTGACAAGTCAGTTAAAAATATACATAAAAAAATACATACTCTGCCTTTGAGGAGAACTCACATCCTGTAATTATAAAACTGATAACACCAAACACTTCAGAACATACCTACAATATAATTGATTTGTGTACTGGTTTGACAACAACATTCAGCAGATCATCAGTTAGAACCCCTCCTCACTCCACACGCACACACACCCACACACCCACAATGCGTTGCCACGAGGAAAAAAAACATTGGGAAAAACAGCCCAGGGGAAGAAACTTTTTCACCTCCTTGAGCCAGAGATGAGCGAGTGCCACCATTTTGCCTGAATGGTTAATCGGATTAACCGAATGAAGCGAATATGTTATACGACTAGTTTCCCATGCAACACATTAAGGGTAGACCAATGCACTCGGCACCATGATACAATACGGTTTCAAACAAGATGGAAAAACAAAATATAAACATTCATTACTTATTTGGCCTAAGTTTGGCTACAATTTAGCTCAGGTGGTGCCTTGTGAAAGCATAATTAGTATAAACAGATCATTTTCTAAGATTATTGACACACAATGGCTTTTTTTTAGGTATATCATAAACTGTTTCAATAGAACCATGTAAAGCAGTTAATCTATGCCAGTATTAGGATTGTAGCAATATAATGATTAATTTAGCCTGTCAATTCAATGTACTTATACCAAACAAGCTATTCATCAGACAGCATAACTTGTTTAATACTAATTATACTATGAAATTAACAATCAATCCCACAATGATGACAATCTAGACCATTCACTGCAATTTTAATGTAGCTTGGGGCTAACATATCTTGTGGCTAGGGCACATTACTGAACTTTTAGGATGTTCTAGGAAGTTCTAATAAACCGCAAATGAAAACAGTAAGAAACATAAGGCAGATTTTCAGTCACACTTTACTTTTCTGTGTCAATCTTGTATGGAATTACTGTCATTTCAAAGCACTTCATGAAAGTTGGGTGTATACAGGTCACATGTTAGGTTTCAGTTTATCAGCATGGTAAATTTAGTAAAAAACGGATAGTGTACAGAACGCTATATATATATACACACACAGTGGGGCAAAAAAGTATTTAGTCAGCCACCGATTGTGCAAGTTCTCCCACTTAAAATGATGGCAGAGGTCAG
>JBBKCR010000018.1:12979411-12998508 GCA_037577295.1 Ladigesia roloffi
TTAGTAATACTACTTGTAAAAGTACTACTATTATTATTACTACTATCACAATTACTACCACTACTACTACTGCTACCACTATTAATATAACTACTGTTATTGTTACTAGTACCACTTCTAGTACTACTAAGATGATTATTACTACTACTGCTGCTACCATAACTATTACTCTCTCACAAACATTCTGACTATTAATAATAATATTAATAATATATACAATAATTATATTTATGGATAATATCAACATCATCATCATATTCATGTTTTAATGTTTGTATTATTATTATAAAAATAATACTTTTTAAAATCTTTCAGGTCTCAGGCTCTAATGACATTATAATGGATGAATACCTAAAAGATGCAAAAACTCCAGAAGACATAAGAGATGGTTTCACTGAAATGATGGGAGATCTTTTCATGGTGATTCCTATCATAAAAGTGGCTGGGTATCACAGAGGTATCAGCATCAAGGAGAAGGTTTGTTACCTTGCAGTTTCACTAGACCAGTTCTTTTAAACTGTCTCTCGTTGTCCTGCAGATGCTGGAGCGCAGGTTTACATATATGAGTTTCAGCATCGGCCCAGTCTTTTTAAAAACAGCCGACCCAGTTTTGTGAAGGCCGATCATGCTGATGATGTCGGATTTGTGTTCGGAGCCTGTTTTTGGAGTGGCCAGATCAAAATGACAGGTACATACTAACTGGCATACAATAATATCTTGGTTATCATAATAATTCTGAAATGCTTGTGCGAAGGAGTGTTACAGCAGAGATTTATGCAAGAAACATAATATTCTATATCGTTTAAAAAGGTCAGTTCTATGCACATGATGGAGACACTAATTATAGTGATTGCAGTAAATACCACGATGATGAGGCTTGGAATGACTATTCAGTAATGAAGATGAAGAAAACGGCAGTGATAAAATGATGATGATGAAGATGATTCATTCTTCTCTCCCCAGGCACATTCACTGAAGAGGAAAATCAACTGTGTAAAACCATGATGGGCTACTGGGCCAACTTTGTTCGTACAGGGTGAGCATGTAGCACAGAAACCTCCCAGATTGCTTATGTAATTCATGTATTCTTTTAATAAATATATCAGTTTTAGGAATTGCAGAAATTAAGAGAATAGCATTTTTGTAATACAACACCAAATCCAGAAACCCATGATTAATTGACACATAGGCAACAGTGATGCAGGAAACTGTGAAGAATAACAAACAAGATTCTGAAATGTGTAGTGTATTGGGTACACCAGTGTATAGGTTACATGATTCGTCATGGTTTACACAGCTAATTGCCAGAAATTGAGCACTAATTTAATTTCACTCTGGCCTGACCTTTTTCATTTATTTTACTTGCAGCTCACCAAATGGACCTGGCTTTGTAAACTGGCCCTCTTATGACCAATCCATGAAATATTTGAACCTAGGACTGCAGCAGACAGAGGGACAGGGATTGAAACAAGACAAACTGCAGTTCCTTAATGTTGAGCTTCCTCAGAAGCTCAGTGTACTGCACACAAACTGAAGAATGTTTTTTCATTACTAATAATGTTGCTTTTCAACTGGAATGATTAATAGAAACGCTGTTTTCCGAAATTATAGTTTTCTACATGTATAATAATAAATAGATCCTCCTCAATGCTACCTGCATTCATGCATTTGAATTCCTCTATTATGGTACAGTTTTAATTCATCTGGAACATACAAGTATATAAATCTCTTTCTTTCTCTCTCTCTCTCTTTCTCTCTCTCTCTTTGATCAATGATAAATAAAAATGGGCTGTTGTTTTTTTTTTTTTTTTTTACTTAGTTAAGTGGTTCTTGCCATAATGTGGAGAAGAACCGTAATGGAACAGGATGTACCAACTCGACTGTCACAACCGTTTACCGCAAACACATTAAGAAGGCAAGAAATTCCTCTAACGAGCTCTTGACGAAGAAACACCTGTTAATTAAATACTGTTCCAGGTCGATTCCACATTAATCTGATTGAAAAAATGACAAGAGTGTGCAAAGCTCTCAAAGCTGTCTTCAGAGCCCTAAATATTAAAAATATTTTTAGTATTAATCTACAATGTAGTCAATAATAAAAACAAATGAAATTGTGAAATAAGAAGATGAGTGCAAACTTTTGACTAGTACTGTACATATACACAACAAAACACACACACACATACATACATACATACCTACATAAATATATACACATATATATATTAGTGTCTCCCTTATTGCCCCCTGCTGGCTCAAAGAAAGAAACTAACGCTACGTGTGTTCTACACGGACTACTTAAAGCTCTACACGTGCTTGTTGACACACACGCGCTGACACACGCACACAACCCCCCACTACAATGCCCTGTTCACATATATGCCCCCTTAAAAATACACTGACCCTCGTCCCCCCTGGTAATTTTAATCTAGAACCGCCACTGTCCAGTAGTCACAACGATGGCAAGTCCAAGTTCAAATGCAGTTTCTGCAAACTGGAAGTTAAAGCGCTACTTTTACCTTGCTGAGCTTAAAGGCAAACATGTTTATGTGACGTGCATCTTATGCCCAGGAAAAAAGTGTCTCTCTGCGTCGGTGATTTGTGTACAATGTCTCCAAGCTCTAGACACACTCTGGCCACAGTGCTGAGACTCCGCCCCTCTGGCGGTCTGGATGGACAAAACTAATGTGGCAAATCCCAGCTCAAATTTCCCCTCTCCTGCTGCCTCCAGCTCAACCAACAGCTCTCCTACAGACAGTATGAGCAGGTTCACAGCTTCCACACACTTTCCTGATTGGCAAAGTGTTGAAATAAACATGTGTTTGTGCTTCGTGTTCACTCTCTCCTTGCATGGCCGTGCAGCTGCGCTCCAAAGTTGAACCGGGAGACGCGTAAGCGTCATTTTCCAAAAGGCAAATATTCCCCTTCAGAGTCAGAATCAGCAAAAAAACATTCACATGGCATTAGTTATTAGCCATTTTGGCATTTTTTTCTTCCAAATCTCACTGAAATGAACTCCGCTTTCTGGCTGCTCACGCAGCAGTGATCTGGGACTCGCTTCTCTTGCTGTGTACTAGTGATGGGTTGTTCTTGTACGATTCTTTCATTTTGAACGAATCTTTAATGTGACTCGGGTTAAGGTGATTCGTTCAGTCGCGCATGCACATTTGCGGTACATCCTATAATTTCTGTATTGGAATTATTGAGTCTCAAACCCAAAGACTCGAGAGATGAACTAATCAATTCTCTTTCCAGCTCAGGCTGCATAAGTTAACATTACGGGGCTGTCACGTGATGAACGTACGACTCAAACCCGAAGACTCGACAGATGAACTAATCAACGACTCAAACCCGAAAAATCGAGAGATGAACAAATCAACGACTCAAACCCGAAGATTCGAGAGATTAACTAATGATAAATCAGATATCTGATCTCCGAGCTGCTAAAAGATAGTGAATGGTAAAGAGGGGATGTTACCCGTGCTCCTGGCACAGATTACTACATCCATAGTCTTTTCTGTGCCAGTGAGAACGTCATCATTCAGACACAGAATTCAAGACCTTCTAAGTCTTTTCAGATAGAGACCCCATCAGGAGATCCATTTCACAGGTATAACAGAGGCAGACAGATGTGCATCCAGGCTGTTGATGCAGATCTCAAAGAGCAGGGGGGAAAATTACCCCCTGGGGAACATCAGCTGGTACTGAACAGGGATCAGACACACAGGCACCACACTGTACCCAGGGGCGGAGCGAGGGGGTGGCTTTGGGTACTGATGTCTCGAATCTCACTTCAAAAGCCCCAAATCTTTTTAAGCTTTTAAAAAATATGACAACCCTGACAATATATGCTGCATATGAAATACATTAAAACTCATTAATGGGCACAAACCCCCATTTCCCTGATTCTTAAAATGATGTTATTTCAACAGGCTGAAACTACAAAAACAGAATTCCAACAACTGATACATTGTTCACTCAATACTCTAAACACTAACATTAACGTCTATTTTCTACTCGTCTGTCGTCTGTCAGAATTCATCTCTGTCTTCAAGTAGCCTCAAATATTAACATGGGCATAAGACGTTTCTTTAAAAAAGAACCACCAGTGATACATCAGAAGCAGCTGCCAGTAACTCCTCAGATGTTTCAGGTGGGTGATATAAACACATCAGTTTAGCGCACTTTGACATTTGATGCTAACCACAACTTGGCTGTACTGTACAGCACTACATCGGCTATGCTATGCTAGCTAGGTTAGACTGCAGAGTTGCTGCTATGATAATACCTCCCTTCATACAAAACATATAACCGGCATTGTTTAAATGTCAGAAATCTGTTTTCCAAATGTAATTATCTCTCATTTTAGCTTATTTGACAGTGTTATAATACCTAATAAAAATGTAAGGCTATCTTACGTTAAAACGTGATCCAGACGGCACGTCTTGAAGATCCAAGAAAATATAAAAAAATATGTTGGAAATATTCTTTACTTTTTTAACGTTTTAGGTAACAAAAAGATGTTTTTGATTTAAAAAGATCTTATAACGTGTGATAAAGCTATCCCGCTGCAGGATAGCTGTCTGACAAGCTGCCAAGTGCCACTGCAGTGCCAACAATCAGGGTCGAGGCTGGTGGCCAGACTGCTTCTCAAGCCAATTTTACATCCTGCAGCACTTTGATCTAAAAGGCACCTGGATAAAGCATGTAGCCAACTCCATAACACTAAAGAGTATATTGTAGAGATCAATGCCCCTGTGCTGCGCTGCGATCTGAAATTTGGTATAACATTTATTAGTCTCAATGTTGCCATTGCTGTTTACATAAGAATCTCTTGGTTAGTGTTTCTTTCCGTAAATAGTATTGTCTTGTGCAGACCACCAGAATGTAGAATATGAATCAGAAGGGTTTCAGGATTTGCCATGTCTACCCGAAAGTGGACTAGAATGCAGGAAATTGCATCTAAGAAATCCAAACTTTTATGGGGGAGGATGCCCAGACCCCCCTCTGGCCTAAGCCCCAGATACTCCCTGTGTCTGGCTTCGCCTCAGACTGTACCCTTTGCTTTCTGTCACTCAGAGACCAACGAGTGTTGTCTACCAGACACATCTGCCAATGCATGAAGCAAACAGTGCTTTCCTGCGTCAAAATTATGGTTCAAAAACAGCCCAAACATACATTCTGCATTTGTTATTAGGCACTTTGTGCAAACATGGCAAGATTTGAACTCGAACAGTAACAGTTCCATTAGTAGCCATAAAACCATGTTGTGATGGGTTAATGGATCCCTTAAAACATTTTTAAAGCCAACATATTTGAATAATGAAATTTACAATTGTTTAAAAAAGGAGAAATTGGGCTTTGCCATTTTACAAACAGCTTAGACCAAAGCATCTTTCCATGAGTTTGTAAATTGTTGCATTGAAAAAACGCATTTAAACATTTCAAAAAGTATGTAAAGCCCAAGAAGGAATGCAGCCAAATCCTAAACCTGCCAAATGCTTAGAAGATGTACGCCTTTTGAGTAACTCACTTCTCGGATAGAATAATGTGGTCCACTTGGTCCTATCCTGAAGCTAAGGTTTGTTCACAGTGTCACACACACTCTGCAAGATGCTGTGACATATTGTTCACCTGTATCCTCCTTAAATCCTGGGCTTTCCAGTGATGTGTCATGTGGTGGGTTTGTGCTTGGAACAAAGGCGGAAGTGGCAAGACATATATGAAGTGCACCAAATGGATAATGTTACTCTGCATAGCCAAAAAGAAAACATGCCTCCAGGACTATCATGCCTAAAATATCCAGAGGATGTTCTATGACTTATAATTCATTGTTGAAGGAAAATACCCTGGTCCGTTATTCTTGCATGCAAAAAGCAGCAGAAGAGTGATACAAAATTGTATTATTTCGATCAAACTGAATGTGTTCTTGGGTTAATATTTTTTTTTTTCATTTTCGAGAGAGAGAGACAGAGAGAGGTTGATGAGAGAGAATGATGATGGGAATCACCAGCCATCTCCTCTTTGATCTTCGTGTCCCTGGAGAGTTGCGCAGTTTGCGCACAGAGTCACGTGCTTCTTGTCGACGTCATTGGATTCCCCCCTCCTAGTCCTTTCCCAGTGTTGCGCATGTGCAGTATCGCTGTCCGTGTCGAGAGGAGAGGGAAAGTGGATAGCGCGGAGAGCAGGGAGCACGTAGTTCAGCCTGGGAACCTCTCTGGTGAGTTACTGATGATTAAACCGTTTTCAGAAAACGCCTTGCGCCTCAAAACAAACGTAAACGTCTTCTTGGTTTAAGTCTTAGTGCCAGACTCGAGTTTACGAGTTGAGCACCTGGTGTGTTTTGACCAAACGCTTTAATAGCACATGCTGCGGTGGATTTTTCAGCATGTCAGCATCTTCAGCAGGATCATCCATCATCTGAAAAACTGCAGTCTCGTCGTGCTTGAGCAGCTGTGTGTTTTCATTCATTCTGCACGTACGCAGCTCTCTCCAACTCGTCTGTCGAGCCATTCAGCCATCTGAAGCCTGCACAGTGTTGTTTACACTGAGAAGTGGGAGGGAGTGAGATGTTTCATTTTTTTACCAGTTTCCTACCCAGCAGTGTAAGTGAAAGTCATCATCTCCAGAGTTTTGGATAGGGTTTATAAACACAATACGCGTCCAACTTCACTATAATATAAATCAGAACTATAGGGTAGCCTGGGTCTTTATGGATCTGCCCCCTCTACCAATCGAAAGTTCGTGGTTTCGAATCATAGGACTGCTGGTGGCACAGCTGAGGTACCGTCC
The DNA here is from genome assembly GCA_037577295.1 of Ladigesia roloffi. Classification (NCBI taxonomy): domain Eukaryota; kingdom Metazoa; phylum Chordata; class Actinopteri; order Characiformes; family Alestidae; genus Ladigesia; species Ladigesia roloffi. The sequence continues at coordinate 12,986,204 of JBBKCR010000018.1, forward strand.
CCATACACAGCTCCCCGCGCTGCCCTCTTCTTCAATAGCTGAATGGTAAATGCAGAAAAAAATGATGCTGTTCCGACTGTGCTGTTCTGTGCTCATGACAAATAGACACTTTTATAAAGGTAGGTCAAGTTATTAATATAGGATTAGGGTTTCAGTCTCTCAGCTTCAGCTGCTGTGAGAAATTAACTTGATGTACATTTGTGAGGCTGTCACTTGTGCAGTCACTGAGATGAAAGATGAGTAAGAACACAGTCTCCCCTGTCTTAGTCGTCAGTGCTGACTCAGTGAAGTTACTATTTGGTCTGCTGTCACATTGCTCTCCCTCTATAACCCGCAACACCACAGGTCTGCTTAATTTGAATTTATGTGCCAGTTATCCAAATTAGAAGTTAATGTCCAAATGTCTTGATGGATGTTAAGGATGGATGTTTTATTCATCACGTTGCCGACACATTGACTGAATGAGTTTGCACTTGATGTCAGATTCTATTCCTTTTTTCTTCCTATGGATAATATAATCTTTCCATAAACAGGGCAATCAGGGCAAAATAAATATCTTATTCTTGTATACGGAAACACATTTTCAGTCTTAAAATACTTCTCATCTTCTTACCTGGGGTTTATTGTAAAAATGCCATTTCTTCCAGACATAATATCACTGCTCCTGGCATCAGGTACTACTTGATAAGAACACTGAGCTTTGTGTAACACCTGTGCAGGAACTGTGGATGGAGAGAGCTTTGGGAGGGAGGCCTGTTCTCTGACAAGGCCCACGTATCCTGTCATATTCGCATACCTCCAACGATAATCCAGGAATTATACACATCAAACGTCACTGTGTGATCGTAGATCGGCAATCTTATTCAGAGACGCCTGGAACATGAGGGCCTTTGTACCCGCAAGCATTTGAAAGCTCAGAGAGAGAGATTGCAGGAATACTGCTAGCACTGCCTTTTGCTGTACTTGAGCAGATAGGCATAGACTCTGTGTAGTAATGTTGGTTAATCTTTTAAATACCATTCTGTTTGCCCAGACTAGGACTTTTAGGGATTTCCTGAATGGCTTGATCATCAGAGCAAGATATAGTATAGTTGGGTGCATTGTTTTATGAGCTGAACCTCATTAATTCAGGCATGGATCTGATCTGCAAAGCTTTAATTATATCTGGGCAGCAGATTATTTGTCAAAAGCAAAAACAGAATAATTGCAAGTCAACAGTACATTATGATTGTATTTGTTAGCCTAGATATTTACAAAGCTGTCCTTTAGGAATCCCAGTATTCATATTTACTATCTTAAACTATCTAATCTCTCCTTATTTGATTAAATCAGGTGCTGGTGATGGAATTTAACACATTCATTCAATGTCAGGATAGCTATGATATATTAAGGGTCAACATATATTTCTATTAACTGTGTTCTTCTAATCCAGACCAATCCAACTTTTTTTAATGGAAAAATAATACTAGTAGTTTATTATAAATTACAAATGTGTGTAGGTATGTTTATTGATTTATTACTAAATGAATGCCAATGTATTAATTTCTCGAGTTATCTTACACCTTGTTCTTGGCTTGTGCTCTGGCCTGTGCGGTGCACGGGTGCAGTACTGATTAGGTTTATCCTGAAGCTCTGTTTCGGTGGTGGTTTCTATTTTGAGGCTATAGATTGATAAACCAATTGTGAGTAGTAGATGTATTTTTCACTCATTAACTTCTGACTCTATCTGGAGAATAAGCTTCCAGCATTGTCCAGAGTCACCTCTTCCCACACATCGAACACCGCAGGGGATTTTCTGGGTTTGATGCGCTCGCATCTATTTAAAATTCTCCCTGTGGTTTAGGGGAGGGGTGGCACCATGGTAGAGCAGGAGGCAGGACATCACACAGTCACGTAGCTGGTTCATAATGTGATTCTAAATAACGGAGTGCCTTCGCATTCCTGTATATTTTTCTGACAGTGTCACCTTTGCGACAGAAATTCCCAAATCTAATTGCATCTTCTGGCATTTTATCGGTGTCTGTATAAGCAGCTCTTCTCCTTCACTCTTGGATGTTTTTTTTCTTCTGATTTCATAAAAATGTCATCAAATCAATGAGAATTCCCCAAAAATGACCTGCTCTCTTCACGTGTGGTCCCTTTTGGCATTATGTGGGACTGGAAAGGCATTCGGTTTAATGTCTGCTCCAAATAATTTGAACATTTGCATTCATGCATACAGCATCTTTAGATAATGTCTATAAATGTTCTGGATTTCAGTGTGAAAATGAATTCATATGACATGGCCTCTGCTTCAGAATTACAGAACAGAAACAAAGACTCAAGTTATAACTCACCACAGTTTTGTAAAATTTCCAAACCCAAGTGATTGAGCAAAGAAATGACCACATTGTGGTGAACCACAAGAGTTTTACACCTGTGTTCTTAAACAATTATTTGGTCTAGAGTTAAACATGGCTTAGAGTCTTAGCATAAAACTGTGAATACAGTGCTGTATTTTCAGGGTCAGTTTTCCAAGACCCAGTTTAAGCACAAGCCTGGTTTGATTTTGTGATTTTTAATCATGAAACACCATTAGCATTGCAGTTTGTTCCAAGGCTAGTCCTAATCCACATCCATGAAACTGGTCTTATACCTCATTTCATCTAGGCTTGGGATTAACCTTTGTCTTAGGAAGCATTAGATAGTGTTGTTGAAATTACTTGTTATTGCTGTAATTAGAGCATTTGTGTTAGTTTCGGGTTACTCTGTAACTGGAGACAGGCAGGCTTTGTTGAGTTTGGTCTTGGCCCATCTTGCATGAGGATGATAGCTTAAGCTTGCTTGGAATGCGTGAGCAATTGAGAGGCAGATGGATCTGGAGATCTGGCTGGAGAGCAGCTCTCGTGGATGACAGAGGCTGAAGATTAGAGTTGTTTCTTGTACACCAAGCTGCAAGTGCATTTAAACCAAGCTGCCAATTTGGTTGCAATGCAATGATGCAGAGCTCTGAGTTCAAAGTCATTAACACAGTCTCACATCTCAGAGCACAAGTGTAAATGCATTGCAGCTTATATACACTGCATAGCACGCAGAGCAAGGGATTCTCTGAAATATCTCTCTTTTAACACTGATGTTGGGAGTTGGGTTTGATTTCCTCCAGGGAAAGAACATGTTACATAACAGTGCACATGTATCACACTTGGTGAGCATTTTTTTATCATAAGCATATTTTCTCCCGTCCCTTCATCACCGCAGAGAAGTTACTTGCACCTGATGTCAGTTCCTGTATTCTCTGTGGTTAGTAATGAAATTTGCTCATATTACAGAAACCTCAACATTGATAGTGCTTTACTTGTCTTTATACATACTTAATATTATTATACGTTAGTTTCCTTGTTTGCTATGAGACCCATTTAAAATGATAAACAAAATCAAGTATAGTAGCACAGTATATTAGAAATGCATATTTTCATTCCTTATTTTTATTCCCATTGGAGTAATTTGACCTTGTTCACAAGCACCCAGTTCAACCCCCTAGTCCCCTTTAGGGTCCCTGATTTCCTTGTATTCTTTTTGCACCTATTTATTGTATTTTCCTCTCCACACCAGTCACCCTCCATCTACCTCCCTGTCTTGATATTTCTTACTTAAAACCCACAGATCCAGCAACACGCAGTCTCTGTAGTTTCTCATCATGGGGACTGACAGCACCAGTACCAGAGCAGGCCCCCAGGGAACAGAGCGCGGGGGCGTTTTAATGGACAGGGAGTGAAGGATGAAGGTGGAGAATGGAGGGGTACACAGGGGCTGTTTTCCAGTTCGAGGAAGCAGAAGTAGTGTAATCTATGTAGACATTGAGCTTCTGAATAATGATAATAATTATAAAGGGTGTAAAAATATCAGTGCATCCTGATCAAGCTGAAAGCAACAATACATGTTCTGTGGAAAATAACAGTTTAGTGAGACACAGTATGACTTAAGCTATAAAAATGAAGAAAAAAATTTTCCATGCAGCAATTACAAAGAACACCAGGGCTGTTTTTCTCTGATCAGTCATAAGGAGGGCTAATCTTGTATAAGATTGTTCTATATTTATGACAGCCATTTCACAGAAACAGGTGGTAAATCACTGAGATGGTTTGTGAATACAGAGCCTGTTATCCAACTAGGTTCCCTGAGGTTTTGTTCTTAGTTTGAAAGCTCCCCTTAAAAATACTAAATAAACTTTTATTATAATGACATTTAATAAAATAGGTAGACATTTAATAAAGTAATGTTAAGTGTAATTGTCTTTTTGCTAAAATAATATGTAAAAGTAAAATTGAATCTTGTTATACAAAAAAAATTATGTTAATAAAAATAACCAATTTTACCTAATAATAATAATAATAATAATAATAATAATAATAATAGTAGTTATATGTTTAATTTTGTATTGTACCATGTTCAAGGTCACTTCATGGAGCCGTTTGCTACAGTGCAGGGAGTGTGAGCTGCACTGTCCGAGAACCGGGTTCCACAGAGCACACTGCAGTTCCAAGAGTGTCAGAATCAGCAGAAACATGCCGCTCGCTTGCTGGGAAAACATAAAAGTGGACTGCTTGGGAAGCAGAAAGTGTAACAGCTTGTAATACTTAATTTATGACCACACTGTTGATGCTATGGTAGCAATTGACTTTTATCTGTAATGAGAAATAAAGACAGTGCAACATTGCGTATAATTTGTGCAAATAATAGACATCATAGCTGTCCAAGTTCCATTTGCCCCAAAACCTTTTCTTTAGTGTGTTTGCGCGTGTGTGTGTGTGTGTGTGTGTGTATGTGTGTGTCTTTGTGTGAATATGTGCATCAGCCAAGTCACGCTTCTGCAATACTCCATTACATAACCACCCTAGTCAGTCCTAATGCCACCCTCAGTATCCCAGGGAGTCAAAGGGATGTGCTTTCACAGGGCTCTCTAAAGCATAAATGTAATAATTATAGAACAGAATGATTTATAATTCATAGACTTCATGAAACACCATTGCTTCACAAGGGACTACATTTTATTAATAAATCAGCCTAAATCTAGTCAAGGGCAATTACTGTATGATCAACTTTGTATGAGAGTGAAGCAGCTGTTGTAATCATATGTTGCACATTAGCTTAGCAGTCACAGCAGTCATACAGGAAACAGATGGCTTTTTCTCATGGATAAGATGAACAAGCTGCATGATGTTCATAACCTCTTATCAATATGTTTTAGCTCCTAAGAAGAATGAATACAGTATGTTATAACTAGAGAGCTTGGGAACAACAAGCAGCAGCATTTGGCATATGTTTTTGTGTCTGGAAATTTTTTTGGAAAACCAAACATAGTGGTGCAACCACTGCTGTCTGGTTTTGTATTGCAGTGATAGAAGCTCATGGCTTTTGCAATGCGATTGGGAAATGTACAGGGTTTCAAACTGAGACGTCCTATTAAAGGTCTTTGTTTGGAAACATGCTTGAGATTGCCTCATGGCTTTGGCTTTGCCATCCTGCAAAATCACAGCCGAAGGTTTGGTAGGGAAGAGAAGGAAGGGGGGCAAAATAAAATGGAAAAATTCATTTTAAAACTAGAATTTCAATATTGTGCTTGGCAGTATTGAAAGGTAATGCCCATTCTTTCCTTTCAGGTCCAGTTGCGGTGTTGGTAGACTGGAGCGGTAAAGCTGCACCCCCCCGTGGGTTATTAGCTGTGGCCTGTGTTTGTGTAGCTGTCCGGCTGTACCACCCTCTTGGATCACCATGGAGGGGGCTGCTGTGGAAAACCTCATAGACTTTGATATGCCTTCCAGCACAGAAGGGACAGCACCTTCTGCAGTCGGTCATCCTGGTGGTGATGACTTTTTCTCAGGTGAGCCAGAAAGTGCATGCTCTATGAAGCTCCCGGACCCCATTGCCCCTATGCCAGCAGCATGTGAAAGGACAGAGGGGGACGACAGCGACGCCACAGAGTCCGCAGACAGCGAGAACGAGGCTATGGACTCGCCCTCCCATCATTCAGAATCCCGCCGGTCATCTTCCTCATCCAATCACAGTGGCGAGGCACCAGATGTGACTGAGCGACGAGAATTCATGAAAGCCTACGTAGAGAAGTTGTTTCGTGGAAGGTAAAGTAGCGATGACAGTTTGAATTCCTTGCCAAGGTTTGTCATATGTGTCAAACACCTAAGCCAGTGGTTGCCAATCGTGGTCCTGGATTAACACTGTGTATTGTCCTGCAATACACACCTGATGTAATTAATGATATAATGATACAGCCCTTTCTGGGTTGACATGGGTGTGTTTGGAGCAGGGAAAACAGGTTTAATCAGGGACCAGGTTTTTGAACAGGTACCAGGTTTTTGAACCTGTTCTCATCAAACATGTATTCAGCACAATATCTTGAATCGCCACAGACTAGCTTTAGAGTAGACTGAAATCAGTGACAGCAATGCACTTTTGGGTTTCTTAATGAATGGTTCTTTTACAGAACAATTTTCACCTATTAAAGCAAAGAACCTTCATAACATGTAAAGAAACTCTACAACATCAGTTCTATTGCAACTATTGAAACTGGATATCCAGACGAAGTACTGTTTATACACCTCTGTTTCAGAGTGTAAAAATAGAGCACTCATCTGAGGATAGTGTTGGTATTTGGGAGTGTGATAACAGTTGCCTCTAGCTCAGAACTCGAGCCCTGAGAGCTTGTATTTAGACTATGGGATTACTGTTTAGGCATATTGAGAGTGATTGCGGATTGTAGTCTATACTGTGAGGCTGTTTATCTCTCTATTTCTTTCTTCCTCTTTCTGTCTCTTTATTGTTCTCACACTCTCTCTCTCTCTTGCACTCTCTTTCTCAGCAAGGACTTTGACCAGGAAGAAAAGGCACGGTTTGGCGAGTTGTGCAGTGGAGAGAATAGCAAAGGCAGGGAGTGGTTTGCAAAATACGTCAGCGTCCAGGTATGAGAGGAGAAAAGCTAGTCTGATAGTTTATCCTCAGTGTATACACATAGTACATCAGAGAGCTTGACAGGTACACTGGGTCTAAAAGAGTATGCAACAATTGTCAAATGCTTTGATTTCTGTGCAGCTGTGCAAGATATATAATACAATCAAAGATAATTTGGCATAAAATCACATTTCTTTTTCACAGCGCTGCAACTCCAAGTGTGTGAGTGAACAGACATACTACAGACTGGTGCAGTCCTTTGCAGTGGTGCTCTTTGAGTAAGTGTGGAGTCAAAAAAGAATTTCAGTTCCTAAACTGCACAACTAAATAATGATTATTGATGGCATGGAAATCCTTCTATTCCCAAAGTCATTTTTATTATGCAGAAATTATGCAGTAAATTGAGCAAATCTAATTAAAGACGCAATATCCTAATAAATATTTGTATATGTTTAAATTCTGACCTGCATTACCTAAAGGCTCAAATTCCTGTTAACTCTCGCATCTATAACATGTATTATAACAAGTGAAGCAGGTGATTCTGAGATGTCTTCTCCTAGGAAGCCATCAGACTGCACATATTTTTGTACTGTCTGATACTGAGACTAAATTAAACATGACATTGCTGTCACCTCTTAGTCCGTTTATGCTGGCTTGAGGTCTGATGATCTAGCTGCGTGTATGGAGGACTTATTTATTTTATTGGGACAAAGGCCCAAGTAGTCATGTAACACTGCTGGAAGTCATTCTTCAACTTAATTTCCTGAAAATGTTCTGTGAAGTCAATATTTGTGTGTGTCTGTCTGTGTATCTGTGTGATATGTGACACAGTTTAAACATACTGTAAGTGTGGTATGACCTCTAGTTGGCCTCTATTTCCTGATTGACAGATGCTACCAGATGGATGACTATAGCCCCGCCAAGCACTTAATGACCATGTGCTTCACATACTATTACTTTGGTAAGACATGGGTGATCGTCTTTAATGCATATGTCACTAAATATACATGTATTTGCTGTAAAAAAACAAACATTTTAATTACTTTAAATATTAAACACTTTCTCATCTTAATATTTATCCTATTGGAAACTAAAAGTGTATGTGTTCTACAGACCAAAGGCAAAAGTTAAAGCCAAAGAATATGGTGATAACATTTTGAGAAGTTTGATTGTCAACAGTGGCAAGCATAATCATAATAATACTAATAATAATAATAATATAATGAAAACAATGATGACAATAATAAGAAAAACAATAATAGCAATAATGATAACAATAATAATAGGTACTATACAAGCAGAACATATCACAAACCCAAGCCCTTTTTGGTGATGATGGTGAGTGAGTTATGGGTCACTATCTTTCTATCCTTTCTGACCTTTTGAGCCTTATCCTTTTTCACTAATTAATGCTTTTAATGTTTTATGCATGAAATACATCTCTGCAGTTTTGAAAGCTAAGCCCAAAGCAGTGTGAGCAAAAACGTTACCTGAAAGGTAGGGTCAGTTGTAACAGTAACTAAAAATATCTTCTACGTTCATGTAAACACATGTTATTCAGTACAATTCTGCTTTAACAACCAAGGACATTCCAAACGTAATGCATAGAACATACAACCATATAAAATTATTAAAATTTCTTATTTTGTGGTCATAATTTGATTTTATTTTGTGCATATGTGTGTGTGTTACATTTGTTTGCATGTTTAAACATTGTGCACTATTACCCTATTTCCAAGGGAAGTCACAGCTGTCGCCCACGGAGCTCCTGGAGAAGCCAAGTGCGGGAATCGACTCGTACCTGCGCAGTGGGAAAGTCTGGCTCTCAGGCAAGAAGGACATTGCTGAGAAGCTGCTGAAAAATACAACAGCTAAGACAGACATGAAGAGCTTCTTTGGAGGGCTGGAGAGTAAACTGAGGGGACCATCCACCCGCAAGAATGAGTAAGGAATTCTGTTCTCCCCACATTTTAACAAATTTTTTACATTGGTTGAAATGTGGTACTGACTCTGGCTCTCCAGTTCTGCCCTTACCTTGAATGTAGTTTAACTTATGTTTTCTTTCTGAAGGCTTGACCTGAAAGACCTGAGAACATCATTTTTGATGCTGTATGCTAGACTGCAGTCTATAAAAATGCACAAAAGACTGGCATATGTTTGCTAATACTGTTTTCTTTACTTGACCGAAATTTAAAAACAGTTTTGTAATAGAAAGCTCCATCTTATTTAAGCCAGAACATTTTGTGAGCTAAATACATTTCATCCATATAAGCAGCATCAGCAGGGAGCTCTGACAGTAGATGAGGCTACTGAGCAGGTGTGAAGTCCCAAAAACTCCTCAGTGCTCCCACTACACAACAATCAGAATACACATTGCCTTCACCACTGCTTTCAGTGATAAAAGAATTCCTGGAACTAGCCAAATAAATTACTTAAATGCATCTTAGTAAAATGAACCAACTCTGAAAGCATCATGGTCATAATTAAAATTATAGGGTTTTTTTTTATTAATTAGCTCTTAGCATTTATGGGTCTCATTAAAGCCTTATTGGAACAAGAGCCTACAATTACAGCTTCCAAAGCAGCATATGGTAAGCAGCTGGGCTGCTGTCAACTGTTACAGTAATAGGTTTATTTCCCTGTACTGAATATATGCTGAGCTGCTCTAATGAACACACTAACACTGTGAAAAAATATTAAAGTAACCATTTGTTTTAAGGAATGTACAAAATCCATTAAAATGCCTTTCAGGCCAGCTCTTACTCATACAGATCCTGTGTACAAATGTCAGTGCATGCTGTGAGTTTCCCTGAATAATCAATACATTTTTTATGAAGTCATTAATTGCTTGCATGTGCCGATCCACACCGATGTTCTGAAAGTGAAATGCAAGATAATGATCAGGTCCTTGTAAGAATTTCAGTGACATTTAATGTACAGATTATTTTCTTTTTTATATATCAGAATATAGGTGCTATTGCATTTAATATGGTTAATTGTGGTGCCGTATTCCTTGAATGCCATTGGATGTCATGAAAATATAGTAGATCGAAGTGTAGGCTTTGTTTATCTAATGTAGAGTGCTGTTACATACACTGTAGCTTCATTTGTAAAACTAGAGGACTGTCTTTAGACACAAGACATGTCTTGTCCAGTAATTACTACATGTCTAAGTAATTATTTTTGCTGATCTATCCATCCATAAGTACTTTGACCAAGTGCATTTCCTAATTGTGACATTCAGCCTCAATTTTTTTGTCTGCAGAGACCCAGAGAGTCCTGCTGAAGGAAAGCCAAGAACACTGGGTAATTTTTTGTTTCAAAAGACCAATCGAACTTGCGATCTTCAATATTATATCATATTTTTAAGTGTGTATGCCTGAGTGTGATCTAGCAAGTCCCTGATATCTGGCTTGGATTCCTACTGTGAGTCTGTTAAAGCCGTTTAGAATTTTTGCCGACTGTCCTTCTAGCACTGCTGTTCTTGCTTGATTGAATTCCAATCTGTTCCTCAATCTGTCAAGCAGTGAAAGGTCAATTGCTAAAAGCACATATTCCTGTAGGACCAAAGCTAAGAGCATGTCACAGCCTGCTTAGAGCTACATTCATGTCTGGACATGTTTCTGAGCCCTCTCCAACCATGCTCTGTTTTCAGTGACTGTGTAAAGATTTATGAATGTTTGTGTTAATTTGCTACAGCATCTCCACCAGCATCACCAGACAAGAAGGAAGGAGAGAAGATCTACTTGTATACTCACCTGAAGCAGCAGCCAATATGGTGTGTTGTTGTTCAGGCATCACATTTTTACAACTATCATTATTATTGCTGGCTCTCTTTTAATACTGTCCCTCTCAAAGGCACACCTTGAGGTTTTGGAATGCCGCATTCTTTGATGCTGTGCATTCTGAAAGGAACAAGAGATCCCCTACCACAAGGTGAGTCAGAACAGCTTTGGATATTTATTTTTTTAATGAAATATCGTCTGTTCGTGACACACTGTTGCTATGTGATATATATCTCTTGTTTTTAAACTATGTCTATAAAATGATTCAAAATGTAAAATAGTTCGAACGGTTCATCACAATTGACATTATTTTGTGGAGTAACATTTATTTCTCAAATTAAAAAAATAATACGTTTTTTTTTGTGCAGTGGGGGAAATCATTTTTTGATCCCTTGCTGAATATGTAGGTTTGCTGAATTATGAACAGTCATTTTTGTGCAGAAAGACAGAATATCAACCAAAAATCAAGAGAAAACTGGTTATATAAAAGTTATAAATTGATTCATATGTCATTAAGTATCATGAGAAAGGTGGGGGATCAGTCCAGAACTACACAGGAGGAGCTTATCAATGATTATAACCCATTCCATAAAACTGAAACTACCTAATGAATTAGAGACTGTTCATTTTTGGTAAGTCAGCAAACTTACTAATTCAGAAGGGGATCAAATAATTATTTCCCCCACTGTAGCTATGCAGATTGACTTAGTTGCCAAATTGTCATAAGCAGTAATTCCATTAAAAGAAGTTGCCATTAAAAGCTGTATTCAAATGAAAGGGCTGCAACAATATTCCTGCAACTGGACTACTACAGGGGGTTGGGGTGTTAAAACACATACACTTTAACAGCACTTATTTATACTTATGCACGTATAAGTACGTATCCTATACAGAGAACACACTTCAGTTGATTTTAATGCACAGTTAGTAATTATATGCTGAATTTAACATAAAACAATGTTTTTTTGTTTTAAGTTTGTGACCAATACCATTTTCACAGAGAATAACAACAAAAGCCTGTAATTGAGGGTTAGATTGAGGGTGTTTAAACTTTTGCAGGTGTCTGTGCTCCACCTGCACTTAACTGACATAATGATGGGCTTGGTATTTGATGAGCTGGTTTAAGTATGTTATAAATATAAGAAATGAAAACAGTTTGAATCATGGACTGCACCTCCAAAGCTGGAACACAAGTTTTTGACAGCTGGGTGTGACTCTGTAGGCTTTTCAGATCACATGATTAAAGCTGTTTGTGAAAGAGTATAAAGGACAAGGGTGTGATGTCGTTTTTGTTATTAGTGTTTAGCAAGCTGTGGTAAGTCAAACAGACTGCCTGGATGAGAAGGATTTGTGTGTGCGTGTGTTCACACCTTAGTTTTTATATCAGGTGCTTACAAGGATACATCTGATATTTACCATGTTCTCCAAGCTCACTCGATGTCATTGTGGTAGACACTGCTCTGCTCATCAGCCTCTCTCTCCTTCTCTTTCTCTTTCTCTTTCTTTCTCTCTCTCTCTCTTTCTCTCTCTCTCTCTCTCTCTCTCTCTCTCTCTCTCTCTTTCTCTCTCTCTCTCTCT
>JBBKCR010000018.1:13007766-13020518 GCA_037577295.1 Ladigesia roloffi
ACTGAGCCTCCTGAAGAAAATGCCATATATTTAGGATTAAGGGGTTTCACACTAACACCTTAAATCCATTTTAAGGTAAAATTAAGGGTACAGTTTACAAATTAATGGGCACTTAATTGAAATTAAGGTGTTTGGTGCATAAATTAAGGTAGAATTAAGAATATTTTAAGTACATTGTGTTTCATAGTGCGAGAGCTGCTAATTCAGCTTCTGTTACACACTCTTGACTTTTATGGCCTGTGTGTGCTCTGCAAAGGTGGCCATTTCCATTCCAGCTGGTGCATAATCCACTAAGATATTGGTTATTTGTGTAAGAATTTGTTTGGCCCATGCAACAACACTTGAAAGTTTATTTCCAAATAGCTCTCTGTTTCTCGCTGGACATTTGTATTTTCACGGACTGATCCAGGCATGTCCATCACTTTGTATGGCCATATGTGTGAGTGGGACAGATATTTATTGTGCTAACCTCATGTTACAGCTTTCCAGTCAAGAAATCTTAAAAGGTATGTAAACACTCAATCTGCAGTGAGTTCACTGTCACAAAAGGCCTTTTCAATATATCCTTTCGCATTTACAAGTGATTCTTAAAGCAGGTGAATACACAAGACTTGTAAGTCTCTCTTAATGTTTTCAGTTATTAATCATCTGTTTTTGTGTGTGTTTACCAGGCATTTACATTTACATGTCATTGTTAAATTTGAATAAGTAACAAGTTCCAGAATGGTAAAAATATATATTTATTTAAAAAGCTGACATAGCCACATTTTATTCAAAGTCATTATGAACCATTTAAAACCATTTGGGTCAATATTTTGCTAAATTTACTCAATGTAAATAGCAACTGGGGATATAAATAACAAATCTGCATATATGACAGTAAATCAAATGATTCAGATTGATTAAATGCAAACATAAAAATTATTATTATGTTTAAAGAATTCAGGATCACAATGCTTACCTAATTGTTAATATGGCAAATAAATCTGAAGGAATAAATGTCCAGATAATGGAGAAATGTCTGGCTAAAATGCTTGACATTATTCCTGCTTTGTGTAAAGCAAGAAATTAGTTTAGTTTTTCCCCTTTTGTGAACTTATTTTGGGTTACTGAGTGAGCAAACCCACAAAATTATGGTTTCTATATCACTTATATTGCCCCCCCAAGGGGGACTCAAGTTTCAGTTCCTCCAGAGGACTTTTCTTGCCCACCAGAAAATGTACCCTTGTACATTTGTACACTTATTCTGCTTACATACATAAATGTATCTGTCAAGGCAAGATAATTATCTTTCCTATAATTGCTTTATTCTATGTCCCATTTATTAACATACAGGTTCATACCTGTGTAATTAAATTAGTTACTCTGTGCTACTGAACAAAATCTCCCTCTAGTCCCTGGCACATATTAGGTTGCAGGTTGTCCTCACTTTCTTCAGTTCACGGCTCTTCCCACAATCCCCATGAACAGGATTGCCAGAGGACTCAAAACGTGTGATGTCATGGCTCATGAGCATTAAGGCAATTTCTCTTTGGGATATTATAGATACAAGAATAAATTTAGGCCCTGTATTTTCTTTTCAAGTTTGATGGAGTAAAATGAGACTTTACAAGGCATATACATTTGCAGAAGCCCAACACTAAAATAGCAAAACCCAGTGTTCTAACAAAACATTTAATTACATTTGACTGAGTTAATCAGAATCAGAACCAGAATCAGAAAACTGTATTTATCCCGGAGGAAATTGTTAAATATCAGTCACAGTAAGTGCTGGTCTAATAAGCTCCCCAGTCAAAAGTCACCTCATGCATCTTTTTGTGACCAATATTTGGTTACATGTCCCCTTGATTTAACAATAGTACCAGTCCTGACAAGAAAGTGTTGCACTAGTCACCTCAAATTGTTCATTTCATACCAGTCTTCCGTTAACTTTGTGGTTCAGATCACACGTTCAGCAGACATGATGGAAATCCCCAAACCTCAATCCTAATTCACGGTTTGGAAGTTTGGGATGCGTAAGAAAGTGCTGGAAATCAAATAATGTGTAAACTTCTGCATGTTCCCTGCTTTCCAAGAGCCCACAGCTGAGGGCTTGCTTTCCATAATCTCCCATGTCACCTCTTCTTTAAACACGTGTTTTCTTCACTGTCTGGGCCTCAGTCAGTTTAGTGGATGCGTTTCAAAAAATATTCACAAAAAATGTTAAATAGTACCAGTTTTATGAGCATGCAAACTGAATACTTGTATTCCTGTACATCTCAAATCTCAGAATACACACACATGCTTATCACTGTGCTCCTTTGTGTGTGTGTGTCCCAAAGAAATTTAGTTGCATGTATTGGTGTACTGTTCTCCCCATGCGGATAATGATGTATAAAACAACGTGCCAGGAAGCATAACTTGATTAGCAGGGAAGGAACGTTCCTCACAACAGTTCCATCAATCTTCATCAATGGTCCACCCTCCCTCTTCACTGAGCACGTATTTGGACAAGTGAACTCTGTTTACGTAAAGAGTGAAAATATATAACAAACAGCAAGATTAAACCCCTTTTGAAGACCATGCTTTTAAATGATGTGATTTAATGCTGTCTGAAGCTGTGATTCCACAGGAGACAAGGGTGATGACACTTCTAGCAGCAGGCCTCATTCCTCTCCCTCCGTAACTGACCTGAGTACCATCTATCAGATCTAGGGCCAGTAGAGGTGTGAACCTGTCGATAAAGTCTTTCTTCTATAGCTTGACATTTCTATGGCCTTTCTGACCCTGATTGTTGGAGCTACAGAGCCGTGTTTTTTGGCTAAAATAAGTATAGGGATCAAGTGCATGTATTTGTTTGTATATCACATTAATCCACATAACACAAACTCCCTGGCTGACAAACTTCACTTCCTCTGCTTTTGGATGAAAGGTCTAAAAATGTATACTGCAGTTCTATACAAGCCTCTTATTTTTCATCATTCTGAGACTTGATTTTACATGCATCATTACTATACTGAAGTAGCAATGCTATTACTTTAACCTGTGATTCAGCTTCTCAATCTAGATTTAAATAAATATTTGAAATGGCTTGATGTTCTCCTCCCTCTACAGTCTTTCTTGATTGTTCTCACTGGAAACTTAACTGAAATTGCCAGTTCTGCAGATTGCTCCATGTGTTCGCTGCTCTGTAAGCCTCACACTTGTATTTGACGTTTCTCACACTGGAGCACTTGTGGTTATGAGTACCGAAAGTGAGAGCGTTCTGTTTCCCATCAAAATAAATGAGAACAAGAGCACGACCCTCCCTGAGACTTAAACGTGGATCTTGTTCAGTTTAAACACTTAGGAGGATCATCTTTCCTTTCCGTGTTTATTTTAATATGAAGCTGCAGAAAGAGTGAACCCAAACTGAAAATGTTGTTCTTCAGGTTTTTCCCTCTAATCTGCAGGCCATCAACTTTGAGTTGTTGAGAAAACATTTGCCGTGTGCAATACCGTATTTGTGGAAAGAAAAGGAAGACGGAGGCATTGCTCAAACAGCCCTTTCCCTATTGCTGTTAAATCTATACCACACAAATTGATGATGTTATTGTACAGCCTAGGTTATTGAATAGCTGAAATCTAGCATTATTGCAATTTATAAACTCAAAAATATGTCATGGAATTTGTCATATGTCTGTAATAATCTCTGAACAATGGTTGATGTGCAAGAATAGCAGACTGAGTCTGTGCGAGATAAAAATAAATTTTGTCAAATCCTTAAAACAATTGGCTATTGGCAAGTGAAATTTCAGGTTCACACTTGTGTAACAGAGTAAAACTGGTTCATAGTGGAATATTCATTCCAAGAAAAGACCAGATAAGGTTACTTTGGCCTAAAAACTATGGTGATGTTGGACTTTTGGCAAAACATCCTGCAGACATGTTTATATAAGTACAAGGATTTATCAATCAAGTGAATGGTGCTTATGCTGATAAAGGTTTGATCACAGGGGTTTATGATATTTTGTGACAATAGACATTATACAATATAGAAGAAGCATTTTTCCTGCTTTCCAACCCACTGATGCCATTAATCAGCATATTAACAACCCACATACTGAGCTAAAGTAGCAATGACTCCTGGACAACTCTGGGACCCAGGTTCTGAAACATTACCATAAACATCAAGTGTTTATTAACCAGTTAACCAGTACATACATTTTTAAAAGGAAATCCATTGAAAAGTTTCTTTGGTTCTGCAGTGGCATCACTGCAAATAACCATTTTGGAACCTTTATTTAGTGTAATTTGCAGTTTTATGCCATTACTCTTTAACCATCAGTACACACATGTAAACATATTCTTAAATGAGCACTGTCTAATACCTATAATTCTACACCCTAGAAAAGGGGTTCTTCACAGGCAAGGGCTAAATACTGAACCATGACCACACAAACCACCACTTTAATGATTAAGTGGTTCTTCTTTGTGTTAAAGAAATTGTTCTATCTGGTTCTCTTTTATGACATATATTTTACCAAAAAAATTATAAAGCCATAATTAAACATTTTGGTGTTATATAGAGGTCTTTTTTTAAAGAATGTGAAATTAACATTTTGTGGAATATTTTTAAAACTGTATCAAGGTTCTACTCTCTTGCACATCTCATTTATAACCACCAGCCAACTCTTTAGGGATCCATAAGTGGTACTGCTCCAAATAACCAATTTGGGCATTTTTATTTTTAAGAGCTTGATGTCCAGTGCAATCAGGCTCAGTCATTAACCAAAACCCCAATGTCACTGTTTATTAGACATCAAAAGTTGAGAGCAGGCTGTACAACTTATAGCCATGAGTTTTGGGCGTAAATGTTGACATCAAACCTTAATGAGCTGAAATTACTATCATTTTCCTTTCATTACTGGCTTACGAGATCCTACTGGCTGGCTGTGGAGTGGACTTAGTGGTCCGGGCCTGTAGAGCAGTGAACGTCCCCGTCTGCACCATCTAAGGAGCCCATCTGCGAGAAGGAGGACAGATGGGAGCCACTGATTGAGAGACGCTGCCCCTCTCTCTCGCTCCAAACCTTCGGGTGGATGTCGTTCTATTTACACTTCTGACCAAAAGAATCCTATACACAGGAAATGCTTGTGAATGTGAGTTCCCTTTGCTCAAATGTGGGGAAGTTTATTTATTTCCACGAGCATTCCTGATTCGCACTCTCTGAGGCTGCAGTGTGAGGCCACCGCGCTGAGTGAGAATCATGGCTATATATAGTGGCAGCGAACCTGGTGGGCACTGAAGACACTAATTTCTCCTACTATGATTAGACTTTGTCCTATAAAAGATAAACGTGAAAAGTCAAGGGATTCTCACCGAAGCTAATTTCATCTTCTTTATATTGGTCAGACAAAACTGGTCCAAGTTAAACATCAGGTGGCGGTCGTCTAATTTTAGGCCTCATCTCCAACCAAAGTGCCTTCAATGATTAAAATCTCCAAATCTCTCTTTTCACAAATTAATTTGCACATCTCTTTTGAAATCTAATCATGGACAATCTCTCACAAAGAATTTTGACTTAAAAATTGTTTAGAGCGGTTATTACACAGAGATTTGGACAAAGTGTTTCACTTGTGTTAAAAACATTTTAATTGTACAATATGCATTATTTAAGATGCAATTACACCTGTAATATTTTTGTTTTCCAAAAATGTTCACAACTGTTTTCATCCATGTGGTACTTAAGGAGAGGAGAGAAGCAACAGCAATATACAATTTGTAATTTGTCTTGTATTCCTATTACACGCGCAGAATGAAGCATAATAAAACCATAGTTCAAATAAACATTTACATTTACACAGCAACATCCATGAGGGTTTGCCTCAGCCGGCTCTGCTGGTAATACATCAACAGGAGAAACTACTGTCAGCCATGCATGAACTTGCAAATGGGCCACCCAGGCTGTGCCAGGCCTAAATAATAATAATAATAATAATAATAATAATAATAATAATAATAATAATAATAATAATTGTTATTATTATTATTATTATTATTATTATTATTATTATTATTATTATTATTATTATTATTATTATAGATCTTATTTATAAGACCCTATTTGTTTTGTTTCAAGCATTTCTGTGTGATTGTTACAAATAACGTGTTTAATGTTACTGAATCCCATCCAGTTATTACAATAAAGCTATAGGCTACTGAGTTCTGCCCTCTTAATAAGCCACGATATGGGGTGGGTGTCTATTATGGGTCATCAGGTAACACAGGACAGTCATTTTCATGGTACTATGGAACAAACACATTATAAGTTCTAAATAACAAAATTACTGTAAATCATATTCTCATATTTTGGTGTATGGACTCATGCACGTGGACGTTACAAGCAGTCCTAATATGGGTCATGAGTGACCATTTTTACATTCAGTTTCAGATTAAAGCGGTTTTAGTAGTGAATGAGCTAATGTATTTAGAATATTTTCTTTAGAAAAAATTAACGAGTCACATCAGCTCGAGGTGGATTGTTTGAGGTGTCCCCTACTACCTGGTGCTCCATAATACCCGAGTTCAGTCCGTGTCCACAACTGACCGTCAGTACACTTTCTCCTCAGCCTCTTCGTTGTAGCGCGCGCTATCTGTGGGCCATGTCACGCGCACATAGGAGTGCCGCTGCTCGAGCAGAAGCGGAGGCGGCGGAGCGGAAGCCCCTTCGGACCGTGAACACGCGCAGCCCCGCGGGACGCTACGCGCCAGGATGCTCTCGATACTGAACGCCTTGGCTCTGTCCGTGGCCTTGCGTTGCTCGGTCGCGCTCCCGGCCAGCGAGGCGCGCGCAGAGGGGCTCCCTGTGCCCTTGTCATCCCTTGTCTGGGCTCCAGGGTTCGATTGAGTTTTGCATGGTATCGAGGAGCGCGCGTCTCCGGCCGGCTCGCTCTCAGTGCGCACGGTCAATCCCGGACCCCGAGCCTCACCGTTGCACTGCAGACTCTCTCCGCGCTCCTCCTCCTCGCGCGCCTCTCCCTTCCCCTCCACCCCAAACCCATCTCTCTTCTGGTGCACGCGGGCGGCACGCGCTCCAGCGGGCGCGTGACCCCGGGCCCTCTTCTGGAGCGCTTTGTCGTCGCGCGCCTCCGGGCCCCTGCCCTTCCTCTTTCTCCGCCGGTAGTTGCCGTTCTCGAACATGTCAAGGCACTTGGGGTCCAGGGTCCAGTAGCTGCCCTTGCCCGGGCGCCCCTTCTCGCGCGGCACTTTGACGAAGCAGTCGTTCAGCGACAGGTTGTGGCGGATGCTGTTCTGCCACCCCTGCTTGTTGTCGTGGTAGAAGGGGAAGTGGTCCATGATGAACTGGTAGATGCCGCTGAGCGTGGCGCGCTCCTCGGGCGCGCTCTTGATGGCCATGGCGATCAGAGCGATGTAGCTGTACGGGGGCTTCTGGGGAGGCTCCCGACGCGCCGAGGCGAAACCCAGCGCGGGGAACATGCCCCCCAGTTCTCCGCCGTACACGTAGATTAGGGGCGAGCCACCGAGGCCCAGGCCAGCCTGTGCTGCCCGGGGGTGGTAAAGACTCATGACCAGCCGAAGAGTTTCAGCCCACCAGAGTACTCTGAGCACGAGCCCATACAGCTGGCCGGTGTTGGCCGAGCGGCTCGCGCTGCCTCTCTGAAAAATGTTAAATAATCGTTGTACGTTTGCTGTTTTATGTTGACTTAGCGCTGGAAAATAAACTGTCTATGATAAACACTCGCTGGGTTCTCAAGCCCACCCACATTAATTAAAGTTTCATTTCAGACCACGGCAGGGGTGTTCGATTTCCCACCCGTATTCCGAGAGGCTCCGCCCCTCCTGTTCTGTGATTGGCTCGCATTCACGACTCACCCCGTCTGTCCTTTTCCTACCTGTATTCGTACTTTTCCTCAACCGTATCGCGACAAGCCCATAAGTAGCAAAGTAGCGAAGACTAGTAGCGAAGACTATCTTTTTCTCTTTGTTTCTGGCTCGAACAGAGGAGGAGGTTTTCCTCTTCTGTCTCTTGGTGTTCTCCTGAGGTTTCTTCCTCCATGTTTAGTACCCCCCCCCCTTTCTGTCCATCTCAAGCTTTAGGTGTTCTTCTCTCTCTCTATTTCTCTTTTATCCTCTGTCTCTCACTAGAGGCTCATAAATGGATTCCGTAAAATAGCTTTTTGACAATATGGGTTGTGAAAAGTGCTGTTAAAATAAAACTTAATTGAATTTAATTGAATATTTTCCACCGTTCTACTAGCCAATCTCTGGACTCCTGACCAATCGTAGCTCAGGAGGGTGGCTTCACCCCGAATACGGGTGGGGTGGGGGTCTGAAGGCCCATGCTCTAAGCCCGCGTGTCCCGTTGCAGCCAGCCAATGGCGTGCTCGCTTATTCCCCTCATTTGTTTACAGAATTAGGCTGTTGATAAGTCTTGCCCACCCAAGTCGAATCAAGCTGTGTTTATTTGGAAAAATTTCCGGGCACCCAATACATAAACGCGCTGATCTGATGTTTGAAATATCACGTCCACCCCTCGACGCTGAGAGTTGCTCGCACAGAGAGAGAGAGAACAAGCAAACACGACCGGGCCCTTTTTTCTGGGACTTTCTTCATGGGGGCTGGCTGGAAAGAAAACAAAGTATGTATAAGGGGAAATAACTTCAGCCGTTTCTTCTTTGATTTTTTTGTGAGTCACTGAGCTCCTGAGATGCCGGATGTTTTCAGGAACATTACAACCTCCATCCGATCAAACCATAAGTCGTATTTATTGCATCCTTTGATTTTTCATCTGTGTTGTTGGTGAAACAAACTGAGCTGAAACAGAAGTGAGTACCTGTTCTTGGAAAACCCACCAGGAGGGATGAGGCCTCCACAAAAGCAGAACAGATTCAGATGTACTGATGCTCAGATGCAATTTCCTTCATGCTCTTTAACTAGGTGCACATTTGATAAAGCATCCCAACTTGCAGGGATCTGGTCAGCAAAAGACTATGAAAGAAGCTATTTCCAAAAAAGGAGAACTTGGCTGGACACTGGGGTAAACTATATTATTTGTGGATGTGTGCATGATGCTTTATATTATGTATTTTCCTGTTTATAGGAGCGAGGGGGATTATAACAACTTTACAAGTGCACACAGCTGGCCCATGATTACATTACGTGTTTGGAGGTTTCAGTGGATAAACTTAGAAGTTTTCCTGAGTTTGACTTTTCCCTCTCCAGACAGTGATTCATAAAGTTTTAGACAAAAAAAAATGCCAAGCAGTGAGCCTGGACGTGTGTGAACCAGGCCTGTTCTTCTGGTTGACTGCTGTTGGTCACCAGAATTTTAGCCTGCAGATGATCTTTATCTATCTTTATCAAAATTTAGGATAAGATAACTGAATTGATCCCAGGGTGACAGCACAGACACACACAGACATATTGACAAGAATAGTATACAATAAAAAGTCTAAATAAAACCAGTTAAAATGTGTAGAAAACCCTCAATATGAAAATAATCTGTGATATAAGCATAAATGCTGGGTAGAAAATCTATAGATAAGTAAGTGTTAAGTGAAATCTAACAACACAAATGGTAGTTAGGCATATGTTATTACATGTTTATAAGTAATACTGATATGAGTAGCGATGTTCAAATGGTAAGATTATGGCACACATTTAGGAATATGTCGCCTGATACTACACATGGTAGATTGCATTTACATTTACATTTACGGCATTTAGCAGACGCTTTAATCCAAAGCGACTTCCATATAACTACAGGGGACATGTAATGGCATAACGAGTAAAGCTTAAAGAAAAAACAAAGGGGTCATAATAAATATCATAATCATATTAAATGAAGTTTGACAGTTGCTATACACTGTGCAGCAGTATAATTGTTAGAAACTTTTGGTCAGTATATTGTCAGACTTATCACATTTAATAATCAACCTAGAAATAAAAAAGACTGATTAATGATTAACTTAATTAAAGTTTGTTTAATACATGATGTTTGATGGAGTGCAGCCAGGTCTTGTTTTATGCTGTCAGTTACTTTGTATGTGTTTTATGTTATCAAGGTCTGGGATTTCTCATTGGCCTTTTTAACCATAAAGGTTATTCCGTTCGAAGAAGCTTTAGTCAGTATTTCATTTCTTCCAATGCATTTTCATTGCCATGCCTATCATAGTGTTTTTACAATGGGCTGTCAACATTATCTTCATTTTATAGCTTCATGAGATTTAGCTCTGATGGCTTAATAATGTTTCTTAATTGTGCTGCTGTGATTCTGCCCTGCAGTTTAAATTAATTCCAACATGATGTATATCCATATGCAATAATTTTGGATATAAAGTGGTTTATAAAAGAATAACAGCTGACAGATAAAGAAAAATGCATTTAGATATCTATTGTTTGTAATACAGCACTGTTGTTTCTTATACATGTAAATGCCAGCCACTTAGCTCAATTAGTCCCTGAACTGGATCAGGAGGGTTTAGTGGACATTAAACTGTGGATGTGGTCTCCAGAAGCAAGACTGGAAAAAATTTGTTCACATTTTTCAAACAGGATTTTCTATAGTGTGATGGGCCAAATAACAGGTGCTCATTTTTATGTATTGTTATTACTGCTTCTTTTTCAAACTACTTTTAAATTGCTTTTTTAGGATGCATTTCTTTCACTATAGCTGTCTATTACATGCTGCCCTCTGGTGGAGATGGATAGATGTTTGGGTGAATGGATGGACGGATGGGGGGAAAGTAAGGACTGGTCAATTTAGCATCAGTTTGTCATCTAGGTTTTGCATAATCTTAAAGTATTTTAATATAAAAATATCATAATAATAAAGGTGAATGCTAAAATTAACAGAATAACAGAATAATTACAAACAAATGTTAAATAAAAGTGTAAAAAGTTTGTATATATTTTAAGTTATTGCAATTCTGTTAATTAAATTATTATCAAGCCATGTAATAAAACTCAATGATACGTGAAATGTGATGGAATTAGGGCTGGGAATTTAACGCGTTAATTAGAATAATTAATCACAGAAAAAAAGCATTAATATGTTTAACGCAATTAACGTTTTCGCCCTGCCACTTGTTGGCAGACATGCGGTACTTCAGTTCAAGACCAAAAACCATCTTCCTGTTCAAAGTTTCGAGAAACAGCGCACGAGGAAGCTTGTGAGATTTGGAAGAAAAAACGTCAAAATCGCTAATTAAAAGTGTCCTGAAAGTATTTGCGGGCGGCACGGTGGCGCAGGGGTTAGCGCTGTTGCCTCACAGCAAGAGGGTCCTGGGTTCGACTGGGGTAGAAAATGGATGGATGAATGTTTTTGCTGATTCTGAAGGGGAATATTTGCCTTTTGGAAAAGACGCTCGCGCGTTTCCCGGTTCAACTTCGAAACGCAGCTGCGAGGCGACAGGGATCACGAAGCACAAACATTTGTTTATTTCAACACATTGCCCATCGGGAAAGTGGGTGGGTGGCAGTGGTGAACGTGCTCGTAGAGTCTGTAGAAGAGTTGTTGGACGAGGTACAGGCAGCAGGAGAGGGGAACATTTGGGCTGGAAGTAGTCGTAGCCGTAGCAATAGCTTCTCCATCCAGACCTCCAGATGGGTGGAGGGCTGAAAATAGCGATGATAATGGTGGCTGGATTTATTTGAGAAACGAGGAAGTGTATCGAACTTACAACTGCCATATAAGGTAACCTAATTCATAGGTTTGGTTCAATCAATGATACAAATTTCATAACCATTGTAGTCTAAGATATTGGCTTGTATTAAAAAATAAATGGTAAAAAAACCCTGCTTTTGGTAACGTCTGTATGTAAGTGCGATTAAATGCCATTAATTAGATTAATTAATCGCCACACCATGTAATTAATTAGAAAAAAAATTTAATCGCTTGACAACACTAGATGGAATATATTAATATGTTCTTAAAGCTGACGAGTTGGAAGCAGGAAAATATGTAGACCTGAGAGTCCTGTTGGCAGGCGTGTGTGTGTCCACATGCGTGTGTGTGTCACTCACTTGGGAAACAGATGCACTATGAAAAAAATCAGTGTGATGCTCTGAATAATGTTATCCTAGGAAACCTTGGGTCTTTGTTTTCATGTGGGTATTACTTTGACACCCACCATCCATCCAAACACTGTTGCCAACCAAGTACACCCTTTCATAGTAACAGTATTTACTAATGAGTGTTCTTGATTTGAAAAAATAATCTGCCTAATGATTTTAATATAATGTTCTCTTTCAGCTATCACGCCACACTGCAAAAAATATTTATGAATACCACACTTCTGCTGGTAACATTAAAATTTAACATTGTGTGTCTAATAGTGGTGTGCGATACTACAAAATTTGGTATCGATAACAAGTAAATACAGAACCAGTAACGCCAATACTGATACTGATTTTTTTTTTTTTAATAATTAGGTGGGTGCATCAGAATGAATTTGCCCGTCCTTTAAGAATTTTTGTGATTATTCGTTTGAATTATTAATTAAAACCTAGTGAATTTTATTATATGCAATATTTAATTTATTCATTAAAATATATTGTTTCAATTACAGTAAATGTATTCATTTAAAAAACACCATTTAATGAGAGATTAATATCTAGGTCGTAACATAACTTATACTTTTTGAGCTGCATTAATCGCTATGAGGGCAATGCCTTCTAATGCCCTCCTTGACGCCGGCACTGAAAAGGAGTATCTATTCCCGAACGCGAGCCTGTGAGGTGTACTGGGGGGCGTGGTTTCCCGAATAAAA
>JBBKCR010000018.1:13020618-13031653 GCA_037577295.1 Ladigesia roloffi
AGCGTAATGTTGACATACGCATGCGCTGTGGCGCTTGGAAGCAATTTTTGTCAGGTAGGAAAAAAAGGCAGAACACCGGCACTGAAAAGGAGTATCTATTCCCGAACGCGAGCCTGTGAGGTGTACTGGGGGGCGTGGTTTCCCGAATAAAAATATTTTTTTAAGTATTTGTCCGAATACGTATTCGAAAAAAACACGTTATTTGTGCCAATCCGAATACCGTATTTGTATTTACCAGTGTATTTACCTGTATTTACCAGTTCTCCCTTCTGGACGTTTATCAAAGTGTCCGTTAAAGACATACAGTTAGCTGTAAGCAATGTATGTTGTGATGAAATCCCTCGAGGTGGAAGCAAGCAATGACATTTTAACACCACTAACATGATTAGGCATCTTAGAACACGCCATACAATTGAATATGATGAGTATGAGAAACTAAACCAGCCAAGCCTACAACATTCCCATTCCTCAACCAGCTGACTGCACAGGGATGGGGATGATGCATTTAAACTAGTGATGGGTCGTTCTTGAATGATTCGTTCATTTTGAGTGAGTGATTCGTACAGTCGCGCATGCGCATTTGCGCTACATCCTATAGTTTCTGTATTGGAATTATTGAAGACTCGAGAAATGAACTAATCAATTCTTATTCCGGCTCAAGCTGCATAGGTTAACATTACGGGCTGTAATGTGATGAACGTATGACACAAACCCGAAGACTCAAGAGATGAACTAATCAATTCTCTTTCCAGTTCAGCCTGCATTGGTTAGCTAAACGGGCTGTCAGGTGATGAACGAACGACTGAAACCCAAAAACTTGTCAGATAAGAGGCAAGGTGAGTGTATCATAGATTATAGACACAGGTAAACAATGAACGAAACTTTTCTGTTCCATATAGCATTATAGTTTTGTCTTGTTTGTAGTATGACCAACATTTGTGTAAGCAGTAGGTATGTTAGGGAAGTAACACGTAACATTTTAATTATATTTTGTTTTGTCCTTTGTAGCACTAGCCAGTTTTGGTGCCAATTATAAAATGTAATCAGTGTATTATAGGATACATCCCATTAGGATGTGTGTTGGTCTGCCTGACCCCTCTTTGTTTGGAATAATTTTAAGCTACTCTGCCCTACTTGGGAAAGATGGCTAACAGTAATAAGTTCTCATTTTCTTAAATAAACACTTGGTGGTTCTTCAAGGTCTTGACTGTAACCTATTTCTACAGTTTTTTCAATATAGTTCATTTAGAGTTAGTTTCATTTCTACAAATGGTGCAAACTCTGCTAGATTATAGATCAATGATTCCCATTCCCCTTTCATTCTGTGATCGGCAGTGATCGGTAATCGGCAGATCATGATCTTGGTGATCGGTAATCGGTGATCGACCCATCTCTACTGTATATTTTCTGCTCCGTCTCTGTCTCTGTATATTCTCTGCTCCATCTCTGTCTTTCTCTCTCTCTGTACATTCTCTGCTCCGTCTCTGTCTTTATCTAAGTATATTCTCTGCTCCGCCTCTGTCTCTCTCTCTGTATGTTCTCTGCTCTGTCTGTCTTTCTATCTTTATGTTCTCTGCTCCATCTTTGTCTCTCTCTCTGTATGTTCTCTTCTCCGTCTGTCTCTCTCTGTATGTTCTCTGCTCCGTCCCTGTCTCTCTCTCTGTGCTTTCTCTGCTCCGTCTTTGTCTCTCTCACTCTGTATGTTGTCTGCTCCGTCTGTCTCTCTCTCTGTATGTTGTCTGTTCCGTCTCTGTCTCTCTCTCTCTCTCTCTGCGCACGTGCGCGCTTCTTGCTCGCGTTCACCGGGCGCTCTTAAGTCACGTGACAGTGCAATCTCAAAACACAGGAGGGGTGGATGAGCAGAATGTGCTCCGTGCGGTGACTGGAGAGACACTTGAATGTACCGGAACTAAAGTATCAATCTTATTACACTGGTGTCGATCCATATCAATACCAACTTTAATATCTATATTATCGATATTTGGATCGACCTGGCCAGCACTCTTTTATTAGTAAAATGACACATTTAAAATATAACTAATCGTTAGGTTAAAATATGTATTTTATAAATATAAATCACATAATTTTATAGTACATGTCTAAAGTATTTATACCCAGCATTTTTGTATGTATCATACTGTATTTCATATACATTTTTTTCTACATAATTTAATTGTATATATATATATGTGTGTGTTTGTGTTTGTGTGTGTGTGCGCGCGCATATAATGATCATGATGATAATAATAATTATAATAATAGTAATAATAACAATAATAATAATAATAATAACAACAACAACAATAATAATAATAATAATTATTATTATATTTAATAATACAAATAATGTGTATTTACTGAAATATGTATGTATTTATCTAAATTGCCGTACAGTCTCCGCTGTGTTTGTGGTCTCAGGCTGTTAGTTTGAAATCGTGCGGGCGGAAGTGCTGGGCTGGTTCTAACAGGAAGCTGGAGTATCAGCTGGTGTTGGTGTTGTTGATGGAAGTTGCGGAGGGCTGAGAGGAGCTGAGCCCAACGGGATATTTTTTATATTCTTCTCTCCTTGAGCGCCCTCCCCTTACCACACACACACACACTGAAACACACCCGGTGGCTCAGCGGAGAGAGCGGTGTGGTGAAGAGCCGGTAGTTCATTAATCTGGAGAAGAAATAGTCTGAGGAGAAAAGAAAAACAACAAGGCGAGGTGGAAAGAGACACTCGGACCTGTTCACCCCGGAGCGGCGGGGAGACAGAGGAGAAGTCTGAACAATCGGAGCCTCTTTTAAAGGAGAAAAGGCCCAGCTAACCTCGCTAATTAGCTTCTTGCAAACAGAAGAATAACGGTGTTTTATTGTGTGCGATAAACGAGAGCTGACCTTTTTCACTTCAGAAGACCCGACTGTAATTGCATCATCGGACTGGATATCTGATTATAAGTTTGGCAGCCATCGAGTTCAGAGCTACCGTGACGTGCTGACACTTGGATTTTAGATCAGAGTTGTTCTCTTTTTAAATGTTAGCTTGCTTCTCTATTTGAATTGACTGGTACAAAAATACACTGTACTATTAAGTGATTGTTACCCAATTGTTTCATATTGAACATACGTTTTTACAGAAATTGGCCACTTTGACCTGTTTCTTAAAAAGGAGTCAGCATAGATTAGTACCTTGCATATTTTTAAGTATGCTGAACCTGTCAACATTCGAAAGGAAAAAATAGGAGGGTTGCAGTATTCGTACATTTTTAGTCAGCTGCCATTTTTCGAGCTTGTCTCCTGGTACTGAAGATTGTTTACATTTCATGTGAAACTTTTTCACTGTTCTGAACGACCTTGATGTCTCTAGAGTTGGAGCTGAAATCAGCTGCTGCTTAACCAGAGGCTTAGTCTGTGTTTTGTAAGAGGTCCAGATCTGGCACAGTCAGAGAACCTCGTTGAAAACCCAATGCTGGATCTGGAGGTGGTTCCTGAGCGATCTTTGGGAAATGAACAATGGGAATTCGCATTAGGTAAGCATCAGACCAGCTCCAGAAAATCCCCTCAGAGCAAAGATTACATTACACTTTGTCCCACTGACTTCAGCATGTTATACTCTGTTCACTTCAGTGTTTGTTTGTTATTGCCAAGTTTTACAGTCTGTTCTTTGTTTTTTTATTACATTATTTTGCTACATTCTCAGAAGTAATCATGTAAATTAATTCACTCCTTGCCACAATCTGTTTAAAGGGATGCCATTGGCCCAGGCCATTTCCATCTTACAGAAGCACTGCCGAATCATTAAAAATGTCCAGGTGCTCTATAGCGAACAAGTAAGTCTCATAAATCATTAGTTTGTGCAATGAAAGGTTTCAGTAGTTATTTGGATGGTCATGTATGTTTCCTTCAGCAATTCTGTTTATATGTCTATAGTATTGCCATCTATCTTACTGACCTCAGCATTCCATATATGTAGCTGTATTTAGGACAGAGGATTATCTGGAGAGTTTAATTTTGAAGGGATTTTATCTTGTTCTTTATGTCTGTCTGTGCACTCATAGCAAAAACAGTTTCTTCCTGGATCAATAAATGTTTCTGATACTGATTTTCCTAAAAAAAAAACATAGAATATATAGTTGTTAGTGCTTCTGGCTGTCTCTTGACTACTTTACATATCCCCAGTCTAACCTGTTCTCCCTCCTTACAGTTGCCACTCAGTCATGACCTCATACTCAACTTGACTCAGGATGGAATTAAACTGCTGTTTGATGCCTGTAATCAGAGACTAAAGGTTTGAAACAAAATGTTCTTTTTGCCTTGATCACTCATAATTCCCTTGATCATTTTCACACACACAGTCGTATATCTACTTAAACATGTTTACATTGTGCATGTGGTGGTATTTGCAGGTAATCGAAGTCTATGACTTGAGCAAAGTGAAGTTGAAATACTGGTAAGTTTTTACTGTTAGCTTGAAATACTTTCCGCACCAGCAAAATACAGCAATAAAGAACTCACTAATAACTGCATAGTTGTGCGTGAATATTATCTTCAGAATACACTTGTACATTCATTCTCCAGTGAAATGCCATCTTATCCTACCTTAAACAGATCTTTAATAATGCATGAGAGTCTCACACGTGGCTCTTTGGCTCAAAGCTAGAGCACCATCTGCTGGACAAACACTCGGATAGTTTTACTTGGGGAGTGCTAGTGTGTCACCCAAGTAGTGTATAGAACAAACATAACCACTTCTTCTTTATCTTACAGTGGAGTGCATTTTAACTCTCAGGCAATAGCACCAACCATTGAGCAGATTGACCAGTCATTTGGCGCTACTCATCCAGGAGGTAAAACGTCTGCTTTCTGTTGGTCTTATGATTTTCCACTGCTTTACAAGATAATGTGCCATTCTGTGAACTGTTTAATTTGCTTTGCAAACATGTTCAAAAAGCTAACATCACAGACAACCATTTTTATGATGCCACAAAGAAAAACAAAGCCTTTGAATATATCAATTCTTTGGACTGCAGTGTCTTATGTAGTTCAGTCATATAATGTATATTTGTATTAAAGGCACAATGTCAAAGCAGCCTGTTTAATTCTAAATGATAGAGAGCGTTGAAACAATGTCATGTACCGTAAATTAAATTGTATCTATTTTAAACATAAGTCTACGGAAATGTCATAAATGCAAAAAATGTTATAGAAATGTAAGACATGCCCATTTGAATTGTTTTATGAGAGAAGATTTATATGTGAATACATACTGAGATATTTCCTAGGGGTATCTTAAGTGTTGATTTGGTCTTTTTCTCTGTGCCCAGTCTACAATGCTGCAGAACAGCTCTTCCATCTGAACTTCCGAGGCCTCTCCTTCTCCTTCCAGCTAGACTCATGGAGTGAAGCCCCTAAGTATGAGGTAACCCTGCTGGTAGCTGTCCGAGGCTTCTCTGAGGATTTTTTGTGGAAAGGCTGCACTGTTCTTTCCTCAATGCCCCTAAAATAAACACCATGACCTAAAATATCAGAACATGCCATCACTTTAGGCTACTTAAAAGACTGCCTGAATAAACGACTGACTGATACTGAGTCTACAATGTGAATTGTGCAGAGGTCCTTAAATAAAGCAACAGATGATTATGCTGTTTACTGCTGTTTACCCTTTGCTTTAAATTGCAAGTTCATGGTCCCCTGTGAATGTCCCTGCATTTTTGTTTGTTTGGTCCCGGCGGTGTGTGTAGTTTTAAAGCAACACTTACACATATACACCATTCTAGTCCTAGCTGTTTTGCCTTGACAGCCTAACTTTGCCCATGGCTTGGCCTCCCTGCAGATTCCTCATGGGGCTACAGTCAAACGGATGTACATTTACACTGGAAACAACCTTCAAGAAACTAAGTAAGAGCTGAGTTTATGTGTGCGTGCATATGCATACCTGTGTATTTGACTATATCTGCAGCAGATTGTCAGCTTTCAAGAATTTAAAGGATAAAATCAGAACCAAATTTTCTTGTTGCTTTGCACTGACCAGTTGAACATGACTGAAAATCAAAGAATCACTATGAGTTGAGCAATGTTTTAGCTACTGTAAATGCTTCAGTATTCTTGATTCAGCATATTAGTTGCACAGTGAATCTGTCTAATTAGGAATGAATATTGTATATATCTTGATTTCAGGTGCTCATTGGCCTAAGGAAACTGAATTGATCATACAATAAACGTTCAGTTTCTCTCTTGCTATATTTTGCTCTTGCCCCCTTTTCTCTCCCTCACTCACTTATATGTTTTCTCACTCTCAGGGCTCCAGTGATGCCCCTGGCCTGTTTTTTGGGTAATGTTTATGCGGAATGTGTTGATGTTCTGAGGGATGGGACAGGACCACTGGGCCTCAGACTGCGGCTCCTCACTGCAGGTACAGCAGTTGAATATTAAAGACACCTACTCTTCATGATTTGTTACTATAATGTGATATTTCTCTGCTCATTTCCATCATGCTGTTTGGCTAAGCTATCCAAATTCTTCAGTTTCATGAAGGGTAATATCAGTGATGAAGTCTGATATAAAATTGCACTGCAGGGAAATGTACTGATCATTGTTTCTTTATGAACATACACATAGGTAATGTTAATAGTCAAATAGTGGTTCATCTGAGAAGTGTATTTTTGGTATGTGTATTCTTATGCCATACAATTTTATACCAAAATTTGATCTCATAACTGTTGCAAACAGTGTTCTAGGCACAGGGAAATATATTCATAGTTATTTAATTTAATTACCTTCTAGCAATCAGCTTTTACAGACACAGGACCCCAGGTTGTTTCTTTTGAGCAGCATATTACAGATAACATTATTAGTAGCTCAAGGATGTAATTATAATAATATTTTTAGGCATTCCCTTTAAATATTTGAACTTTTCATGAGAAGCCAAATGTGTACATAACTTGTTCCTACTCTCCAATGGGAGGCTCAGTGTCCCAAAATGTTAGCAGTGGATCAGTGGAGCTCCAGAGGTTATGTTTTAATTCTCAGGGTGTGGCCCAGGAGTAATGGCTGATTCAAAAGTACGGGCCGTGGAAAGGAACATCTACTTTGGGGATTCGTGTCAGGATGTACTGAGTGCTCTGGGCTCTCCACACAAGGTCTTCTACAAGTCTGAGGATAAGGTAATGAAGCTTCAACTGAAAAATCACAAAACCGCCTACCCATGTATTTCTTTAGCATCTGATTCACGTTTGCTAAAGTCTGACATTTTTTTCTTATGAAGTTATCTTTATATATCATTGCTTAATTGATTCTTTGCGATGTATGAAACACGAATTCCTTGCTACTTCACTTTAGATGAAGATCCACTCTCCATCTCCTCACAAGCAAGTCCCGTCCAAATGTAACGACTACTTCTTTAACTACTTCACCCTTGGAGTGGTAAGTTCTGAAAGCAGAAAAGCTTCTGTTTTTCTTTAAAGCAATCTGGCCTGATGCAGCCAGTGTAGGACAACATGCATCAACATCATCATAATTTAGGTCACAGAATGCCTGTTTCCTTTTGTTGAGAAAATTCGGACCAATTTGTCTGAAAGAACACCAATCAACACCAAACGACAGAAAATAAGCAGTCCTTTGTAATTGTGTGTGTGAAACCTTTGAATAAAAAACATGTGTACTCTGTGTTATTTATATTAGTTAAGTTTTAAGTTATCAGATGAAAAAAAAAACCACGTCTGAACATGATTTTTCTTAAACACGTTTTTCGAAATCATCCACCACTCTGAGCGTTTTTATTGGTCCAGCTGCCTGGAAAGGGAATGTAATCTCTGATTCTGTTTTATTTTGTTACATTTTAGAAGTTTATTGTAATAGGATGACATGAGTGTAAGTCTTCTCATGATGCTGTTTTATTCACACTTACATGCAGCTCTTCCTTTTGAATAATCTCTATGTAATGTCCGTTTTTTTACTTACTAGACGAAACAGTGGCTTTACATTGGAATTTTTAATTTCCAACTTTTGTGCAGCTGTGAGGTTATTTATGTATTTTTGTGTTATGATCATTTTAGAAACCCAGATATGTTAATAAAACAGGGTTATAGCCCCAGGTGCTGAGGCATTTGGCATGATTTTAGATAATGTGGATAAGCCAGTTTATTCCTCATCTGAATGATACTTTTTCCTCTTATTTTGCCCTCAGGACATACTGTTTGACTCTGTGACCCACCTGGTAAAGAAATTTGTTCTTCACACCAACTATCCTGGCCATTACAACTTCAATATGTAAGTGTCTGTGAGGCTGGTTTTGCCTGTTTTTTTACATGCAGTGTAAGTGTGCAGTCGTTGTCTGTTTAGGCTGATGATTATTTTCCAAGATAGAGAAAAGAAATGCTAATTTAGTGTGCTGAGAATGGAAGTCAGGACAATTATATTGGTTTTTTTTCTGGTAAAAGTTTTAAACTCCATGTGTATCTTTTAAACCTGTACAGTAATGTTTAAAATTGTTTATCTTTTTAAGATATGCCAGTCAGTGGTCACTGTTAAATTAGAGTGACTGTCCTGTGGCTGCAGTAGCTCATTCTGCAACCTTTTTTAAGTTTGGGCTGTATGGACTTATTAAAGTGGAATAAACCATCAGATAAATAAATGTCATTCAGCAAAATGACCAAGTTTACCTGGACTACATGACATTGCAGACACCGTACTGTATAATAAGTGTCTGTATCAAACTTCAGATAAATTAGTCCATAATTGTTCTGATTCCATTTTAGATACCATCGATGTGATTTTAAGATTCCTCTCATCATTAAAAAAGGTGGGTGCTGTTGTGCTCGTGCAGCTGTTCTCTGAAGATATTTTTATACCCAACCCCCCCACCCCCCAATGCATTGACACTAATAGCTAGCAATGGGGACGCTGTACCAGATGGTCTGCCTAGACATAGTTGAGCTTAAATGCCCGTTTCTTTCTCAGATGCAGCTGATGCTCAGGGTGATGATTGTATCCTCACCACTTACAGCAAGGTGATTACCAAGCTCACACACATGTATGGTTATGCACTTTGAGTTTCATTCTGTTGATTATTATTTTGATGTATTTGTACCAAATGATTGTGGTCTGTTTTTGGAATGTTTTTCTCATCTGCCCAGTGGGATCAGATACAGGAGTTACTGGGACATCCAATGGAGAAACCAGTGGTGCTTCACAGGTAAGATGCAGAGCTTTACCTAAAAAGTTTAAGGAAAATATCAAAAGGAACGAATGTGAGAAATTCATTTTAAGCAGTGAAAACCTTAGGCACCTGAGATTATATTTACAGTCTGTTTAGCTGGGGGTTGGAACATCACCTCAAGACCCAACTGGAGTTTGTAGAATTACAGACTGGGAAGGGGGGTAATTGCGTTGTTTTGATCCTGTAGATTAACGACCCACCACTTTTTAGGTCATCATCTGCAAATAACACCAACCCCTTTGGATCCACATTCTGCTTTGGGCTGCAGAGGATGATCTTTGAGGTGAGAGAGATGTGAATGTGATTGGTATAATAAGCAAGTAAAGTTTGTCTTACTTTCAAAATATATTTGAGATCATTTGTTGTTAAACTATGTAAACAATTAAATGGTTTACTTTCTGGAGTTTTGTAAACTTGCTGTTTTCTACAGGTTTCCTGTGTATGCATAAAGAGACACATAATTTAGCACTGTTGAATTATATGCAAAATCAGAGATCTTTACTTATCCTGGCTGAAAAAAAAAAAAAAAAATTAAAAGCACAAGAGAGAGACAGACATACTATAATCCTTACAACAAATGCACCGGGATCAGGCTAGACATGTTTGGTGACTGAAGTGGTATCTAGTTTTGCTCTGGAAATTCAGGGCTAACTACAGGAAACTTTTACCCACCACATACCAATTGTGTGAAAGTCAGCTTGGTACTCATTAGTTAATCTCAAATAAACTCACTTATGCTCATAGGCGGTTCTACAAGGGGGCCAGTGCTCCCGTAGTATTGCTCCTTTCCCCCCCTTTTGGCCCCCTTGCACTGAAAAGCCAAATATTTAAATATAAAATTCTTATCATTTTTGGTACACCAAACATTTTGTACCAAAGTTATGAACATTGTACTTTTTTTTTAAACCACATTTAACTTAGTAACACAAACATTTAGCTTTGTATCCAGTTGTACATATTGTAAATGTTTTTGTAACAAACTATTCTAAGTTGAAGCATCTTCCTCCTTAGGTGATGCAGAACAACCACATAGCATCTGTGACCCTTTATGGAGCCCCTCGCCCCGGGAGCCTGGCCCGCCCTGAATCTGGTGCCCACTGAGATGCCCACAAAGCCCGTCCTGCCCCATCAGCGCAGTGTGCCTTCCATCACTGCTGTCGTCACACAAGCTAAAGCACCACAAGCTGGGAGTTGTCTCCCCAAATTCCCTGAGAAAAGACTTCTGCTGCACACCACCATGGATGCTTCTTCCCGGCAACCCACCCTTACACTTAGGCTGAAAGTAGCCAGTACGTCACTTGTCCGGCGTTCTCCATCTAGCCGGCGTACATCCTTCAGCCACAGCTTCGACCCAGTATGTGTGTGTCAGTGTCACCATAGCGCAATTGATGCACAGTGATCTGTTTTTTTTCCTCACACATGGACACATTTCCTCTATTATCTACGTTAATGAGCTCCAACAAGTTTTTTTGTAAATTGCTTTCTATTTCTAAATTTCCCACACAAGACACTGACACCAAAGGGCATACATAACATGCATTTCGATACAATTTCCTCTTTTGCACGTTACACTTTATACACTTACACATTCAGTCGCGTTCATTTCAGAACAGCAGTGGCTGGCACTTGCAGAGCGTGCACACAGATGCAGATGTACATGAACATTGGCATCCATTGCATGAATTAAGTGTTAATTTATGGATTTCTGAAGGCTAGGAGCATGTGACTTATAGAATTAAAAGCACAAACTGGCTGCCCAGAATGGGAGTGGACTTGTGGATTCAGTGCTGTGAACATGGTTTCTTGCATACACAGACTAGTTTACACACACACACA
>JBBKCR010000018.1:13031753-13047052 GCA_037577295.1 Ladigesia roloffi
GAATGGGAGTGGACTTGTGGATTCAGTGCTGTGAACATGGTTTCTTGCATACACAGACTAGTTTACACACACACACACACACACACACAGATTCAGTACACTCATGCTCTGACCAAGTCAGCAGCACTGGTTACCTCCCATTGAAATGTTGTGTAGTGCAAAACTTCAGCTTAACATTAAGTTGGCCACTATCTTTGGTTTTTCAAGGTAAGGCGATAGCATTATTTTTGTTTTTAACATTTGCACTAAAGAAAAATACACCTTATTTACTTGACAGTCGTCTTCTGTCCACTGAAGACCAATGGGGAGAGTGTGAAAGGGAGGGTTGAGAGTGGAGGAATAAAAGGAAAGGTATTTTGTAGATTTTGATTTACAAACCTTGATCTTGAGGCTGATTTTCTGACTGCAGAAAAGCAATTAGTCCTACACTCTCCGGCACCCTCTGGATCTCCAGCTGTTCTTTCTACTCATTTACATTCTCTGCTCCCCACTTGCACCGTTTTGGTGTCCTTAGCTGAGGATTAGATCTCATAATCTTCTCTCTCAACTCTTAATCCTTAATTTGTGAATTTTTTTTCTTGTTTCTGATTGCCAAAACGTTAGCCAAAGAAATAACAGCAGTTAGCTTGTCCATTTTAAAATTTCTCATCAGATGTGACCTTGATATAAGAGCAAGCAAGAACATTCCGGTGGAACTGTTTCCTTTACTCCCAAAAAGTTTTTTTTTCCTTTCTATACTCTTGCGCTTAAATTTAAAATTGCATTTTAATAGAAGTTATGCTATGTTATGTCGCTCTGTGCTTTTTGATTCAGAGTTTTTATTTCCTGGTTTCTGCTCTTTGGAGATTGTCTGGTGTTTCTGTAAAAGGTAGATGCAAGGCTTTCCGCAGCACCCAGCTGCCCTACCAGTGTTTGTACAGACCTGTAAATAGCGTGCTTTTCTGTCCTGTCCGTTTAATCTCACGGTACCATATAGGTTCAGAATGAATTGAAGTTCGGAATTCTCTTGTGTTGTTAAGTATATTGTCATTGTTAACCAAGACCATTCTGAGTTTTCACACTCATGTGGTCCTAAAGAGACTTGGACCGTGGTGGTGGTGGGAGGCCCAGTTCGACCATTAATGGAGACAAACACTTGTCGATGGATATGACTGTACATTTGGAGGTTACTCATGTTACTCTAAAAAGTCTCAGGACTGTGCTGTCACGTCCCTCACAGCAGCCACTGATACTCACCACCACATCACTCAATCTCCATGTCCCCTCCAAGCTTCAGCAGAATGCAATGCGGGCTTATTGGGGCATTGTTAGTTCTTGTTTGCATTTACCTGGTTCAGCAAGTTGTAATGGACGGCTGCTGTTCATGTTTTTAATATTATCCTTCTCTCACGGCTAGTTCCAAACCAAGCAAAAGAAAACAACAGAACTTTAAAAGAGGAACAGCCGTTAACATTGTGCCTCATCTCCCACCGAGCCTGTCTTGATTTTTTCTGTAAATGAAATTGTTTGAACTGCTTTGCGAATGGTTGAGCATGTATAGCTAAAAGGATGGACTGCCAGTTATTCAGTCACAGTACTCTTGCTCCAAAAATATACCTAAATATTGAGGAAGTATGAGGAAAAAAAAAACGTCTCATAGTCTCTGAACTCCTCTCATGAAGGGCTGTATGTTGTAAATCAGATGCCTGAATAAACCATTGTCTTCTGTTACCAATTTAGGTCCTGGTTGTGGTCAATGCATGTTTTCTTTTCAACTGTGTAGCAAGAATTGACTCGCTGCCTATTTAAAATTCTCATCCTGACTGACAGCCCTTCATGATTTAAAGTTCATATTGGTGGTTGTGATGTTTCTACAAAACCAAACTTGCACTTTCTTAGAAAAAAAAATCCTATGAATAGCTTTTGCATTCATAAAAGAGTATGTTGGTTTGGCAACATATAACCTGTATGCGGTTTTACCATACCTGTGTCTTCAGATTTATTCTTTAGGGCCTGAGGAAGAACCTAAGTGCACAACTGGAGTCTCAAGTTCGTAAGCTCATCCTCGCAGGAATTTACTAAAAGAAGCAGCACAACCACTGCTGTAGTACCATTTAGGGAATGTTAGGGTTTGGAACGTGTGGATTGATGGGCTAATTGCCTGCCCAATCTCAGGTGGAATTTTTTGTTTGTTTGTTTGTTTTTTGTAATGCCAGGAGCAAGTGAATGCTTAAATTTTCATCAAGTGTGTTCTGGCTTGTTTTGTTTCCTCTTCAAACCTATTTTTGAGTGAGTGAATGAATGAGTGAATGAATGATTGTCCTTTAAGATTGTATTTAGGAAATGGACAACTTCCATTCAGTGTAATGCGCATTATGCTATGTATCCCTTATATATTGTATGTTTTCCCCCTATCCTCCAAAGTGAATTTTTTTTGTGTATTTAGTACATTTGGCCCATTGCTGGAAATGGGACCCTTAATTAAAAAAATTGTGAATCCAGATTAACTGCAATGTGGTGTTTTGTATCTCTTAATATTTTGTCATCAAAGAACATGTAGTTAACGTCAGTATTTATTAGGCATATATTCTGTTGGGTTTTTTTTGTATTTGTTCATTTGTTTTTAAAGCAATAACTATAGGTGTGGCGAATTCATCGAAAGGGTCAGGTATAAGCTTGCACAAGGCCTCTGAACCCATGCAGAAATGCTGTGACTTTAGTTTGTTTTTTTCTCGTCTAGTCTACTGAAACCACAATATTTGCAATTTTATAAACTGCATTGACACTTGTTCATTAAACGTTCTGCTACAATGTGTTCAACAAGAGTAATATTTGGAGACTGGATGTAATAAATATGGGGGATAACAAAAGTGCTTCTTTTTCTTCCTTTCAAAAACAAGGTTCAGTAATTACTTACATGCTTCTCTTGCAGGGACAATCAGTGTGTGTCAGTTTCCTTGCTTTAATAGTGTCTTTACTTTCAGACATC
Organism: Ladigesia roloffi; assembly: GCA_037577295.1. Taxonomy (NCBI): domain Eukaryota; kingdom Metazoa; phylum Chordata; class Actinopteri; order Characiformes; family Alestidae; genus Ladigesia; species Ladigesia roloffi. The sequence goes on from JBBKCR010000018.1 coordinate 13,034,722, forward strand.
ACTACTCTGTCAGAAAAAGAAAGCGTCTTGGTACATTTTAGTCCCACAAAGTACAAACAGTACAGTCCTTAAGGCCCAAATGTGTACCTTAAAAGAGTTTAAAGTGTTTCAAAGGCACATTACATTCATGTTGCCAGGAGAAATCAGCATAATGTGTACCTCTACCTAACTGAAATTCAAACAGAAAAACAGAATAAAAAAATGAGTCTAGATGGTGCGGATGAAGCGAAGAAACATCAAAAATATAACTGCGGTGTAATATGGGACAATATTTGTAAACTAAAAGGTACTTTTTTTCTGACAGTGTGGAACTGAGCTAGAGCAGATTATTTAAAATGAAAGAAAATACTACTTTTTTACATCAACACAAAAAGCACAAAACCCCTTCCAAATTCATTCAAACAGAAGGAATGACCAGTGGTATAATTCAATTATGAGAAACATCAGTGTCGAATAATTCATTAGTGCTCATAGTTAGGCAGTGGTCCTTGATGAAACTTTAGCAATGTCATCTGTACCTAAAAATGACACCACAATCCATTATCATCACTCAGGAACAGGAGCTTCAAGAAAAAATTCCAAGCTTTCTGTTCAAGTCTAACTGTGTGCAAATCTACTGTACAGTCTGTACCATCAAACTGCCAATACGAATGCACTGTCCTCCTTTAAATCTTCAAATCACCACCACTTAAACGTCACAGTATCAGCAGATTAGGCCTGACATGGTCAATGCTTTACAAACACTTGAATTTCATAGTCATGTTTTCCCAGATCCTCATTTGACTTCATTTTAGCTCTAGAAATCTTATTTCTCCACTTAAAAGGAAGAGCTGTAGGACCCTTATTAGAATGACAGCGAACACTATGGTCATGAAGCAGGTTCCACATGAGCCAGATCTGTGGTACGGCCAGGCTGTGCACCACCATCAGCTCCCTGTAGAAACACGGGTCAAACACCTCTAGATGGGGCGCTGCAGACGGCCGCACAATGCCAAAAGTGCGGAAGCCCTCATGGCGTGTTGGCTGAAGACCAATCCTCAGCAGACACATTCCCAGGAAGACATCGTCGATGGGGAAAAGTTCCACCTCCTTGCAGGCCATATGTAGTCTCAGGGCGGTATGGCCTGACATGACAAAGCCTCCACCTCCTGCATAAGATGGGTAAACCCCTTGGCCATATATAAATTCAGGCACATAATATTTACTGTTGCGCCTGCGAATGGGCTTTGCATGCAAGATGATGTCTCCAACAAACAGGTCCTCATCAACCTGCCTGCCACGAAGCATCTCCAGAATGTTCTCAATGTTCACATAGACGTCTGCATCTCCCTTGAAAATGAACTTCGCCTTGGAACAGCTCGTGTTGACCCACTGGAGGAAGTGAGTTTCTTTGAGTGTCAGGTTAAAAAATGTGTCCTCAAAATCCCACAGCAAGATGTCCCTGAATGTGTGGCTCTCATAGGCCAACAACCTGTCCCACAGCGGAAGGGCTGAAGCATTCTGAGGCACGCCAAGAAGGAAAACGGTCATAATGTTCACTCCACTCTGCTCCACTCCTTCTCTCCCCCATGTGCGCCGCACTACCTGCCTCTTGTCAAAGTCTGCAGCGACTGATTTTATGGCAATCAACAAGTAGGGGGCACCTGTTGGGCCTGAGCACTTCTCTGGTTGATCAATTAGCATCCTGAATTCACGCTGGTCCTTCTTGCGAAGGTAGTCCTCGAAGTTGAACTGGGGGCGAGTGGGAGCAACATTGGCTTTTGTGGTAACAGTTCTCTTATTCTTATCTCTTTGCTTCGACTTTTGGCTCTTCTGACTTTTAGGTTTACTCTGGGACTTAGATTTGGCTTGTCCCTGCAACTTGGCCTCAGGATTACACTGGGGCAAAAAAGGCAGATTGGAGGGGAGAGACCTTTCCTTTGTTGGGGCTCCTAAAAGAGCTCTGGAGCTGGTGGAGCTATGCTGGATTCGCAGAGACCCCCAGACAGGCATCAAGGCCTGGTGGGCATACAATAGTATGCAGAAAAGAACTAACAGGATGAGGGTGCAGAGCACGTCTCCCTTTATGTGGACTCTCCTCATTCTGTCAAACAAGTCTCTCACGCACAAAGCTCAGAAACCACACAGCTTCTTATATTATCATATGAGGGTTTCCTCATTGCCAGTGATTCCCACCCAAACAGACTCCATTTGAAAAAATGTTTATCCCTCTCTGAGTGTGACTTTGACTGCTTCCAGCTGGAGGCCCCTTCCTCTCACTGCTAAAAGTGGTCAGAGTGAGTGCAGTCTCCATGCTTTGTAACACGGTGCTCACCTTTGACCATTTCTCCCACAGGTAGGACTTTCAGGCACTGAGAGGTTTCCATCTATCCAGAGGTTTTTTCATTTCCTAAAATAAAAACAAAAACAGAACTGCATAAGGTACAAATAAAACAGAAATTTGCCACTGGACACTGGACACCTGTAATGTGTTTCCAATACAAAATCCACATGTAAGTGGAGTTTGTAGCCAAACACATTTGTTTTTCCACTAGATTTTAGCAAAATCGAACAGCTACAGCCTCTTCATTTTTTTAATCACACAATTCTATTACAGCTACACTCATAAGTTTACATACCCATGTATGATTTCTTGTTTTTTCAGAAAATATGAATGATAACACAAAACGTATTTCACTTATGGTCAGTTGTAGGCTGAACCATTTATTGTCAAACAACTGTGTTTATTTATTTTTTTATTATAATCACAATACAAACTACCCATATTACCCTGATCAAAAGTTTACATACCCCAGATCTTATTACCGTGTATTGCCCACGGATCTGAATCTGGTTTACTTCCAATTTTAGTGAAAATGACTACAATTATGAACAGTCCCTGTTAAGTGTTAAGTTCTTGGTGCAAATACTTAAAAATTTAAATACAGCAACAATTAAAACTGAATAAAGGAAAAGGAATGATTGCCTCTTTAAAAATTAATCGAGACACTGTGGAAATATAAAACATTTTCTATAAACATGACCCAAATTTATCTTGAAGAATAAACCTTCCAGAATTACAGGAGGAACAGGTTATGGCTCTGGATACACCCATCACAGTTGTGGAGCTCCATGATACCCTCAACAAATGCTCAGTAGGAAAGCTCCAGGTCCAGATGGCTCTCCAACAGATTTCTATAAAGAGTTCTGAACTACTGAGCCTATTTGTTTAGAATCGTATGTCATATTAGCGAGAGTGGCAAGCTATCCTTAAACAAGAACTCCACAAATAGTAACTTACTTCTTAAGCCAGGGAAAGATCCCTTACTTCCATCTAGCTACTGCCCTATATCGCTTATACATACAGATCTTAAAATAATCTGTAAAGCTTTAGCAAGAAGGGTAGATACTCAGCCCTGAACATTAAGATCTGTATTAGCAAACTTTCCACTTGTGGGACTAATAAACGTTTCTTTTTACATTGATAAAAATAATGGACTAGACTACTATTAAAACATTTGATATTATAATCATCTATTTAGATGCAGAAAAGGCATTTGATATGGTAAATTGGAAATTTATTTTTGCAATACTAAGCAAATTTATTCTTGGGACATCTTTCATTAGTTGAATCACAACATAATACCGCTCTCCTTTTCCATCAGTCAGCACAAATGATCACACCTAACAAAGCTTTAGTCTACAGAGGGATACCAGGCAAGTCAGCCCTATTTCCCCATCACTTTTTGCCATTTTCCCTGAACCATCAGCAGCACTATCAGACAAGACAAGGATATTTAAGGTGTTCAAATTAAAAATGAGCACCACAAAATACGTCTCTATGCAGATGATGTACCACTTTTTCTGCAGAACTCACAATCCACCTTAAAACAGACAATCTCAATCATAGATAAATTCACCACTACTAAATTACAATTAGGACATATCAAATAATAAGGTATAAATATCTCCCCCAGACTCTCACACTTGCCAAAACTACGCTCCAGGTCTCACATGGTGGAAGTCCCTACATATCAGTCATAGAGTGGCTACTATTAAAATTATGGTCTTAACCAAAATTACCTACTTATTTTCAACCAAAAACTGTTTGGTTCAGGTCATTACATTCACACATCTCCAATTTTTAATGGTAAGACAAACCACCGCAAATCAGTTTAAAACCCCAACAGAAGCCAAAAGACTTTGGAGGTTTTGACCTGCCAAATTTTTTTTATTACTTGCCAATAGATTTTTTGACATGGATTAACCCCAGCCCTCTAGATACACTATGGCTAAATTTTGAACAAATATTCTGTCAGTCCAGATGTCTCAGATTTGCCTTTAATCAGCTCCAGCATCAAACATCATAAGAGTTTCCAAAGCATTAACATCAATACATCTCTGACAGCCAGGTGGGATTTTCTCAAAATAAGTCTTCATTTACCCTATACAATACACATCTGGAACAATCATGGCATCCTACTGATTAAAAGAGTTATACATTTCATATCATGGTAAGACAAAAGCATAAGGTCAAACACTTAAATCCTCAATACACTGCTTGCTAAGATGCCAGACACAAAAGGTAAAAAACATAAGTGAACACACTGCAGCACACAGTGTGAACAGAACAAAACCTGCATTTAACCCACTCCTCAAGTGAAGCAGTGGGCTGTCAGGAACACAGCACCCAGCGTACAGTGTGTGTGGAAGGTATCTTGCTAAAGGGTAGCTCAGTGGTGCCACTAGCAGTTCTGACATTTAAACCCATGACCTTCTGATCATAGGGGCAACTCCCCAGCCACCAGCTTTCCCTTGGCTCAATCTTTTATCACTTTACTGAATGGTAGGTTTTGGACAAATTACTACCTTGTCTGTATATTCAGTAGTGCACTTTGATACAAGTGGCTACTGTGTTGTATGTTTATGTTGTGTATTTACAATTAGGTTATATACAATATTTCATTTATATATCTTTTGTTGTCTATACGTGGTTAAATCCTTTCAGCTGTTTCTGAATCCCAGTTCACTTCGTTTCACCAGACCTTTTTCAAGAGCTGTCAAACAGTAATATCATCTCATCTCATATTTCACTCATTATTTAAACCGCATAAAACGCATTATTTAAACCGTATGAAACGTAAAATGTAGTTCTTATGAAACAACTACTATTATCACGAACCAGGGATTTTTTATTATTACAGTTGCCAAAGAAACCCGTTTGTCTTTGTGTGGACCGAAATGTTTCTGGCTTTGGTTATGAAACATCTCATTTTGGAAACATGCACGGTATGCAGGTACGTGGCTCAGGTTGAGATTAAAGAGCGACACCAGAAGGTTTTCTAGAAAAAAAATCCCAACGTGCACGGTCCAACGTTTTGCATATTTTCTTTACCAGGTCACATCTGGGCATGAAGACTCTGTGAGTAGGCACGTTCCTTCAGACAGAGGAACCAGATGTTAAATTTCCTGCCCGGGTTTAATGGCCAGAGGCACTGACGTTTCGCGTTAAGTTCAAATACCGACGGATAAGCACGGCAGTGTTTCTACATGTTAATAAAGTAGTTTACCACTTCGTAATACTCTCGAAAAGCATCTTCAGCACTTACCAAGACAGGAAACCTCGCCAGAGCAGCTCCCGACAGACACGGCCAGCTCCCACCGTCCACTCACGAGGGTTTTAGAACGTAAAACAAACCCTCCCCAGCGGACCAAGAAAAGTCCTACAGCGAGTCTACTTGAAGAAATCCAACAAAGCAAACAGCAGATTTTGGGAAAGGCAACGCTTTTAGGAGGCTGGGCAGGTCACGTGACCCAGATGCCAGCACAGCATTCCAAGGCCTGGATAAAGAGAAGATATTCAAAACTTGGTTAGGCACCTGAAGCCCAAGGGTGTTCAACAGGACAGCGTTAAATTATTTTCAAAATGACTTTTAAACAAAATGACTTGCAATATGTGGAAACACTCAAGTCTCAGGACAATGTGAGAACCAAAACATTTATTCAATAATTTAATTCCGTTTTACATTTCCCACACACAAAGACAATATGAAGGGCCTAAATGCAGCTATAAGAAGTTAATCTTTTCATACACTGGATGTCCAACACTGTACTCAATATGTGAATTCAGTTACTTTGAGGTGCTGGCATAGTTGTTCAATTATGGGCACGGTTTGTATGACAGAAAAGTACTACCAATAGAATGTGAGGGGCCCAGGGTCGCCATGCCCAATGCCAGCCAGAACCTTTGTTAGTATACACTTTATTAATAACCCAATAAAGTTGGATGAGTAGATGTGGATATGCAGTATACATGCAAATGTTCCCTGAACACACAAAGCACAGCATAATCAGCTGACACTTCTACAGCTTCCAGTTCCTCCTCTACATACAGCTGCGGTCATAATAAGGCCTGGGATAAACATTCCCTCCTGCAGGCTTTTCCATTACTCAGTATGAGCAGATCACTGGACTCCTTTTCTGCAGTGTTTTGTTCACCCTCCCCTCCAGGGGACTTGGTCTGTTCTCCCTAGAGCCAGAGCCATGCAAGTTGTGCATGGGACCACAAGAGGGCCTCCTCAAGAGGAAGCAGTCCCTGCTCTCATGATTTTGAAGAGAGCATTTATATTGTTGTTCTTAATGGCATCTCTGCAGGCAGTGATGACCTGGTTCTTTGGTTTTCCCACTGTGAGAGTGAGAAAGAGAAAGAGAAAGAGAAAGAGAGAGAGAGAGAGAGAGAGAGAGAGAGAGTGAGAAAGAGAAAGAGAGAGTGGGAAAGAGAGAGAGAGAGAGAGAAAGAGAGAGAGAGAGAGAGAGAGAGAGAGAGAGAAAGAAAGAGAGGGGAGCAAACAAACAAGAGTGAGAGAAAGAAATGTTATGAAAATATTATGAATATATAATATTTTGTGTAACAGTCACAAACAATTATTTTTTTCTGTCTATATGGAATGCAGAAACAGAACAAAAATCCAGCATTCTCCCCTCTTCGTACCTCTCAGCCTGCCCGCCCGCTGAATGGCCTGGTTGACAGCTTTAAGGCAAGCCAGAAGTGCATTGTGGTTGTTAGAACGAATTTTGTATTCATTAATCAGATCTCGGTTGAGGTCGTAGAGCTCAATGTAACGTTTCCTCATGGCCTTTCTGTGAAGCAAGTACGGGAAAAAATGTTGAATGAGACACAATGTGGGAGAGAAGGAGAGGCATGAGAGAAAACACAGTTACACTAATATGTGGGAGGACAAGCGATTAGGAGAGATCACACACTTACAAGTCTCCCATGAGCCTGGCATCTTCTGCCTGCACCAGCATGTTTCTGATGTAGTTGGAGTGGTCTGCCATGGCTGCTGTTAGCTTCTGATGCACTGAGTGGAATTCATCCACCTATTAACACAGTCGACCATATTAAAATGATTATGGTACACCCTGCACATCCCGATTTTCACATTACTAAAGCAATTAAACTAAAATAATACTATTCAGTTTATTAATTCTTTTTTTTATGTTTGCCTGATTAAATACTAAGTCAATGCATAATTTCAGTCCTAATGTCTAGTGTACAATACTAACAGCATTCTACAGGCATTTTTTAAATATAGACCTTAAAAAGTTCTGTCCAGAATAAAGAAAGCTGTGTGTCATTAACATATGAACTCCTGAGCCTCTCTACTATAATACAAGAGTATAAAGGAAATTATCTCTATCTGTAAACAAAGGTTGTGATTTATACTATTACCAACCTCTGTAAGTGTAACTCGAAGCTCCTCAAAGTAGGCAGGGAAATCTGCCTCAGCATGTAAATCCTCAATAGCCAAGAAAGAAGCCAAAGATTGGACTAGATCTCCAGCCAGATCAATGTCATCTGTGTTCAGTGTTATCTAAGAGAGCAGAAAACAACAGATTTAGGATATTATTAGTAAAAGCAGTTAGATTTTTACTTTAATACATATACAATTAATCATCCACTACCTATTTTGCTACTTTAGTTTAGTGGTGTATTTATGTGGCCAACACTGTTCACAAAGTAGTCACTAATTCTTTGCAATAAATCACTTGTCATTATATTGGTCTTTCCAATATGCAGATAAGCCTTTAAATCAATCAGTATTTTTGACAGTGTGGTCAGTTATAGCTCCACATATGTGATACTGAGTGTTATCGTGCAAAACAAAAAATTCTACTTGTTTCTACAGATGCACACAAACACAGCCAGCATACTTCTCCACTGGAACGCATGCTGATGGTCAGGAGGCCTCCTCCACGCAGTGAAGTGAATGTCACATCTGGGCTGTTGATGACTTCTGGTAGCAGAAAGTTCTGATTCAGCCACATGACCACCTGCATTCAAACCAACGTATTTAGCAACAGCAGAAAAATGCTCCTTAACCAATGTGCCAATCCCTCTTTTAAAGACATAGGGCCTAAATTTACTGCAGAAGTATAAAGCACTACACCAAGGTACATGTCTGGAACTCTACTGTTAGCATTATGAAAACTGCATTACCCTTTGTGGCCTGTCATTGACACTGAATGTGACTCTTCCTGTTGGTTGTAGGGCTGAGGAGTCAACATGAAGGTCATACATGGAGAAGCGAGGCAGCTGACGAGTTATCTCAAACACGTGAAACTGTGCACTGAAATGAAGAGGAAAGAGAAAGCTACTGTAATCAGCATTCTTCACATAAAAACCATTTTTTTGCCTTTTCCTTATCAACCTTTAGTCTTTGCGAAAATTAACACACTATGCGCAAGCTAATTAGCTCAATTTTGGTAGCTAGCCATCTCTGTAGCTAATTTCACAATGCACTAAGATGAAATGTTGTGTGCATAAACAGAAAGGTCACTTTGGGCAGTGGTTGCTCATTCTGTAGAAGTTTTGTCTTTGTAATAACACATTTATTAATTTACCGTGCTGTTTTATCCATGTAATTTTGCCCATGACACACACATATGAAGCAGTGTAATCCTATAACCATTCACTGTCAGTAGAAACGTACCTGGTCCTCCCACCAACAAAGGCCTTGATGTGTAGATCCACAGGAATGTCTTTAGGAGGAATTATCGGAACACAGATGCAACCAGAGAGGTTCGAAGCACTTGGGTGAACCACATGACTTTCCCCTTCAAAAATTCCCTCAGCAAAAATGAGCACAGCTCGAATTATGGTCTCTGAGTGAGAAAACATTTATCTCTTAAAAGTGTCAAAGACATACTGAGTTTTCCTAGGCCCTAATGTTATTTTATATTTTTAACTGTAAATTATCTGGGTGGAGACACAATACAGTGTTAGCAGGGTTGTCTTTGTGGTTGGAATGTGTCTTCGATGACAGGGCATCTTACCATTTGGTGTGGAGATGCTGAGCTCTATGTGAGCTCTCTGGTTCTCAGTGGCTGCTCGGACAGACAGGGCCGTCTGTAGCTGAGTGTTGGCAGGGATTACACCCATGTGAGGTTCCCCTTCAGAGGCACCAGTGACAGCCTGCAACAGTCATTTACTATAACTGCTAAAACATTCAACAGCCCAGCATATATATGAATTGTTTAATACATATCTGGACCTTGGCATTTTCTTCATAGTTGCGAAGCTCTAAAAGCAAGTTTTGTTTGCGCTGGCTCAGCTCCCTAATAAGGTCTTGTTCCACACTTGCATCCATTAAGTTCCCCTTCATCTCTTTACTGGCTGGTAGATAACCACGTACTGTGAAGCAACAAACAATAAAATTCATTTTAAAACAGCAGTCTGCATCTAACATAAATGCACATTTCTTAGCACATCAGAAACTGCTAAAGAAATGCACTGAATGAATATGCATTTCAGTATTTTAAATGAAGGACCGTACTTATCAGATTTTGAATTACTACAAATCACATGGTACGATATTATCATGATACATAACCCACTATATGATTCTATTAAAAATGTTAAGATTTGTAGTGCCATAAATGAGGGGTTGAAGAAATATAATGAAATGTATTACTTGCATTAAAAAACAAACAGACAAATCAACATTATTAAAAATTGCAATGGCATCATAAGCTGATACATTTGTAGTAGTCAAAGCAGTATAAAAAATGTAGACAAAGCAGTATAAAATTTCCATAATATAAACTTCACAGTTTAAAAACTAACCACTAACCAAAACTTTGGTTTTACGAGAAACAGCGCCATCTTGCAGATAAGAAAACAAATCCTCTTTAGCAGTCTCGCAGTGGACTTAACACTTTAAAAGTAAATATACATTTGTAGCCGTATCATTTTTACGTTTGAATTTTTTTGTAGCTATATATTTTTTTCTGCCTCAAATTCTTTGATTCATTTACGTGGAAATATATGCGCTATTCTATCACATAATATAAAACAAAAAAATAAAATTTACTTTATAATTGTCATGTTAAATTACCTTCTCCTTCCACCGAAGTGCAGATAAGCTGAATATTTCCATCCATGCGGTAGTCTCCCTCCACCACTCCAGCCACTGATGAGGAGAAGTTGTCCTTGAAAATTACCTCACCAGTGCGGTCACTGCGAGCATCAATCTAGACAGTGAAAAGAAATTAGCTCATAGGAACTGCGAAAACTGACAATGACCAAAAAAGTTCAATGTGTGTGTTCAAAAGCCACTTCACCTTTCCATTTGACCAGCCAGTTATGAGCTCTACAACACCATCTGCATTCAGGTCAAAGGCATGGATACTCATGGCATGATTTTTTGACTGAGAACAGGAGAGGATATTCAAATCTGAATAAGATTACTCCTTCCTTAAACTTTAAAATATGTGTCTTGAGCAGTGAATGCTAAGTAATTAGCAATACAATAAAATACCTTTATCCTCCAGTAGCGGGCAGTGCGGTCATACACTCCCACAGTTCCATTGGCCAAAGCATAACCAAATCTGCTGCCATGCATGTGACACAGCGATGTTACTGTCTAAAAAGGAACAGAAAGTAACCACCAAGCTTACATATAGGATTTCCCTAAAAATGTGACAGCCCAACTGGCTATAATCAGCAATTACAAATTTTATTTCCACAATACTACCTCATTCTCTGCCATTTCAGATACCAGCTCATCCTCTCTAAATACCCTGATGTCAAAGTCTTCTGATCCCACAAGAAGCTGCAATGCAAAGACACTTTCAAAAAGACTGATATGCTTTTAGACTAATATGTCAAACGTGTTCTGTTTAGTATCTCATTGCTGTTTAATAGGTTTACTTAATGTACTAATATTACTTAGAAAGGTAAACATTAAATTAGAAGAATAAATTAGAGGGATAAATCACCTGTAAGCTAAACAGTAGAATACAGCAACTATGTACTTTACTCCTGCTATAAATACATTCTCAAAAAAGCTGTGGAGCTATGGGTTAGTTCATATTTAAACTGTCTCTGTTTATATACCATTTTAGTAATGTGGATATTTCAAGTTTTAAAATGATGATGAATTGAGTATGGTTTTTGTTGCTTTATCACTCTAACAATTATAAAATATTAGAGACTAAATGAACCTGCACAAATCTCCATTAGTAATGTTATTTTAGTCAGGGACCAATCTGAGGCTTGGGTATCAGTTCAACTGTGTTTGAGAAGTCACACTGCAGGAACTAGAATTCTTACCTCATTCTTCCCATCACCCGTAAAGTCACACAGCACCAGAGATCGCACATTATCCCCAGTCACCTTTAAGCACAAACATATACTTACAGTTTAATCTCCTCAAACATCCTTAGAATGAAACAAAATTATACTGCAAACTGCCTTACTGTCCAGAACTGGTCATTTCCCTCATAGTCAAACCCCTGAAGAGCACAGTTTCCACCGATAATGGCCAGAGGGGACTGGATGTCCCCCAGCTTTCCCAGAACAATGGCATTTGCCCCATCTGTCACCTACAATCATGAACATCGGATTGAGCTTTTCAGTGAATATTATAAAGAAATGATTCAGGGAAATGTGCTTTATACAACATTAAAAAGTCTATGCGACACTAATGTAGAGCTGAATGCAGTTTGCATGGGATGAGAGAGGATTTGTGGATGTATTTACAGAAAAGTTTTGACAGTTACACTCACCTCCTTGTAGAATATATCAGCATTGTCATGTACATCATAAGCCAGCAGACTGGTTTGTGAGCCCACTAGAAGCGTGTCTCCTGTAGTGTTGGGTCCCAAAGTGCCTGCTGTCAGGCAGCTCACGGCCTGGTTAATGTTAAGCAACGATATATCGGAGTCTTGTGTGCTCTGACTCAGTCGATGAGCTGTTTGCCGCTGTCCTCTCGTGTGAGGGTTATGAATGAATACCTGGAGAGTTTGACAGATTAAACTGGAACTTAACTGCAATATTAACTTAATATCA
>JBBKCR010000018.1:13047152-13075684 GCA_037577295.1 Ladigesia roloffi
CTCTCTCTCTCATTCTCCCTGAGAGCAGCCCCTGTTGTCTGGTTACACACAGTGATAAATGCTGCTGCTCTGGCACGGAGGTTGAAATAGCTGTACATGTGCTTGTGTGTGTGCCCTGGCCAGCCCTGCTGCTCCAATGCCACTGCACACTTCTCATTAACTAAACATGACTCTTAAAAGGATTATTAGCCCAATTTCTGGACAGGATGTCGGAAGCCATCAGGAGTGGGAGAAAAAAAAATCCATTACCATAATTGCATTGCGCTGAGGGGGGGAATGCAGAGATGTATAAAAAAGGAAGAAATGAGTGAGACTGAACGAGGAGGACGGCAGGGATGCTGGAGGGAAGAGGGAGGGGGTGGATGGGTGATGGAGAGCGGCAGACGGCTGAGGTTGAATAATCACTCCTCTTCAGATCCCCCCCTTGTCTAAGCACTGACTTGGTGTGCTCCTCCTCCGACAATAAAGCAGCCCACAGGAGCCCCGCTTGTGGCACATATCTGGGTTCAGACCACTGGGCCAGAGTGGGGTGGGAAGGTATGTGTGGCAGACTAGAGACCGGGCCGGCGGCAGGCGAGGTCAGAAAACGCCCTCAAATGGCGCTGGCCCACTTCCTGAGTCAGGGGAAGATGAGAGAAGGTACTGGCAGAAGCCACACACTGCTGCCGGTTACCTGCACCTCGCTGCACTTCTGCATTGACCGGTTGAGCCACAGCATGAGTGAGTATCGCCTACACACACATAGATATATTCACATATGCTTGCACATGCATTCAGGACACATGCACCCTTAGTCACATATGCACACACATGCAGTTTAGAGACTGAAAAGTCATAAAGATTGCACTTCTTTGTCCTTTTCCTTCTACCCTGTGTTCTCCAAAGAACAAGAAGTGAATGATGTGGATGGGGATGATAATGATGATGATGTTCATGATGATGGTGGTGATGATAAAGAAGCAGGAACATTTTCCACACAGGAAGTGGTGGCATTAGGGTGGGGTTCCTCTCCTGTTCATTGTTCAGAAGTAAAAGCAGAGAAGTAATATTTAAACTGGATCTTCCTCAGAAAACGGATTCAGTTGCATGAACATGACTATACAAATTTGAATTTATATTTCATGCTGTTTTCCTGCAGACTGTCTATGTATTAAAAATCTGTTGGCCCAAACATATTTATTTGGAATGTTTGACTGAATGCTTTATGTTTGCATTAATTTTGTGACAGACTGTCGTTTAAAAATGTGGGTTGATTATCCGAAAAGTCTATTCGGGAAAAGAATATACGCAGTTCATGCTGTAGTCCATGGACTACGTATAATGTGTCAGCTCTGTGGAACATGCTTAGACATGGCATACCCTGCCGAACTATTAGACATCAGAATGTGAATTTTGTCCAATATGAGTTTTTATATTGATCGTTTAAAAAATGTATCAGTATGTTTTTATATGGGTTGCTACACCTTTTTTCCACCTACTTGCTGTAGTCTATTCGAGTATATGGCTGCCTGGGTGTGAAGTGCTGTCTTTGTAAGCCACATTAATGTATATTTTCATAATGCCGCATAAAATAAAGGTATGTGATATTCCTTTATAAAGCCCTAATAAGGAACCTCTCTCTGTTAACGTAATGCTACAAGTGAGTTTCAATGGGGATCTGTAGTTCCTGCAGTTTCTTCAAGTGTCTGAGCTGTGACCCAATCCCCAGTGAAATAAATGCTACATTTTTTTAACGGGTTCAGACTGGGTAGAACCTGTTCTGTAAGGGTGAGCCTCATGGCCAGTGGATGGCACTAGTGTCTCCCATGGTCATGCTTGGAGGACAAGGCTACGATGACTGAGCAAGAAATTAGCCAGCCTTAAAACTAGCCGAAGATCATTTTTAATTCGTTTTCGTCTTTAGAATGGAATGGAAACTGCAAGCATTTGTGGCCCCTGAGCAGGTCTCTAAGCGCCTATGTGCTCCATCTCTCTCCTATGTCCACTTCACCCCTTCATTCACATGTGTCATTTAGGTGCTGCGTTCCCCAAGTCACAATAAATCAATCCTCATTTTCAGCTGTCCATCACATTGAAATCTGAGGCTATGGGGGGGCTGAGGGTTTGAGGCAACGGGGGAGGGGGCTGGTGAAAGGAGAAGTAACAGAGGGGGGAGGGGGGAGGGGTGGGACAAGCTTCAGCCTAGTCCTGAAGATAGAGCAGCAGAGAGAATGAATGGATGAATTCATACGTTATTCAGCTCTTGTGCTGAAAGGTCTGAAAATGCAAATCTTAAAAAATGCTTAAATGTGTAAGTGCTACATAGAACGTACGTAGTTGAACACAGATAAGCAGAATCAGAAAAGGAGTGGTACTTGTTAAGAAAACAGCGTTCTTAATGAGTCAGATCATAGAATGGCAGGTGATTAGTTAGTGTCCTGCATCCTCAGCTCTGATGCTTTGGGTGCGGCCGATACCTGCTTGAAGGATTTGTGATGTGTGAGGTGGCCGTACTTGAAAACTTCGCCATACAACCCCACCCTTTTGACTCTCTTTAATGTAACCTCGAAGCTGACCACTGCCAAATGCCTTTAGCAATGTGTACCACTTCCTCCACCCAGCCCCCACTGTGCATGTTGCAGATGGCTGTTTTGTGCCAGTGTATGGCTCCGCTCTGAGAGTGAATGTGCTCATTTTATCTGCAAAAATATTTTTTCTGTCTTCAGACACAAGCAAGCAGATTTTCACTGCTACGCTGCTAAATGGGCAAGCATGCAAACAAATGCAAACGTATGTTGGACCATTCAAAATTCATGGTTATGTTAAAGCTACATTCTTTGCAGTCAAATTTTACAAGTCTCCTTTCGTTCAGCTACTTGTATAGCTTTCACCAAAGTGTGGTTTTCCTTTGATAAATCAGTGTATGTTTAGTGAATATGTCCCTTTTTTACCCGAAGACCTAATACTAAAGTGACATGCAGTTAGGTGCTCATATTTGGTCATACAATTTTTACATTTTTAATTTGTGATTTGCACGAAGATCCACCCAGATGGTAGATGCTTTTTGACATTGTTCTCATGGCATGTAATGAAATGTAATGTGTCTCATCATTCTTGTCCAGATTGATTCTGTGGAATGTTAATTAGACATCCTGTGGGTAGCTTGCAAACAATTGGTGCGTATATTTAAGCAAATGCGGGTTTACGAAAGTACGCAGTTGATCTAGAAACATCTAGAATGTAACTGAAGCCCTTCCGAAGCAGCCAATTATGGTCTGGCGCCACCATGTTAAAGGAATGGTATTACAGTATGGCGCAGGGTCGATTCTAAACACATTTTTAGCAGTGATTGTTATAATGATGGCAATTCTCCATCTCTGGCCTGTGGCGCTTGCGCCCTAGAGGATGAAGCCAGAGTGATCGAGAGAGGAGAGACAGAATAGAGAGAGGGCGTGTGCTCTGCATGCGGAGAGGGGAAAAGTAGGTTGCAGTACGTTTAACCTCCAGGCCGTGTCTCTTGTTCCAGGGCTTTCTGAAGAATGAGAGAGATAATGCACTGCTGTCTGCCATTGAAGAGTCTCGACGCAGGGTAAGTCTCGGTCTTCATTTTGCCATTGATCGATTTGTTCAGTTATACAACAAATGTACCGTCGATCAACCATTCTACAATCGGTCTACTATTTCCAATATTTTAAATCATTAAATCCTACCCAACATGCAATGTAGACAGGGTGGGTTTTTCTTCATTAAGGTACATCACACATCTCTCTGAGTCTCTACTTGATTAAAAAAGCATTCCTCTTTCTCTGGGCTAAAGGAACTTTATGGCATAGCTGATTTTAGATTGTTGTCTCTTCTACCCATTTCCTCTGGATTCAGAAGCACTGTCCTGCAATTATCCTCCACTCAGAAAGCAGACCTCTGCCAGGTCAATATCCCCTCTGTCTCCCCACTTAATCTGTTCAGTTCTCTGATATGTGAAGGGCGGAGACACAGCCAAAGGAAAGTGGAAAGCAGAGGGTAGTCATAAGACTTACACTACCTCTCTGTAATACAGAGGCACTTTGTGCCAAAGTGTTATGTGCCAGAAGCAGCAATTGCAAGTTGTTTCTTTACAAACATAGCTAACATGGTGCTAAATATCTGAAATGATCCTGGCTGTTTTTATTGGAAAATTAAGATCCATAGATCATATAACCAATTTGAATTGACCGACTGTGGTTTTGATTAAAGAAGACGCATCTTGCTGTACACCACCAGTGTGCATCAAGCTTTTCTTGTCACTTTGCTGATATTATATCTCCCCTCCCATCCGTCCACAATCAACTCTAAAATAATTTCCTCTGCAGTTCAGAAGCTGGTTTAATTAGAACGCTCACAATTATCACACATGGATCCTTTGGGAGCCAGTAAAAAAGACAAAAGGTCCTTAGATTCAATCAGGGTCTGGGCTAAATCCGTAGCAGGCGTGAATGCAGACCCAGTTAGTGGCACACTTCCCTTAGACAGTCCTTCACATAGTTGGGATTCAGAGAGCCAGACCCAGTTTGATCCTCTAAGTTGGGGTCTGTCTCCCTTTCCTAACCCTGACCAACATCGCCTAGATGCATAAGGAAAATGGTTTTCGGTATTTATTGTGCACTACAAACTCGCAGGTCCAGGCTGCTCCCATCTCACGGTGCCAGCTATTTTTAATGCATCACATGGTGGGTAACCTATTTGTTCACTGGGGCTTTTGAGTCCCTCTCATACTGTTCTCCTTCACGTGTGTTCTCTCTCTCTCTCTCTCTCGCTCTCTCTCGCTCTCTCCCGCTCTCTCCCTATCTCTTTTTCTCACTTGCACTCCTGCCCTCCCTTCCCCCTATTTTCTTTCCCTACTTCTATCTCCTCATCTTCTTTCTCTCTCTCCCTTCCTCCCTCTCGCAGACATTCCTGCTGGCAGAGGAGTACCACCGCGAATCTATGTTGGTGCAGTGGGAGCAGGTGAAGCAGAGAGTACTGCATACCCTGCTGGGAGCAGGAGAGGATGCATTGGACTTCAGCCAGGATGTGGAGGTCTGCAGGCACACATACACGTGTACACACACATAGGCATCATTCAAACAGTGTAATCATTTGTGTCCATATGTGAAATGTGAATTTAATTTAATATACATATGTGGTTGACAAATCAATGGAATACCTAAATTAGTCAGGGGAGAAACATGAGTTCAAATAGACAGATATGCTGCATGAGCAGGTGCCATTTTACGTTGCTGTGTTGTATAAATATATACATATAATGTATATAGATGTTAAGCAGGTCAATTCTACCTTGATTTGAAAATGCAGAACCCTGATCAGACACTGGCAGTTGGAATAGTCCACCCAAAACTTCATAGATAGGCATATAATAATAGGGTTGCCAGGTTGAAAAATATATGTGATGTATGGGTCTCCGTTAGAGCTCAGTGGTCTAAAAACCGATGGGCAGTGGTCTGTTGAGATGTAGAAAAAAGGGATCTGGTCAGACGAGTCATCATTCATAATATTCACCACAAGTGAGCAAGTGCTTGTGTGGTGTATACCAAGACAATACTGCAAGCATGAATATTTGACTCATACATTCAGGTGGTTTGTTGCTATCTGAGGCATTTTGTTGGTTTGGTTTATATCGTTTTTTTCTCTGAGAGGGAAGGGTAATTGCAGATCAATACAAAGTTAATCTGACATATGATGAATATGGTTAGTCAGAATAATTTAATCTGCAGTGACCTTTGACTCTGAGAGAAGTAGTTCAGTCCCGATGGGAGTAATCTATTCCAGAATAATAATGCCTCCATCCACTGAGTACAAGGCATCACTGTACAGTTTGATAAGTATAAAAATTAAGTATGTCATGTGCTATGGCCTTTTCAGTCACCAGATCCCAACTCAGATGAATATCTATGGGAAATTTTGAAGATTTCTCCACTCACATCACAAAAATTCCAGTTGGGAAATATGTTTTGGGTGAATGGTGTTCTATCAGTCTAATACTGTTCCAGGGAGCTGTAGAATATAGAACGTTGATTTTGGAAACTTGTAGGAGCAACTTACTTTATATAGATTTTTCTTTTAATTTTTCCTCTGTCTATAGGCACATACACATGGCCTGGTATTGCATGTAAGCAGCCTCGGGCGGTTGTGTGGCCTAGATCTTCACTGCAATTACATTTACATTTACGGCATTTAGCTGACGCCCTTATCCAGAGTGATGTACAGCAGTGCTCAAGTAATCCACAACAGTAGCAATGACCTGTAGAGCAAGATTTAAGTCAACATCCACCAATCACCTAAGGTACTGTAGCTCAGTACACCTGCTCAACACCGTCACTGGTACCTAACTACACATGCTCAATACCGTCACTGATACCTAACTACAACAACAATCTTGACCCAAAACATCACCTGTAAAGGAAGGTAAGAAACATGGTTAGGAAGGTAAGAAAGGTGTGTTTGTTTTTTTTGTTTTTTTTTGTGTAAGAAGGAGAAATAGGGGATGGTTAGTCACCAAGGTGCTCCTTGAAGAGTTGGGTCTTTAGCCGACCTTTGAAAACAGCAAGAGACTCTGTCGATCTGATGGTGAAGGGGAGTTCGTTCCACCATTGTGGGGCCAAGACTGAAAAGAGTCTTGACGCATGTTTCCCTCTTCTTTTGAGTGACGGAGGCTCAAGACGAACTGTGCTTGAAGCCCTGAGAGGATGAGAAGAGAACCGCTGTTTGATCAACTTCACCATGTATGGGGGTGCCAAACCATACTTGGCTTTGAAAGCAAGAGTTAAAGACTTGAATTTAATTCGAGCATTTACAGGGAGCCAGTGAAGTTTTCGTAGTAAGGGTGTGGTGTGAGTGAGCTTAGGAACACTGAAGACCAATCTTGCGGCTGCACTCTGAATAAGCTGAAGAGATTTAGTTAGCTTCTGTGGAAGTCCAGCCAGTAGAGAGTTAAACGCATAAGTGAGTATGATGGAATGAATGTTAAATTTAAATGATCTCCTCATGTAGAAATGTATCATGTTTGCTATCCTGTAGACTTTATCACATGTGCTTATTTATACATTGTTGGAGAATAAAGTTTCCAGTGCTGATCTACAATGTATTTTCATCATATTATCCTATTAGCCAGCCTAGGCAGATATGTGGCCTCATGCCAAATACCATGAATTAAATTGCACAGATCTTATGGAAAAGGTGGCGCTCTCAAAAAATGTTTTCCCAATGTAGTACCCATGAGGTTAGTGCTGTAATGCATCATGTGGTTTGATGCGTTGACTCTAAGGTAAGAGTTATTTAGCAGATTTCATTAGCTACTAGAGCTGGTGCATAATTGGTGTGATGTAAGCTACTTGAATATGTAGGCTAATACAAATTCATAAAATGGCTCCGTAACTCTGGTAAAAAAATAAATAAATGTGGGGGCAAAGAGAACACGTAACTGTTCAGTAAATTGTTCTGTTTCATTATCTAATGAGAGACACATTCGATGTGTGTGTTTTGTTTGCATGTGCCCTGTGTTTTTTCTTTTGCATTAATTATTAAGTAGCAGTTAAATTTTCCATGTGTGACCTGCTGTTCACTTCCTGTGCCAGTATCATCCCCTAACTCAGTTCCCAGTCTGTTTCTGTTTTCCTTCTTTCACTGCACGGATCACACTGTGCACACTCACATACACATCTTTGCTTTTCTAAAGGGAAATCGCATGTAATTGCTGTTTACATATTCCTAGACTCTCTCTAAGCATTTCTCTAGAGACTTTGTTGATTTTACTTCTTTTAGAAGGAATACATTCTCATTTTGCCTGAGTGAACACTATTGAATAATGTGCCGTCAAGCGTGGGTTATGTTTTTCACGATGGCTTTCGTGGTGCATTGGTTAGATTTAAAATATACCGGATATAACACAGCCTTGTGCAATATATGTACGTCCACACATGCATACATATATGAAAACTAACATGGAATAGTCAGAGTATTCTTGTTTCTTCCCATTGTGTAATTTAACATGTGAATTAAACAGGCTGTTTATATGTTTTTTTTTTTTTGTTTTTTTTTATGAAGCCGAGTTTTGTAAGTGAAGTGGGAGCTCCTGGGCGCAGTGCGCTGGACAGTGTGGAGGTTGCCTATGGCAGACAGGTAAGCAGAGTGTATATATTCATACTCCTACACATATTATATTAGCCAATTTAAAGCACTCTCTGTGCTATTAGCATAATTTAAACGCCAACAGGCATTTTGTCCAAGGCATTAGAAACATTGTTTAAGGACTGTTTCAGTGAAAATTGATGTCATACATTAAGGAATTAGTCTAAACAGGCATGTGCCGGACACGCTCTTACTGAGCGTTCCTGGGGTGATGAGCTGTTCTGGCTCCAGGCTGTTCTCTACTAACTGCTCGTCTATGTACTATTTGCCTTGGTGAAATCAGGTCATGTTATGCAAGCCAAGCGCAGTGATTGATCCCAAACATTGATTGGCTGACATGGGGCATTGTGGGTAATCTTTCAGACCGTTAACAAAAGAAAAAAGCCATATCTCCCTTTCTCCCCTATTCTCTACCTCCGTCTTTATTATATTGTTTTTTGTAGTTTTCATCCCGTTTATTTTATCCCGTCACCATGTGCCGACACATTGCCTGTGGGATCTTATTTCTCATCTTTTTGGTCTTTTTTGATGACCTTCTAAACGTGTTCATCGTTTTTGCTTTGTTTTTTATCATTCATCGCTTTGCTGCTAGGTCACAGCCTTAGTCTGGGGCCATCCCCTCTTTATTTGAAAGTCTGTATGTGAGCTTCCATCTTTTTTTCTCAGATCTACATCTTCAATGAGAAGATAGTAAATGGACATGTTCAGCCCAATCTTGGGGATCTTTGTGCGTCAGTGGCAGACAGCCTGGATGATAAGGTAAGGTTCCGACATAGCACATCTTTTTTTTTTTACTTAATTTCAATCTAGTGGTCAAAGACACACTGTATAGTTTTTTTTAGTCTTATTAGCTGAGAAGGGAAATGGAATATTGACTTTTGTAGGGATATGATTGTGTCTGACTGTGTGTATGTGCATGCATAGAATGTGTCCGACATGTGGCTGATGGTGAAGCAGATGACTGATGTGCTACTGGTGCCAGCCAAAGACACCCTGAAAAGTCGCGTAGCTGTAGAGATGCAGATGGCCTTTGCCCGACAAGCCCTGTCCGTCCTAGAGAAAAGGTTAGGAAGAGGAACCACAATAATAATATATAACTTATTTCTGTCTTTGCTTTTGTTTTTTCATTGGAATTTAGCAAGTTGAAATTTGGTAAACTATAGCGATTCTAACTAAACTTTTTTTTTTTTTTTGTTAGCTATAAGAACTACACAATGGTGACTGTGTTTGGAAACCTGCACCAGGCACAGCTGGGTGGAGTGCCTGGCACTTATCAGTTGGTGCACAGCTTCCTCAACATCAAGCTGCCCGGCCCATTGCCAGGGATGCAGGTACTGCACCAAACTGCACAGCGCAGCAGAGTATAGCCTGTTTAACTCTGCATTGCCACATACAGCAGAGCCCCACGGGCTTTCGAGTGTTCCTGTGCACATTCTTGATCGCATGGCGATGGATTCTCTCAGCATGAGCAAATAAGCTTCTTAGTTCAGATGTGTTGGTGAAAAGAAGGTAACTGAATGCAGTAAGACCAAAAGATGAAACCTGCTGTGTGTTTTTTCTGTGTGTGTGTGTTTGTATGTGTGTATGGGGGTGGTGGTGGCTAGGATGGCGAGGTGGAGGGGCACCCAGTGTGGGCTCTGATGTATTACTGCCTGCGATGTGGAGACCTATCTGCGGCCATGCATGTAGTGAGCCAGGCACAGCACCAGCTGGGAGACTTTAAAACCTGGTTCCAAGAGTACATGAACAGCCCTGACCGCCGGTGAGAATATCTAGAAACAGATCACACAGCAGACACTGTACTTTGACCGTTTTCTCACATGCAGTAGTGTTCAAAAATTTGGAAACAAGAGTTTTAGACTTCTAGGAGCAGTTTTGCGTCCCCGATTAAGTTATTTTAATTGTGTTCAGGAAAATAAACAGAGCAAAACATGGTTTCCTAAGAATGTGTAAATGATAAAATTAACATGCAAAATACGTTTGTGAGGCAAGTAACTTTTGCTATAAATAGGTAGTATCACATATTATTGTGTCTATTAACACAACAAACAATGAGTTACATATTGTATACATTATAAAAAATACGTTTGACAGGCAAACAGTACTATATCTGTTTCAGTATACGTGGTTCACAATAAGTGAAAGTATGTCTCTTGTTTGTCAGTCTGTCTCCAGCTACAGAGAATAAACTACGTCTGCACTACCGACGTGTTCTTCGCAACAGCGCTGATCCTTACAAGCGTGCCGTTTACTGCCTCATCGGCAAGTGTGACATTGCTGACAACCATGGAGAAGTGGCTGATAAGACAGAGGACTATCTGTGGCTCAAAGTAAGACCCTATCCTCTATCCAGAGATGGCATTTTTCTTGGGAGTTTTGTTGCTAATATTAGAGATTGTAGTTAGTGTTGAGTTTTTTAGATTAAATTTGAGTTATTTTGTATACATTTTGTAGGTTAACTAATCGAAGTTATTTAGGAAATTAATTAATATGAATGGATCTTTAGTGGTCTTGACGATCATGTTGCATTAAGCCTATACCTGTCACCTGTAGTTGAACCAGGTTTGTTTTGATGACGATGGCAACAGTGCTCCACAGGACAGGCTGACTCTGCCCCAGCTACAGAAACAGCTCCTGGAGGATTATGGTGAGTCCATGATTTAGAACTTCCACGTTTTTTTTACTCTGTTAAATTAGCAGTGCTGTATTAGACACTTGGGGCAAAGCAACCCATCAAGGCAACAAATGATCGCGCTTCAGTTTAGTCACCATTTGCAAAGACAGATTCAGTTGTAAGAAATATATTCACCACTACTTGGCCTATACCAGTTTAAAGTATGCCTTTGTGCTGTACTCTCTGTCTCTCTCTTTCTTACTCTCTTTGGTGTTAAACTTCCTCTTTTTGTAATTTAACAGGCACTGCACTTATTTCTTCCCCACCTGCCTGATGAGTCAGGCTTATCTCTCCTGCTGCTCAACCACTAGGCCACATTAAACGGTCTCTCTTACTGATAAGGGCTACTGCACTCCCAGCTGCAGCTCTATTCACTGCTCTTTTTAAAGACGGCAGCTTGAACTGCAGCCTAAATGAGAGTGGATTATTTCAGCTCATGCAAATGGAAAGAAAGCAGCCCATTTAAGCGCTTTAAAGCAGCCAAGGTTTTTTTTTTTTTAACCAGAACCTATTACTCACTTAAAGAAACATTTGAATTTCTTTAAGATGCAAATCCGCACCTCACTGCATTTACATGTATAAGTTGAATAGCTTACACATTTTGAATTGCTTTTCTTATTTGGCTTGTCATTTGCATTCAGCAAAGTCGAAAGTCTGGGATGTTATTTGCTTTAATATAGATAACATTGTCTTAAATCTAGAGAAATTTTCAATAGTGATAATTCTAAGGTTAGACCTAGGTTTTAATCTGTGGCCAGGAGCCTGTGGCGATGGTTTAGTTTTTCTCTCCTGTTGTTCAACAGTGCTGGCCAGTCAGGGACGATTACCCATTAGCCCATGCCCCAAATTAAGCAGAGATTCAGATATGTTTAGATGACCTATGATGTTCCATTAGTTAGAAAAATTACAGTGGCTGGGGTGCTTATAAAAGAACATGCTTACCATAACTCTCCCAAATTTGTTGATTCCGTTGTTACTGAAACTCGTACAGTGTCACTTTTTGTTTACTGTTGTATTGAGTCTCAGATCTCTAATTGCTGTTACACACTCCTCAGGTGAGTCCCATTTCTCGGCCAGCCAGCAGCCCTTCCTGTACTTCCAGGTGCTGTTCTTAACTGCGCAGTTTGAGGCGGCTGTGGCATTCCTTTTCCGGGTTGAGCGCCTGCGCAGTCATGCTGTGCATGTGGCACTCGTCCTCTATGAGCTCAGACTGCTTCTCAAGTCATCAGGGCAAAGTGCTCAGTTGTGTAAGTGGGATTCAGATGTGATATAATATACCAAACGTTACACACAGACACACTCCTTCTAAATGAATCAGCCTTTAATATATTCTTAGATCTAACCTAAAACGCATGGAGGATGTGCAGAAATACGTTTTATATTTTTTAAGTGAAAAAAAGCTGATGGTCTGTATAAGGAGAAGTTGTAAAATTCTGGTTTGGGTCAGGTTAGGAGCATGGTACATTTCAAAATGTGTGTGTGTATGTGTGTGTGTGTGTGTGTATGTATGTATGTGTATATATGTATATATTTGTGTTAAATTATGGGTTTTTGCCGTTTTAGTGTGTGTATTCCTTTTCACCTGTGTTGCCTTTCTTTCAGTGAGTCAGGAACCAGGAGATCCACCAATGGTGAGGCGGTTAAATTTTATCCGCCTCCTCATGCTCTACACGCGGAAGTTTGAGGCCACGGACCCACGAGAAGCCTTGCAGTACTTTTACTTCCTGCGGTACGTACAACCCACCCTGCCTATTCGAGGTCCTGTGAACTCCAATCATAAATAAATCTTTTTTCATGATCTGGGCCAGTGGTTTAACTGGAGGTCGTATTCCTTCGCTGTGAGAACTACTGGCTTTCTCTCAGAAGAGATTAATAATTCATGAGTGCATTTGATTGCTTTCGGTGTGCTTTCTGACTCCTGATGATCTCCGTGAATAATTAATCTTGTTTTCACACACCAGGATATGTGCAGCCTTGTCCAGTGTTTTTGGAGACCACATGATTGGGATCTGTTATAGGAAAAAAAATAAAATAAACTTGTTCTGCGTCTGTTGAACATATTTTATTTTTAAGTTCATAAACTGGTCTCACAATTAAAGAAGTCAGTTTACCAATTTACACTTTATTTATTTGTGTTCTTATTGTTCCTAAGACTGCATTTGTGTTCACTGATTGCAGGGACGAGAAAGACAACCAAGGAGAGAATATGTTTATGCGCTGCGTCAGTGAACTGGTGATTGAGAGTCGTGAGGTAAGGAGGCACGGCAATTGAGCAAGATCAGACATTTTGCTCCTTCAGCTATTACTGTTTATTATAGCATTTCTTTGAATCCCTAACTTGCTTGTTCCTTTTATAGTTCGACATGCTTCTGGGAAGACTGGAAAAAGATGGAAGCAGAAAGGTATGCCTCTGGCACCTGTGCTCTTTCATGCAGCTTTATCTAACTTGCAGAGCAGCTGGAAAAACACTTTCAGTAATCATACATCTATTCAACGCTTCCCCCATAGCTTTATTTTGACTCATTGTACTAAAACTCATTCATTATTGTACCCATTCAGCCCTACACGGGATGTTAAAATGTGCTATTGTTTCAGCGCTCACAAAGTACAGTGTTCTTTTGTTCTTTTGACGACCGTCTTAAAATACAAACGTGTGTCCTGAAACACTGCCTGGATCTAAAAAGGGATTGTGTGAATCCTTTCAGCCTGGCGTGATTGACAAGTTTGCCGGAGACACGCGAGCCATCATCACCAAAGTGGCCTCAGAGGCAGAGAACAAGGGCCTGTTTGAGGAAGCCGTCAAACTATATGAGCTAGCCAAGGTGTGCAGAGCCATAACACAGGAGTTTCACATATTTGAGAAGTTAAAACAGAAAGACAATTTTACATTAGAATGTGAGGTCATCAATTTTTTTTCTGTCTTGACTGTGATAGAATGCTGATAAAGTGCTGGAGTTGATGAATAGATTGCTGAGTCCAGTAATTGCTCAAGTCAGTGCGCCACAGTCCAACAAAGAACGACTCAAGAACATGGCAGTGGGCATTGCTGAAAGGTAATGTTCTTCATACTTGGGAAAGTGTATTTTGTGGTTTTACTATTTCACAGAATACATCATACATCTCCAAACCATGCATCTATTATACTAAGCATCCATCAGATTGCTAAACTAAGGGTTGATATGCCCACAGGTTCCGCACTAATGGCATAGCTGGAGAAAAATCAGTGGACGGTACCTTTTACCTCCTCCTCGATCTCTTGACCTTCTTTGATGAGTACCATGCCGGCCACATTGATCTTGCCTATGACGTAAGGCATACCTTTTCCATATACTTTGAGTACCATCAAATACCATCTCAGATTCCAGTAGTGATTATGCATGGTTCTTTAATGTAATTTTGTGTCTGTCAGGTGATTGAAAGACTGAAGTTGGTTCCTTTGAGCCAAGACAGTGTAGAAGAGAGAGTGGCAGCATTTAGGAACTTCAGTGATGAGGTAAGGCCATCAGCTCATTAGTGTAGTAAAAATATATATATACATATATATTTGTTTGTTTGATTGTTTGTTTATTTATATTACTTCACATGTTAATACGATACAAGGGCTCATCATACTCATTCTTGATTTTGTCTTTGCAGGTTAGACATAATTTGTCAGAGGTGCTCCTCGCTACTATGAACATTTTGTACACTCAGTACAAACGCCTTAAGGGGGCGACAACAGGTACACCAGGCAGACAACAGCGCACATTGGAGGATCGGGATTCGGTAAGTCGAGAAAACAGCATTGAATTGGAGAGGAGTGATTTATAGAATTTAAACTCTTGTATGTAACCTAATATTTAAACACCTTGCATCAAGTATTAAGTATTTGTTGCTGATGTGAATTTAAGCTCATAGACGGATATGTGTCCATTATTCATAACGCTGTCATCATCTGCTGTATGTTGTATCTGTATGCACAGCAACTCCGCAGCCAGGCTCGCGCGCTGATCACTTTTGCTGGGATGATCCCATACCGCATGGCAGGAGACACCAATGCCAGACTGGTCCAGATGGAGGTCCTGATGAACTGAGCAAGAGAGAGTCTGCACTCTCAGCCATCTTCTTTCTGCCCTACATCTCCAACCCTCCCCCATGCCCTATCAGATTTTTGTTTCTCCATGTTCCATATCCCTGTGTGAATTTTTGTTTTCATACTTTTGAAATAAAAAAAAAATCTCAATTTTCAGTTCACCTGTTTCCGTTTGACTTTTGTTTATACCATCTTTTTTAGTTCTCTTATTTTCATATGTTCATTTGATTAATTTAATTATTTTGGAGTGCCTTCTTACCTTGTGTTACAGTATTTAAGATATACACTAGTCTGTTGATTTAGACCACTCCAGTTACATAAATCTAATTACATCACTAAATTTCCCCACATGAATTAATACATTATATTTCTACAATTGATCTTAAGGCATTTGTCATAACACAATGGTATGTTTATCAAGCAAAACAAATTTTTTGACCGCAAGTCAGCTGTACAAATGAGCATGGCCTTATTCGGGCTTTAGAGTGCCATTTTGTCTTAAAAGGCACAGAAGTGTGCTTGAGAGTGTGTTGGGGAAGGTGTTTAGTGTGTGACATTGATTCTCCCAGCAGATGGTGAGTAATGGAGAAAATGCCTGTAGCATACACAAATGGACGTGTTGGCTTCGCCTCGCCTGGCTGCCTTGCCTCAGCCCCCTGTTTAGAACTAAACTGGCTCTACATTTTCAACACTAGCATCTGGAGTTCCATCACTTGTTTTACTGTTCACCATTTCCAGTTACAGTGCAGAATTTAGCTTCTCAACCAGTCATGGTAAACCACAGACTATCTTTAGTGGCCAATTCCTTCCAGTGCAATCAGGAGTGGTTCTAGGTTAAACATGGATGATGAACACCTAATTGAGAGCATGACTATCTGAAGCCAACATAAGGGTATCAAGCAAGAAGCTGTTGGACAAGGGGACCTGTGTGTGAGGTGTGTGTGCTGCAGCTGGTGTTGTGAATCAGGCCGATGCCACACATCCGCGATAACCCGGCTATTTCACAACACCAGGGTGGCCCCACACCGCTACCAACAATGGCATGATGAAGATCTACCTCAGATGTCCTCCGTTTCTCATGGACTTATGAGCTTATACTGTACTTTTTATGAAAACAATGAATTTCAAATAAAAATGGCATCAAGATGTTAACCCACCATCTTTTATTCTTGTTTCTGATAATAACTGCTTTTCTCCCATTTCTGCTGTGTTGGTGAGAAGAACATGGCAGTGCCAGCCTGAACTCACACACCTCCTTTCAAAGCTGTTTGAGCTGCAAAACTGTTTTGCAATGTGGCTAAATGACCAGTTAGAAGAACCCTTCTCTCCGTCTCTTTTGTGTGCCTAATTATAGAAAATTAATCAGAAAGCTGAAAGGAAGACAGGTATCAGGGGATCACCTGTGGACAGATTTTGTGAGATCTGCTCTAATTACACAGTAAAGGCCCCAGCAGTGGGGCTTCCAGAGCAATTTCTAGAGAAATAATTAATTAACCCAGAGCTTCACCCTAGGTCACATGTATTTGTGGACCTGAGTGTGAGTTAATGAGGAACTCAAAGAATGATCAGTCGTTGCCTTAGGGGAAGTCTTTCAGCCGAAACTACATAATGATTTGTCAGTGTGTTTTACAAGGCATTATGACCAGCTGGGGTGAAGGTCACCAAAGACAGAATTGAAAAGTTAAATCTGTTTTCATTGTTTTACTTTTTTCAATGTCTGATTCAGGGTTTAAGATATAATGAAGAGAATCTACATGTACAGACCATTTGTTTATCTCTTGTTCATCTTTAATCGTCAGCCTTCATCAGATTAGCAGTTTTTCAATTATCTACTCCAGTCCCATGAAGTCAGTTCCATGATTATTGGCCCTCTTGATGAAGATGAGTTAAAGGAGGTCATGAAAAAATGGCTTTACATTTGATTAGTTCATTTAACACAAAAATATGAGAGAAATCAAATCTACTTCTAATTGTAGAACATTTAATCTACACAACCAAAAGACCCATTACAGGATCACACAGATTACAGAATCTCTACAGATCCTCAGGGTCCTAGGTCCTGTCCTTTGGACCACTCTTCAGCTCAGCCAAAAGATTTTCAGTGTGGTCTAGGTCAGAGGATTGGTATAGCCTGTCCACAGACATATTGGGACTGACATTTCACAAATTGTTCAGCAAGGTATCACAAGCTATGACCTAGTAATTAATAGTTTAAGTATTCCAGTATAAAAAAACACTCACCAAATTAGTCAGCTGTGCCTGTCTCTCACTGTAATTTAAGGGTTAACTAGCTTTTTGAACAAACAGATAGAACCAAATCTGGCCCCAGTAAACTGATGGGGCAAATGCATGTTTGACCTCCATTGTTCATATAACCACTATCCATCCCCTGATTTTTGAAGGTCATCACATATTTTTTTCTTATTTTTTCATTTGTGAATTCTGAAATCTTACTAGTTTTGGTAAAAAAGGAAGTAAGTTTGTCCCCTGTTTCCCCTCAGTGAAACATTCAGTTGGACTTTTAATTGAAATAGAAATGTGAACTTGCTTCAGATAAATTTTAATCATAAGCACTTCTGTGGGTGCAAATAACTGCCAAAGTTTTGTTTTTCTAGACATAAATTTTCTATTGCAGATAACATTTATTTCAAGTTAAGATTAGCCATATCTCAGATGTTTGTGGCATTGAGCACAAAGGCATTTTTTCATTACTTTTTTACTATCTTCTTCAAGAGTGCTAATTATTGTGGATCTGATTATATGTTAATAACTAGTCTTTGTAGTTCTACGGTTCTGCATAATGGGACAATTGGTCACACTTTGAGGAAGTGATGATGCCCTTCAGAGGCTCTGTGAAGGTTATCCTGCCATAGATCTCTAACACTGTGTTCTAATCATGTTTACATGCTCAAGTACAAGCCTGAGGCACTCAGGCAGCTCTTTAAGAATTACTGACTGTTTCAAAAAATCCCAAATGGCCCTGGTGTGCCAATGACAGTTCCTTCCGGTTCAGGTACAATATAACCCTGCCACCCAGCCCGTTCCCTCACTCACGTTGTCGTCCACTCACTCATGGAGGAGACTCCACAGTCTAATGAGGTGATCAACCTCGCTACGTTCCGAGGCCAATATTCTGTCTCTCCACCAATCAGTGGTGGAGATAACCGTAGGTATGCTGTGGAGGAGAATGGTGGATATGATGTGAATGGAGTGGCCTCCCGCAGCTCTGCAGTGTTGTCTGGATACGATACTCTGGATACAAAACCAAGTTATGACTTCTATGCCAACACCGAGGTGTTCGGTAGAACCCGGAAAATAAGACCTTCACTGTTTCAGCTGCACTCCAACCCTGAGGTAGGAGAGTCAATGGTAATGAGATGCCAGCATTTATACATACTGTGTCATTAATAATGTGTAGTTGTGGTATAATGTAAATTTTGTTTCTAAACCATGGTTGCAAGTACTTGACAGTATCATGTCAGTTCATGTGTCTTTTTATAAATGGGAAATAATCTGGTGCATATAAAACCATTAACTTTATCCTTGTTAGTATACAGTACTCCTTTCTGGTATATGGTATGTGGTAACCTATTCGACAGAAATAAAAAAGGTTATTTGACATTTTAAGTGAGTTAACCTCTGTTGTAGGATGATTCCTCCCCACCTCCCCTGTATGAGGAGACAAGTGGCAACAAAGAGAGCCCGGAGGAGGAACCAGCAGAACCTCCTCCAGAACCCACTCGCTTTGGATGGGTACAAGGGGTCATGGTAAGGGCCCACTTCCAAATATGTGCACAACATCGAGTCATTGTCCTAAAATAGTTACTGTGAAATAGTACTAGCCACTATGAAGATTAAATTATGGGAAACATTTGGATAATTGAACAAGAACAAAACCAGGCCTAGTGTCGAATGTTATGCAGTGGGCAGGATGATGATAATAATAATAATAATAATGATGATGATGATGATGATGATGATAATCATAACGTATCATCACTGTCGGTCTACAACCTCATATGTTCAACATTTTTGTATATTAATGTTCTTAATAAGTGTAGATTTTATTTATTATGGTTAATCATTTCAACATTTTACAGACACACATGGAGACTGACCAGTAGTACTAATTTGTGGAAACCTCCCCCCCAGCAAATACAAAAAGTGGAGTAATGAGTTTTCCACCAGGCAGCATAGATATTCATGATCTCCTGTGATTTCTTTCCCCTGCAGATTCGTTGTATGCTCAACATCTGGGGAGTGATTCTCTACCTCAGACTTCCCTGGATCACAGCCCAAGCTGGGATTGGTATGTTAGCCTTCATCCTCTGTATTTCTGCTCAGACGGCATTCTTTGATGAATAACAAAACTGAACACTTTTTGGTCCTGGATAGAAACATTTTGAAAATGTTCTTCAAGCTGGGCATTATAACTGTTTTAAAATGTGATTTGTCTAATGTTCCCTTTCTTTTCCTAAATCGGTGTATATTTTGGTCTAAATTAGATCAGTTTTATTAAAGGTTAAATGTTCTGAGTGTTTCTGCCCTTTTAAGTGCCCCCTAGACTGCATCAATTAGAATGAAATTCATCTCAAATTTCAAGTGAGTTGGGTGATATTTTAGCAACCCATATTCAGTAGCCTACA
The DNA here is from genome assembly GCA_037577295.1 of Ladigesia roloffi. Lineage (NCBI taxonomy): Eukaryota > Metazoa > Chordata > Actinopteri > Characiformes > Alestidae > Ladigesia > Ladigesia roloffi. The sequence goes on from JBBKCR010000018.1 coordinate 13,066,687, forward strand.
CTTACCTGTCTGGAAATAAGTGGCAAATGTGTTTTGGATGTGGGATCCAGAATACAGCAAAACAACCTCAGTAGAACCAAACTGAACAGACAATACAGGCTCGACATGTATAGACTTACCAAATTCCCTGTAGAGCTCTGATAGCTACAAATATGTGGTGAACAAATCTAGAGTGACTCATCTAGACATACATGAAACATGAACACTCTCAGATAAGGAGAGCCTGAGGTGCTGATTATGCTTGAGCCTTTCCGTGAAGAGGGCCAGAAACATCTTTTTTTTAAATTTCAGCAGCAGTAGTGTCTAATGTACCTTGGCTTCATGCTCTTATATAGTCTGTCTCACATTACTATCCAAAGTAATATCCTATTGGACCAAAATATTTGTATCGTATATATTTCTAACATATGTGAATACATCTGGATCAGGCTGCTTGTAATATTTTGTATAGTTTGATTCATTTTGGACATTAGTCATTTTTACCCATGTTTTTTATTCTGGATTCTATTTTTCCCCTGTTTTTCTAGCACTACCAGGTAAAAACAGACCTTTTATTCAAACTTATTTGAGAAATCTAACTGGTGCAAAACTGTCATAGGAAGCACCATAGTGACCGGTTAACAGAACCCTGTCTCTTTTGTGTCCCGAATTATAGAAAATTCATTAAAAGCTGAAGGCAAGACAGCTGTCAGGGGATTACCCGTGCATAGATTTTTTGTTGTTGTTTTTAGATTTTAGAGTCTGTTCTTCTTATTATTCTATTGTCTTCCAAAATGAACATTTATGACCATTGTAGTAGTCACATCTAAAAAAAACCTTAGTGATCAAGACAGTGATATAACGTGTGGATGGTGGTACCTGATCAAATAACAGTTTTACATTTTTATGTGAGCATAAAATTCCAGGGTTTTAACCTTTTTTTTAACAGTAATCCATATTTTCAGCATTGTTCTCTTTTCTGTAGTTATACAGAAATGGTTAACTAGTGTAAGGTAGATCCGGTACTCTTCACAAATATGTTTGCACTGTAACTTGAATGTTTTCTCAAATTATAAGTCACTTTGGATAAAAGCACCTGGCAATTAATGTAAGGTAAAATAATTCCCAGGATGTGGTAAATTAATTTTATGTGAAACGAGTTCTCTTTTGTTCTACTCAGGTTTGACATGGATTATAATCCTGCTGTCCTCCTGCATCACTGGAATCACAGGCCTCTCTACATCTGCTATTGCCACAAATGGCAAAGTCAAAGGAGGTAGGGCAGTTATTCATTTCTGTTGCTCAGTCACAGCTCCATCACACTACAACACATTTAGTCTCTACTCAACTTAAGGGTTCCTCCCTGATTCTTCCCAGGTGGAACTTACTTCCTGATCTCCCGTAGTCTGGGCCCAGAACTGGGAGGCTCCATTGGGCTCATCTTCGCGTTTGCTAATGCAGTGGCGGTGGCTATGCACACTGTGGGCTTTGCTGAGACAGTACAAGCACTCATGCAGGTGGGTATTGTGATCTAGCACCACTGCAAACATTTAGTTTAAACATATTTTCACTATTTTTCTTTGTTAATTGTATATTTGTGATTCATTGCTATAATGTTTTCTTTTACACAATAACAGGAGAGTGGGACAAGTATGGTAGACCCCATCAATGACATCCGGATCATCGGCGTAATCACCGTCACCTGTCTGCTGGCCATCTCAATGGCTGGTATGGAGTGGGAGTCAAAGGTTTGTGTGTTAACTTCATAGACCTGTCAACATCTCAATTAATTTATATTGATTTTCTTTTAGTTCTTAAATAAGATGCTGTAGGATCTGAACATAACCTTCATGTGTTAAACAATCACAAGTTATTCTAACACCATCTGAAATAAACTGAGCATTGCAATTTTACCTCAGGCCCAGGTTTTGTTCTTCATGGTCATCATGGTTTCCTTTGCCAATTATATTGTGGGTACCATCATCCCAGCCACTCCAGAGAAGCAAGCCAGGGGCTTCTTCAGCTATAGAGGTCAGAGAGTGATGCTGTCAGTGTGTTCCTCAAAATATCCACACTTCTAGAAATCCTTCTACAAGTTTTGTAGTTCCACTTTCCTAGTTTTGGTGCTCAGGCAGAATTGAGAAGCATATGTTTTCTATCAGCAGATTACATAACGCATGTGTGACACTACATGTTTCTTTCTCTTTGTGCCCAACAGCGGACATTTTTGCAGAAAACTTTGTGCCCAACTGGCGTGGGCCAGGGGGCAGCTTCTTTGGCATGTTCTCCATTTTCTTTCCCTCAGCCACAGGCATTCTCGCAGGAGCCAATATCTCTGGTGACCTGAAGGCAAGTTTGGCTTTTTTCCTGTCTCACTCACAATTCACCCAATCTGTCCCCATTACTCCATGAAATACGTTTATATGTTTAAAATTCCTTATGCCGAACACTGCATTCCATGTGTTCCATCTGGATAATAAGTCTCACTTTAGCTTACATATGTCCCTTCTTTCTTTGTGTGACTATTCAATCATAATGCTCTGCCTCTTTAAGCGTCTCAACACACTCATGTATGTCAGTAGGATCCAAATGTGGCAATCCCCCGTGGCACAATGTTGGCTATTTTCTGGACCACCGTGTCTTATCTCATCATCTCAGCTACAATTGGTGAGTGATAGTAACTTGATGTATAAAACTTCTCATTTTAATAATCTTCACTTAATATAGATTCCTTCATTTAGGGATTACAATAGGGCAGGGTCGGCCCGTAGCTTAGGCAATATAGGAAAATGCTAAGGTCGCCATTCATCCAGGGGGCGCCATAAACAGAAGAAGAAAAAAGTGGAACACTTCACTATCCTTAACACTAGAACCGCAGCCATTCCAGCCCCTCCTAGAACCGCCACAATAGCATCAGCAAGGCTAAGGTGTCCTTTCTAGCTGTTAGTTGACTGCGTGATGAGCATGATGAGAATGCAGCACACACACCAGCTTATCCTGCAGGTCACCCCAGTGAGAGGAGAAGGAACTGCAGGGTGAAGCACTGCACGCTCCCTCTCTCTCTCTCCCTCCGTTACTCTCACACACACACACACACACACATGAATGCACGCACAAGCACTACTCCCAGTCAGCACACACAGTGGACAATTTGACTGTGAACTGTCAGCAAATATTTTAATGGATTGTTAAAGTCAGATGATGTCAAAAGCATATAGCATTGCTAAGCAACTGGCTGGGACACGGTGATCCAAATAAGGGGGTAAAAATGACTCCTCGGCTGTTCTAGGTATAAATGGTCATATTTATTTTTCTTTTTATCACACATCAAAATCTACTAGATGAATAGTAAAGCCATTTTAGGAAGTCACGTTCTTAAAGATTTAGGACTTTTATTTTAACAGAACTACAGGCTTTTGAAAATACCGGGGGTAAAAATTACCCCCTTGGCGTTTTAGCATTAAAACAATTTGGTCTTAATGTTTCATAATATGAAAAGAACAACCCCGTAAATGTTCCTATTTAGCAAAGTATATTAAGTAGGAGAAACAATTATAACAACAACAACAACAACAACAACAACAACAACAATAATAATAAAAATAAAAATAATAATAATAATACATCTTTACCTTCATATTTTAAAGGCAATGTTTTAATCTGAGTTTAAAATGAACTGAAAGTGTTGCAAATTCAGTAATTTTTTCTTACCTAATAATCCATATTTTTTGCCTATTTTCATGACAATATATAATTCTTTAGTGCTAAATTATGATATCGGTATTTGAACTTTAGCACTGTAGGAGTGCACTGTAAACTGAACAGTACAAATACTGTTAAGGGTAATGTTTTAGGCTAAAGTGTTTTGGGGCCATATTTGGTGGGATATACACAAAAAAAATGTATTTTATAACTTTTTTTTTTTTTAACCAAAAAACAACACAGTGGGGGTCAGTGTATATGTATACTAGCAGTGGAATTTACTGGGATGCAAGGGGCACCACTTAAAATCTTGCCTAGGGCTTGCCTAGTATTTTATGTGTGGAATTGCTAAAAATATTACAATCAAATGAACAAATCATTTGTTTTTTAGACACACTTTTTGGGCCAAATGAACACAAAAGACACACACGGACTCTTTAATGAGGCCCACTGGCATTTAAATTGTTAAAGGAATCAGTGAACTATTTACTTATATACATTTTATGAAGTGCTTTACTAATGGTAAAAGCTGATGGGTTGTTTAGCACAATGAGTCCAGCAAAATTCTGCTACTGAGATCCAAATTAGAATTTGTTCGTTTGGTAGTAGTTTGAACAAAAATCTGCTGATTCTGATTTTGTCTAGGTCCGGTTGAACATTCCTAATTGTCACTAGACATTTAAATGTATTGAGATACACCAGAAACCGTTTGTGGATATGAGACTAATGGATTCATGTTTTTATGAATCAGGATCATGTGTGGTGCGCGATGCCTCTGGTAGTCTCAATGACACGATAATGCCTGGATCTGCTGCTGGAGACTGCCTGGGGCTCACTTGTGGCTACGGCTGGAATTTCAGTGAATGCATTGCCAACAAGACCTGCAGTTACGGTCTTAGTAATAATTACCAGGTACCAGTAACACTATGCATTCTATTCCCAGATCAGTTAACTGGTACTTCATAAACAGCTTGGCATAAGAGATTATATGCGTTACATATTGTAACAGACTCTACTTTTTTCTTAATCTCATTAGATTAATTGCCCAGGTTTATGTGCTAACTATAAAAGCAATGTCTGTTATCTCTTGTTTAGACTATGAGTATGGTGTCTGGATTTGCACCTCTAATTGCAGCTGGTATATTTGGAGCTACTCTCTCTTCAGCACTGGCTTGCCTGGTCTCAGCACCTAAAGTTTTTCAGGTGATACAAATGTTGTTCCTGTTCAGTGTATTCCCCAACAACAACAACAAATACATGGACAAATATTTAAATATGATAACCATCGAAAGTTACATTGACTGGTCTATTATCTGGCCTATCCTGTAGTGTCTGTGCAAGGATAAGTTGTATCCAGTAATTGGCTTTTTTGGGAAGGGCTATGGGAAGAATGACGAGCCATACAGGAGCTACCTCTTAACTTATATCATTGCTGTGTGCTTCATCCTTATTGGTAGGTGAAAGTATGTTATAGCTCAGAAACAGCCCTTTAGATCTCATATATGTACACTCATACAAATATGCATATTCTGCAAATTAAGTATATATTATATTATGAACATATACCATAGTATAAAAAAATAAAACTGCTGAAATAGTCTTAATGAAAACCTTTGCCATGCAAACCACCTTTCAGCTGAGCTGAACACCATCGCTCCCATCATCTCCAACTTCTTCCTGTGTTCCTACGCCCTCATCAACTTCAGCTGTTTCCATGCCTCCATCACCAACTCTCCTGGTGAGACCCACCACACAGGCAGAAATATTTTACACTTTGTTTTACTGATTCACTGTAATAAAGCTGTAAGAAGTGTTCTTGGTTATAAATATTGTTTCTTGTTCTAAACATTACAGAATTATTCATGTTGTCAGTAATTTGATACAATAATGCAGTATTATAGGGCTAAGAGGATGTGTTTACTAACTACACACTTTTAGAGATCTGAGAATGTACAACACACACAATTACCACATTGTGAAAAAGCCTTCTATTGGTTCTGTTGATTTGTTTTCCTCTTATGTGTTTGTGCAGGTTGGCGCCCCTCATTTCGGTTTTACAGTAAGTGGGCTTCTCTTGTGGGTGCTGTGGTGTCAGTGATCATTATGTTCCTGCTCACCTGGTGGGCTGCTCTCATAGCCATTGGGATTGTGCTCTTCCTGCTGGGATATGTGCTCTACAAGAAACCCTGTAAGACCAGTACACACTCCATCTTAAATAAATATCAGTATGTGTCTAAAGTGGACATGCAACATTATAACTAAATAACCGAATGACCTCCTTTCCTCTCTGTTCTAGCTGTGAACTGGGGCTCCTCTGTGCAAGCAGGCTCTTATAACATGGCACTATCCTACTGTGTTGGTCTCAACCAGGTAGAAGACCACATAAAGAATTATAGGTAATCAGTGTAAAGTGCTTTATTTCATGAGACAAATATACACAGGAAATACATCGCTTTTACACTCACATTAAGAGTAGTGTTGGACTACCAATCGCATTTGTTTCCGTGATGTTAAGGGGTGCAATAACATGATGGATCAGATCACATTACTCATGTAGAGTGTAATCTCAAACTTTATACAAAGAATAAATATGTATATTGTACGAGTGTATATGTTGGAATATGCCACAATACATTACAATGTAAGTGTATTAGGATAACTACTGTATTATAACATTTACAAATACGCTGCAAGTAGTTTTCAAAGACGCATGCAGTCATTCTGCATTCAGCTGCTTGGGTGAGCAACATTTGAGAGCAGTTGTTCTCTGCCTAATGATGCATGTTAAATAGTTTCATATCCCTGTGATCACCCAAATGAAGTTTAGTTTTAAAGTAACCAATCATTTAATGTATAACCGACAGTATGTAATGACTCATAATTGTATCATAGTTGCTTGAGGGGCTGACTTTGATTCAGCAACATTCATTGACAAAGAAACCATTTATTAGCAACCAACTGATAGCACCTTTACACACGGCATCATGTTTTAAGTAAACAGTAATTCAGTTTTTAATTATAAATATAAGAATAAAATGTTAGGCAGTTATTTATGCAATCACCATGAAAACTGTGCATCTAACAATGGTAAATGGTTGAGTAGTGCAATGTACAAGCTGACACCAGCTGAACATCATTAGCTCTTTTTTTATTTGCATGCCCTTTGCATGTGTCTCCACATAGTGTACTTCCTCTCTATGTTTTGGTTTCTGCCTCCGCTCTCACACTTGTGACTTTTAAAAGTAGAACAACGACTTTGAGTCATGCATTTTCAAATATTGTGCCCACATAGTCTTGTTCAGTAGCACAGAAATGCAAATTACTGAAAGCCTCAAACACACAGATATGGATGGACTGCCAGCCTGTTGTTTAATGATGGTGCAGCACAGTGTTACTAATGACAATAAAACATGTGTTTAACAGTTGCCATCATTATAAAGAAATGTTGTATCTATTTAACTGGGTTTGCACTAAAATTATATACTATTTATATGATTTATTTAAAATATAAAATATAAAGCCATTTCCAACAACTAAACACAAAATAAAATACATTACTTTGGATTTGAAAGAGGTATATAAATAAATGTATTATAAATATTGCCTATTTCCACGTGTGTAGCACTGACAATTATGTACATATCTGTCCCTTCCTTATTATCTCTTGTGTCTCACACCGATAGGCCGCAGTGTCTGGTTCTCACTGGGTCACCCAGTCTGCGGCCAGCCTTGGTGGACTTTGTTGGTACCTTCACCAAGAACCAGAGCCTGATGATCTGTGGAAATGTCATCATTGTGAGTCTCTATGCTCCCCTTAACTGTTTCAAAGGACAAAATATATCTCAGTACGACTGAGAACTTTGCCTTTGTATTAGCAATGGAGTAAGTAGGATTTTATAGTCCACAGTGCAAAAGAAATACATTTCACACCACATAAAAAATTGTGTTCACATAATTAAATCTACTTATTTATACTTAACAATGCTGGTGCTCTGAGTATATAATTATCATATACTTGTAAGTCAAGGGTGTGACAGTAGTGATGTAAGGGGTACAATAAAGGTTCTTTCACCAAGGCCTGCACTACATGGACACAAGTGCAATAGACCATCTGCTCTGCACTTAATTACATCACTCCCAATAGCAGGGAATAACATTTAAACCAGTGTAGGTGTTAGATTATCAAAGGAACTGTTCACAGTACCTTTTACTCTCGTACACACTAACTTTATATATTCTCCAAAGGGTGGATCTTCACCTGATGCTGTGGATGCAGCAAACAGTAACAATCACGTGTCATGGCTCAACAAGAGACGCATGAAGTCCTTTTATCATGGAGTAGTCGCTGATGACCTGCGCACAGGGGCACGGATGTTGCTGCAGGTCATCCATCTACCACAACCATCTCCCAGAAACAGTTTCAACAGTTCCCTGATTAGTCATTTGAGCTTTACAGTGTGATTGGTTTCCTGTCTGAAGTTTGAGTGTCTAGGTCCGTTTTGGCTGATTCTGATGTGTCTCTATAGGGTGCAGGTTTAGGTCGCATCCGGCCTAATGTCTTAGTGCTGGGATTTAAGAAGAACTGGTACAAATGTCCTCTGAGTAGCATTGAGAACTACATTGGCATTTTACAGTAAGATCTACATTTTGACACCTTATCCATTGGACTGTAGAGGTTTTCAGTGACATTTGACAGTGAAGAGCATTATGTCACATGTTTCTTAGTGATGCATTTGACCTGCAGTATGGCGTATGCATTCTTCGGATGAAAGAAGGACTTGATCTTTCTCATCGAATGCAAGCACATGGTAATAGCTGTAGTTAAAGTGAATATATTTTTATTTATACTTTCTAACAATTGATCACAATGATGACCCCAACCTTTTTTTTTACTGCAGTAAACCCAGGATTCGAGGCAGCCACAGAGTTAGGACTCGATGGCAGGACCATAAGCACAACAAGTATGTACTGTATTAGGTGTAGTTGGGAACATGTTGAAATACTTTGTGTCAAGCGATGGTCTACATATACATACAGAAGGATACAACAGAAAGTGAGCAAAACTAATGTAAAAATAGACTGAATTATTAAAAATTAAATACGGAATTACTAAAATTATAGTTATATATTATAGTTATATAAAATGTTTATACCTAGAACACATGAAAACACAATTCATTTTCATGGGTGATATGCAGCCCTTTACCAATTGAACCAAATTTGTCTTGTAATAAAAAATTATCATACAAGAGTGTTTCTTTTGCAGTGGACCCTGACTCGCTTACTTCCATGCCTCAACCCACAACCATATTTCAGT
>JBBKCR010000018.1:13080977-13093306 GCA_037577295.1 Ladigesia roloffi
TCTTTTATATAAGATAGAACTGAGTTCTCCAAAGAATGTGATGAAGCTAGCCGTGGTGCATTAACAGTTGTTATCACACATTTTGTTTCTGTAGTTATAAGTATATGCTTTGGCCTGTGTGCTAATGTAAAGTGTTTGTTTTGGCCTACTTGCATTCCTTTGTACTCACAGACCTTCAGGTCTCCTGTCTGTCAGCTGACTGTCACTTAGCAAGCCTGGCTAGACAGACAGGCAAGCTACATATTTTGATAATCTAAGCTGTGTCGACATGTTGTTTACTGGTAAACATGTTTACAGCACATTCCTCAAATGACTGTCAGAATTTTTTTGCGTTAGGTTAGCGTACCCTGTGGTTGTCTTGCTTTCGGAGCGTCGTTGTGAGAATTTCCCAGAAGAACAGGTGCCATTTGTTTTGATGTTTTGTTACTTGCTTCCTCATAGGCTGTGAACGACCAGAGACTCATCTATTCGGGCAAACTGCTCCCAGACCACCTAAATATCAGAGATGTTTTCAGAAAGGTGAGAATCTTTTAAAGTCTTACATTTGTTTTATTTTAAACACTGTTTTTGTTGTTATTTCTAATTGAATAACCATAAAATGAAAAGAAGTAGCACCAAAAAAAAGTTGCATATAGTTTTACATAAATGTATTAAAGCCTGATCCTCTGACTAAGTTTGGAGATTCTGTGTGGTTTCGCTGGAAAACTGCCACATAATATGTAACCCATGCGGCCTCTGCTCACATTCTGCAAACTGCTGAATGTGAACAATGTTTGTCTTTTGATATTTAAGACTTAACGTTTTCACAGATAGTACCTTAATTTCACATTTATTCTGGAATTTTATTTTCTTTAAATGAGAGTAATTGAGTAGTTTCTGCTCACATTTTTTTCTGTCTTGTATTTAGTCTTGTTTATTTCACTACTTTCTGTTTTTCTATAACATAACATTTTAATTTTGCATGACAAAGCTCATGCACAAAAAAAACTAATCTGAAAACCAACGATGTGGGAACCTAGGGCTGACTCATCAATGTCCTTATCTGGCCATACATCAGTATTTGTAAAATCTAGAAATTGTGATTATGTCTAGCTTTGAGTATTACATAGAAGTCTAATGTTGTATATGGGGTTACATATGTGTTTGCACAGTAAGTAACATCTTCACATTCTACACCTCCAGAGTACAAATAAAATACAATCAAATGTCAGTCAAATCTATGTATTTGTCAGGTGTTGGTCTTAATTAAGACAAATAAGTGATATAATGTTGTTATCTTTAGGTATCTGCACTTTATGTGAATATTGTTCTTTATTCTCAGTCTATTAACTTCTAATTTAATTCATTTTCAGATGGACACTGTCCCCATTTTACACCTTGTTTGTGCTGTCAAACCCCAACCATGTTCTCAGCAGGGGGCTAGACCCAAGGTATGTCTCACTTACCATTCTGAATTAATAAATAACAGAACTATTAATTTTTTTGTTTCAAACTGAAATATATAAAATATATGGAGAATTGGAATGGAAAATGTAGAAAAAATATGGAACTGATGATTTTTATAGTCCAAAATGTGGGCTTTCCTCACACTTCGGAAGGTTCTGTCTCACTGATCGGCACCAGCATTGTTCTTAGCCCAGCAGCATGCTGTGCCTCAGTAGGAGCTAGAGCCTGTCTGGGGAAGGTTATGCTAGCTCAATGGGTAGCTGGGAACACACTGGTACAGCTGCACTCATTATAATTCCCTGGAGAACACAGCTTTGCATGAGTCTGAAACCACTTTTTATTTTCAGTTCAGTGTGTTCTCAATCCTTCTTGCTTCTTAGATTTCCTGTATTCAAATCATGTTTGTTCCTCACTTTTGGTGCAGGTCAAACTAGCAGAGCCGCAACCCTCTTCAGCTCAGCAGAGCACGGCTTCTGCCATTCCAGCGCCATCTGTGCCTACTGTGCCCTCCACCAGCAGCCTCAGACAGCGGGGTCACGCTGCCCCTGCTGTGACCAATTCTGCATTGCCAGCCACAGGCCCTGGCACAGGCACCTCCGTGTAAGTTCCTGCGATTTTCTGTCTGGTTGTTAAAATCAGCATAATGACAATCAGTGGTTGGTACAAGCTCTTAGGGTAAATGTTCTAAAAACAGAGAAGGAAGAACATTTTACCCTCTGTAGTTATTTGAGTCTAAATTTGAGGGTTGGTTTCCCAGAAAGGGATTAATACTAATCCTGGATTATGTAGTGCTGTGAAAAGAGATTTTCCATTGAAAAGGAAAGGGTAGTCTAAACTAATATTAACCATTTAATTGTATGATCTCTGTATACAGGCCAAGACCAGGAGCGATGAACAATCCAGCCTTCCCTACCTACTCTCTCTATAGTCCACAGCAGCTACTGTGGTTGCAACACATGTATGCTCGCCAATACTACATGCAATAGTGAGTATTAGCCTAATAATTGTTGTTTATTCCCGCATTATTTATTTATTTTTTTCATTTATGTTTGTCTTCATTTGGCATTAAGGTGCATGATGTTCATCATTTTATTAGAATAAACTTGATGTCCATTTAGTTGGCTGCATGTCATGTTTTGCCTTCTTTCTGAATATTATATACTGTGATTTACCTTCCAGCCATGCTGCCATGGCGGCTGCCTCCTCGACGCAAATAGCTCCTCCTTCTGCCTCTTCACTTCCTGTCGCTCCACATCAGGCTGCTGTTCCTGCAGCTCTACCCAATCAGGGCGCAATTGACAACTTGCCAGCCAACCATAATGCCCCAGACCCTGCCTTCATCAATCCAGAAGGGGCCAATCAGAATCTGAGGATGAATGCTCAGGGTGGGCCTGTCATGGAGGATGAAGATGATGTAGAACGTGATTGGCTTGATTGGGTGTACACCGCCTCCCGCTTTGCTGTGTTTCTGAGCATCGTTTACTTCTATTCCAACCTGAGTCGCTTCATCCTTGTGATGAGCAGCCTTATACTCATGTATCTGTGAGTGTCAAAACATTTAATATTGATTCATGAGAAATTTTGGAGCAGATCTCTTCTATGAACAGATTGTGCATGGAAATGTTAAACAAAATGTCTATTTTAGAAGACTGTTTGATTAGTGAGTCTTCTTGTTCTCATTTTTGGACACCAGACACATACAATAATCAATCACTTCTGGGAAGTAAGTGGTAGTGTAGGTTTATTATGCTAGAATGAGGCTGAGAAGGCCACAGTCTTTTATTTATAATGCCTCTCTCCAGTCAGTATGAACATGGTGCTCCATCTTTATGATTGTGCAGTAGGTGGCATGCTTGCTGCGGGGTGAGTGGGAACCGGCACCTTGGGAATTGCTTCTTTGCTCTCCAGCTGTGCTGTGGAGATTAGGACTGTGTGTCAGCTCAAGGACTCACTGCAGCAGCTTCAGATAAACTTTTATCTATATAGACGTAGCACTGTGGATTCCAGGCTTTTCCAAAGCCTCTCCTTTCAGGCGATGATTAGCCTGTTTATAAAAGTGCACACAGAAAAGTTGACATTCTGATGGAGTCTGTAAAATTGACCTTGTGGTGTAAACGGTCTCTGTAGATATTTCCAGCCACACTGGTGTAAAGCCAGTTAATATGGTCTAGCTGCAAAAATTAGAAACAAGCAGCTGCACACGTGGTGAACTATTTTAGCACAGTCGGTGTCCCATACCAGGCAGTGAGTTTACTGAGTCTGTTGTGTGTACCATTTTCTAGTGCCCTAACCACTCTGCTATACTCTCTTTAGGCACACTGTGGGTTGGTTCCCATTCAGGCATAGAGCTCAAGTCAGGCCTCCAAACCAGCCAGCACCAGAAGTCATTCAGAATCAGCAAAACCAGCACCAGGACAGACAACCAGAGCCGGTGAGGGATTCTTACCGCTAAAAATCCAGTTTACACAATTCTTTTCAATAGCAGCAGACATTCATGCAACATATGGCCAAAATATTGTAATTGTACTGCTGTGTATTGTGAAATGCATTACAGTATACCCTATTAAACATTGGTTACAATGAAAGTCTTGCAAAGCAACCTAACTCATTTTAATGTGTGGAAATGAATATTTGTTTGATTGATACAATTACCTACTAAAGCTCCTGAGAAAAATACATATGGCCATTTTTCCCATACCATTGCGAAAATTTTGAGCACAGACGGCTGTAGTTAGTGACTAATTTACTTTACCCAAAGTGCCTTTCAAATGACACCTACTGCAAATTGGCTGATTAGCATTGCAAAATATCTTGTACATAGCCCCACTTCAAGAGCATTCCTGCTGCTAAAAGAAGAGCAGTTTATGAAGTCAGTGTGAAGAACACATCGCAGTTACTTAATATGTTCCTTTAACACTGAGACTTTGTCTTGAAAGATACAATTTAATGTGCATTTGATTTGTGCATTCTGCTTATGTTTATATATATATAAAATGTTAATGCTCAGTGAGAAAGAAACAGTAACATAAAAGTTACTGTTCCATGTTTTTGCACCTTACAAATACCACACCCAAAAACACATGCTCATGTGCACATACATTATATTGTTGTGTGACACTTTTCTGTCTTGCTGAAGGTGGCTGTCCCTGCTGAAGCAGAGGTTGAGGAAGCTGCCGTTCAGCCTTCCGTGACTGCCGTTCCGGTGTCTCCAGTTAGACCTCCCATTCTCTGGACAGCCTGGGTCTTCTTCAAAACCTTTTTTGCCTCTCTCATCCCTGAGGCTCCTCAGGGTTTAGCCAACTGAGTTCTGTAGAACCTGATGTGTACATGCGGGTGGACTGAAATGGCAAGATTTGACATGCACACTGAGGAAGAACTAGCCTTGCTTCCTCCTTAAAAGGACATTTCACAGAGTCTGCTCCAGTACTCCTGATTTGGTTGGAAGGTTGACCCTTCACTCTTCGCAGTGAAGCTCCAGGATCCACACATTCAGCACTTCCAAGCAGTTTGGCGCAGTGACCAAATAATGTAATCTCTTCCCTTGGCCAAACTGTGTGTGTGTGTGTGTGAGATGTAAATAAGTGCTGGATATAGATGTAAATATTTCTGTACAGTTTGCACAGCACTTTATGTCCATGAAAGCATTGGTCTCTCAGTTTGATTTGCACAGGGCTCATTTCATCAAGACTTCATTTTCCCAGAGTGCTCTAAGATGAGTGATCCAGAGATTAAGCCCAGTGGACCACAACTTATCTCAAGATTCAAGCATGTTTGACAATGAAGGCTATTCATCAGTTCTTTGTGTACGAATTCCTTTTTGTGGCTGAAGGCAACCATGTCTGACAGTATACGTTTCAGAGGATTTTTCTTTTTAATTCAGTTATGTTCAACTTCCTCTGCTCATTATGTATCTGAGCTGAAAGGGATGTACACAAATAATGTAGAGAAGATGAAATGTACAATATTAAGGATACAGTAAGCCGTCTGCTAAGCAGAGGGGAGCTCAGGTTGTGACCTCTGGATCAAAATAGGACGAACCTCAGTTCGAATCCAGCATTTTATTTACAGAAAGCTCCTGCATGCTGACATGTAAAAGAAGGTAGCATGGAACTGAAAAGAATCGAGGCTCAATGCTTTTATAAAACCTATCATAAATTAAGGTTTTGATCAACTATTTATCAGTATAAATTTTCTTTTCAAATGTCATCAGCCTGGCTAATCCTATTAAGATATGCTATTTAACTTTGTACAAGGAAGTGAAATAATAAACTTCTTTTAAAAAGGTTGTGGCTGCTTTGTGGAAATGTTACAATTGCCAAAGAAAATGTATCAAGAATTGAGTGCTTTAAGGGCTACAGTTAGTGCTCAGCTTTCTTTGAACATTCTGTGCATTTGTTCTTCGACTTCAGCCAGGCGGATAATCAGAATGCAGAAATTTTTGGAATGATTATCGCAGAGATCTGGCTTGTTCTTTGCCAGTAATATTTCCTAGCAATGCAAACTTTCTCCTATTAGCAATGAGAATGATCTCTACTGTTCTGGCTACATAGCCATGGTTTTAATTAGTTTTTTGCCCTTCTCAAAAACTATTGGGATACTGTACACGCTAACCCTGTTCCTACCATCACAAGTTGTTTCTGACCTTGCCTTGGCCTGCTGCACTCTCCCCTGGTTGATGTGGGCCTGTGCAATACAGGCAAATGTTTTTGTTATTTTTAATAACTCTCTGTAACCCCTGCTGGTCGATGCTAGTGGACTCTGCCCGAAACATCAGGTCACCCCTGCCCTCCAGCTTGTTTAGAAGCAAGCAGAAGGACACCATTAAAGCCAGCCCTCTGGAGGCCCTTTCCACCCCCACTCCCCCGAGAATCTGCTCTTATCCCTCCTTCTTTCAGCTCCCTCAAAACAGCTTTTCAGAGGGAGAAAGAAAGCTAGTATTGGTTACATCAGAAAGGCAAACTGAGGTCTGTGCTCATGTGGACATGGACAGGAATGTGGTAGTGCTTGGTCTAGGACTGCTCGTGCTCTTCTCTTCAGCTGACGTGGAGGAGTCATGCCTTGACCCAGCTTCAGCCTACAGGTTTACTGGAGCTGTGTGCCGGCTCACCTACCCTGCTGCTGTAGTCTGTGAGTAGTATTCTTAGTACAGGGTGACATTCAGATCTC
Organism: Ladigesia roloffi; assembly: GCA_037577295.1. Classification (NCBI taxonomy): domain Eukaryota; kingdom Metazoa; phylum Chordata; class Actinopteri; order Characiformes; family Alestidae; genus Ladigesia; species Ladigesia roloffi. The sequence goes on from JBBKCR010000018.1 coordinate 13,087,590, forward strand.
CTATGGATCTGAAATGTGTGTCAGAAATTGTGTGACACTGTGGAGTAGCCTTTAATAAGCTTCACTAATACTAATCCTGCAGCAGCAGGGATATAGTTAAAGACTTGAAAGATCAGTGCTAATGCAGTTGTGAAAAGCCTTTTCAGGCAAGCCTAGATCTAGATCTGGGTGAGACAGTTTCACTGATGCGTACCTAGGTTTGTGCAAAACCCTGTTGAGTGAAACTAGGCTTCTGGGTGCATCCATTTGGAGTTAGGTGGGAGGGAAGGGTCCCGGACGTACATTCTTTGCACACATCCACACTCAAATGACAAGATTAGAAAAAATATAAATATATAAGTATATTGATTTATATATAATGAGAGCTGTATTGAATCAGTAAATTTTTTGAAGCATGGAAAAATCAAAATTGATCTCAGTCAAATCTCCTGACGGTTATCTTCATTTCACATTATTGTCCATCCTGCCATTGTACTTGGCTTTATGACCTCTTTAATCTTATGTTAGTGTCCCAATTGTACTAGTTTTTTTCCCAGTTACCAAGTATAATTGCCAGAAAATAATTATTGTGTACTCTGCAGTAAATGAGAAGACGACAGAGGTAATCAGGGCAGCTTTCCAGCACGCCAGATATCCCAGTATTGAGGGGGAGAAGTCCATGTCCTTCATGGGCAAACTGGAATACGAATTGCATAAGTAAGTGAACAAACAGTACTTGTAAAACTGGGCCTCGGTTCACATAATGTTTGCTGCGCATAACACATCCATCTGATGTCATTACTGTCTTACCTCACCCCAGAAGTTGGTACTTTATTTTTTATTTGTATACAACAGAGTAAACAAATCAACATGTTTTCTTTTACTATTTATGTATTGTTCAATTGTTTTATTTTATACTAGATTAGAAAAGGACCAAAGCCCTTTTTTCATGCTGGTTTCCTTAATTGTAGTTTGGAGATCCATAACCTGTCGATTGGGAAAAGTGACTTTGAGCTACGGGAGAATGAAGGCATAGGGATTGATATCTCCAATGTTTCAGCCATTTTTAAGGGAACCATTCGATACACATACGGGACTGCAATGTGAGTATACAACTGCATTATCGTATGTAAGAAAACATGCAAAATGCAAAATCGATGGAATTACACAATGCATTTTACAGTCCTTTCCCCAGCATTGAATGAAAATGGGTATGAGTGCACGTTTTCAGTTTAATCCGTGGCTTATATGACTCCTGTGTGTGAACCATAACTACAAATCCTCTCTAGTGTATAACCTGGTGTATAACCTAAGCATTTTCAGTTCCTCATCTTACGTCCTCTTTTCAGTTGATAAATTAATGTACAGCGGCCCCTTAGCTTACACGTGAACAGAGCACCATGCAGTGTGAACAATATCAGATTCTTTATCTGTGTTTAACCCATTCAACAAGTGAGGCAGTGGGAAGCCAACGGGATGCCCGGAAGGAGTGTGTGGGGATGGTACTTTGCTCATGGGTACATCAGTGGTGACACTAGCAGTCTGGGATACAAACCCACAGCCATTCGACACAGGGGCAACTACCTAACCACCCTAATCCCCAGTGAATAGCAATTTTTGTGTTAAGTTTAAGGATATTTGCCAGCCAGTCCCACTGGTATTTTCCAGAATTTCTGTTTTTTACATTTTCCACTATCTTTAACCTTGAGGTAAACCTCAGGGAAATGCTGGTTACTTCTTGTATTTGCAGGTTATCCTTAAACATCTCTACTTCAAATGATTTATTCTGATTTCATGATAGCCTGCCTAGTTGTCTTACTGTTCGGTTCCAAGGCACAACAGTATCAGACTCTAATCAAATTTTGGCCATTTGTTAGGTTTCATGTGCTTCAGCTAATGATGCAACAACACACACAGATAGCCCAGCCGCCAAATAAAACACTTCTAAAATATATAAATGTGACACACGGGATTGTCTGAATTTTGTGACTTTTAAATGGTTCACTCAGTCACTATAAATAAACGTTTCAAATATTTAAGTAAGCTGTATCGTTGGTTGTTCTGAATTACAACATGGAGAACAGGATATTGTGTCAATATTCAAATGTATTGCACATTGTTCCTCCTACTTTCCTTTCATTATATACCGTCACCACATGTTTTTGTTACCTAGATGAGGTCCATGAGACTAACAGTGATGTTTAATGCCATGTTCTCTTCCATACAGCTTCTCAATGGGCCAAGTCATTGATTTTGAAATTGAGTCCATGATTGATCTGGTCATCAATTCCAAACTATGTAAGTTTTTTGCTAAATCTTTTACATTTGGTTGACATTTTATTGGGTATAATGCGGGTGTGTGCAGCACTGATGTGACTGTAAGAGCAGTGTCCCCAGTGTCACTGTTAGAACAGTCAACCAAAAATATTCAGCCCACAGTGTCCCCATTGCCAGAACTAATAAGAGGTTAGGGGGTGACTATTGAGCAAAGACAATGATGAGCTTTAGTCTCTCTTTCAACAAGGCTGGCATATCCAGTATAGTGGCCTGCAAATGCACTCTCATGAAAACATTGCTGTGCTGATGCCTGCCTGTAGGCTGCGATGGTGTCTGAGACAGTGATGGCCTGTTTTCTCTGTGTGCCAGATTGTGGAAAAGGCAAAGTGGCTGCAGACACTTCAAACTGCTACCTCACATTCCACAAGCTGAAGCTTCTTTTACAGGGTGATAGAGCGTGAGTAAACTGATCCAGACCATAGTAACTATCCACAAATGTTGAGCTCAGTTGTAATGTTCCTTCTATCACTGCAAATGTTTTATTGCAGTGGGTGGCACTATAAGTCCTGTTACCACATGTTTTTTTTTTATGTATTGGTATGTTTACATTGTTACAGTACTCTATTATGATGGGTTGCACATATTCAGTATTACCCTATTTGTTCTCATATACAAAATCTCAAGTACATTTAAACCCGTATTAAATGCTGTTGATTCTCAGCTGCCTGGATGACTAGGCTAAATTATTTAGCAAATTTGACTCTGAAAGCTGTAATAAATTTCTTTACACAGCCATGATATTTACACAACCAATATATGCTGCTCAGAAAAAATAAATATAATTCCAAATCAGTCACACTGACCACTTAGATGTGATTTGGAGGGGGTGGTTTGGGTTACATTTCTGTCATGTTTTTCCTATAGTTTCATTACACCAACTTGACATTAATGACATTGCATTCAAATACCTAGACTTTAAAATGGAGTTGGTCCCCCTTATTATAGCAGCAACAATAATAAGATTTTCCATGAGATTTTGGAGTGTTTCTCCAAAGGCTCGCAATCTTCGTTCCAGTTCATTCCAAAGCTGTTAGATGTTGTTGAGGTCAAGTTCTTTCACACTTAACTCATCAAACCATGTCTTTATGGAGCTCGTTTTGAGGGCTGGGTCACAGTCAAGCTGGAATAGAAAAGGTTCTTCCCAAAACAGTATCCACAAAGCTGGAACTTGGAAGCATGGTGGTATCCAAAATGTATTGGTATGCTATTGGTATTACCCTTAACTGAAAGTAAGGGGCCTAGCCCAAACCTTGAATTAAGAGGTGAATCCCAATACTTTTGTCCAAATAGTGTATCATGAAAAAAGAAGAACTCTGTAATTTGTCCTTTTGCAGACCTGGTTGGATGAAGAAAATATTCACAGATTTCATTACCTTTACAATGAAGCTGATTGTCAAGGGTCAGGTAGGTAAATTTGCTCTGTGCTGTGTCATTTATTTAGAAAAGGACTGGAACTTTTTATTAGCTTGTTTACAATGCAGTATTGACAGCATTCCATGTCAATTACAGATCTGTAAAGAAATTAATAAGGTGGCAAACATACTGGCAGACTTTATTCAAGAAACAGCAGGTAGGCTTCTGAAATTAATTCGACTACTGCATGTCTGTGCTCACATGTGACGTGGGAGACAAACGTAGAAATGTTTTTGTTTTGTCCCGTATTGAATGAGCAGGGCAATTTCTGAGTGATGGTGACATCCGTGTGGATATCGGCGTAACTTCTGCCCCGATCATCAAATCCAATTATATAGAGTCTTACCACAAGGTAGCTCTCACCAACTTGCTCTTCAACACAATCACACTACACTTCAGAACAGAAGTACTTAGCTGTAGAAAAGAGCTATCACTCAGCTTTAAATGCAACTTTGTTCACTTTAATTAGGGGTCCAATGTTTACACCATATTCCACTGTATTCCACTGCATTTCTGTTTATAGTCAGATGTCAGACTGTATTGTGTACTGATGCAGGAAGTGGTTTATATTCTGGTGTGGTTGACTGACTCGTTATTTCCATAATTAACAGGGCCTAGTGACCTATAATGGCTCTACCTCTGTCGTCAATTCCTCTGCATTTCACCCAGACCAGCTCAAAGAGGACCGTAGTCTTTACTTTTGGATTGCTGACGACATTCTGGACCCCTTGATGACTGCAGCGTACAATGATAGACGATTTGTCCGAAACATCTCTGGAGAAGAACTCACTGTATGTCACTCCATTTGTGGGATCTAAATGGACATAATGTTTTTGGAAATTCCCAACAGTGTCAGAGCTTTATTGTCCCTCTTACCAATTCATATTTTGTCTCTATCTTTTGAAAATATTCTGAAATTTGTCAAAATTATACTTGAGTATGTGCTACTTGTACTTGAGAATGTTTAAGTGAAATAGATACTACCTGCCTGTATATGGGGTTGTACCTTTTTTTGTTTGCATATTCACTACATTTGTGCTGAGTGGATCAGTTAATCTTTTTGAATTCCAGGGCCTGTTCCAGAAAGAGCTGTCCTCAGCCAAGCCTGAGTTACTGAGTAAGGTATTGTAGCATAAAATATTTATTATCTCAACTCAAAACCACATCCTGAAATGTGTGAATCTGATCCCGATTCAAACACAAGTGTAGTTGTTCTTTTAGCTTTGTTGCATTGCAAGGGTTCCATAATGAAATTCCTAAGTTGTTAGTAAAACACAATTTGCATGTAATCAGTCAGTCTGGTCCCATGGCCTTTTGTAAGTGTGTATGATTTTGTTTAATTATTCCTGTGTTTGTGTGTTTGGGCTTGGGCATGTGACTTTATCTTTTAGTGGCTGTCTTCTGAGGAGCCACTGTTGAAGGCATGGAGTGCATCAGTGCCCCACATCTGGACAACTACAGAGGGCACCTCAGTCCGAGCAGTGGCTGCAGTAGAGCTCTCCTCAGCTAAACAGGATGCCGCTGCACTTTACCTTGAGACGGTCAGCCAACAATTTATGTAACCTAAACCTGTCTTCACATATCCACATTATTATACTCTCATTCACCATTTAATGAGCTACATCAATAGGTATATCAATAGGTATAATCACTGAAGGCCATTTGCACAATAAGGACTGTCACTGACCAGATAGTATTTGTATGGTGGATCATCTCCAGCACAGCAGTAGTGTTATCGTTTCCAATGCACTGTCTGTGTCCTTATGTAGTCCTTCATCAGTGTTAAAGCTCTAAATCAGTGCTAAAAATTTTATAAACACACATTCAGTTACATACAGCCTACATATAGGTTAAATATTTAGAGTATTTTTTTTTATCAATAATGAAATCATGATTATTACTCACAATTGTACATTATTTAGGTAAAACATATTTATTGCCGTTTCTACATTACACAAACAAGCTTTTCGGTTCAAAATGAAAACTAA
>JBBKCR010000018.1:13093406-13110476 GCA_037577295.1 Ladigesia roloffi
CTAATCTTATTGTCCTTTATCATAAGTTAGCGAAATAATACAAAAAACAATTTGTAATATATATATAGGACGTAAATGCAATATTTAGGCATCTTAATAAGATAATTTCGTAATATGTAAATGCCAGGTTAAATAAATCTATGATGAAAAAAATAAGTTGCCTTCTTACTTATTAAAACTGATGCCCACAGCAGATGGATGAAGATGGAAGACGTGGACTTGGAGGACGATGTAGTGAAGGTGGTAGATGAGGAGGCCGCTGTAATAGTGGACATTCTGTGCAAAGAGGGGCATAATGTTCTGGAGCAGATCTATGCCCTGGTGGACTGTAGTTACCGGGACTGCTTGCAGAATCTGCCCAGCCTCAGGGAAAAGGTGCTGGGCATTGTGAATTACTTCAAGGACTCAGATTCAGAAAAATGCCGTCAGTTTCTCAGCACCATGTGGATGTTTTGCAAGAATATTCCCCTAGACTTCGAAACAAAGGTGTTGTCTATTGCAGGATCTTCATCTGGTAAGTTTTATATTATGTAGTGTGACGTATTAAAGTGCAACAATTCAGGACAGGCGTATCTGTTGGAGACTTAATTAGGCACAAATAAATATTGTGACCTTACAGCAAATGGTTCCATTAGCTACATTATTGTTTTCCTGTCCTTATTAGAAGGTACAACCAGTGGAAATCTTATTATGAAAAGGCAACAGATGTTATAAGCCATACATATTTTTCTGTTAGATTTAATTGTATTCCCTTTTGTTGTGCTATGTGATATGAAATGTGAAGATATCTGTAATAAAAGGTGTCTTTATTCAGTGCCGATCAGAGGCCATTGCTCAAAATGAAAAGAAGTGAAAGTGAAAGAGTGGTAGAGAAGGAATATTGTGTTTTATATACCGTATCTGGCCTAACAATTCATGGTGGAATTCACCTAAGAATCTGTCTTGTCTTGTCTTTCGCACTCTGTAGAAGCAGTGTTAAACAGCAGCTATTTTCAAGACACTGAATGTTCTCTTCAGCCCCAAAACGCAAAGCGCGTATGTCAAGGTACTTTTGAATTGGTCTCTTCTATATGAGCTCACGCACATGCACATTTCAGTATAAACCACAGCATAAAATCTGTATAAATAAGTATTACATACCAGTACAAACATATTTGTATGTTAATATTAACTGAGCAATATTTTCTCATTTAGACCAGGTGCAGAATTACATAAATGCTGTTAAGTTGTTGCTGCAACAGAAATTTGAGAGAGTGACTAAGGATATTGTAAAGAATGTTTCCCTGGACAAAGCATTTCTGAGCTTAAGACAACGTAATTCTGTACGTGTGAAAGACAAATCTTCACAAGTTCAGGAGAAAGAAGAGCCTGCTGAGCATAAAGAGTCAGTCGAGTGTCTTTTGAAGACCACTGGTCGAGTGGTGGTGTTGTTGGGCCAGGCTGGTTCTGGAAAAACTCTGCTGATGCACTGCTTGGCTAATCACTGGGCCCAAGACTCTTACCCCTCCATAAAGCTGCTGTTCCTGTTGGAGTTTCGTCAGCTCAATCTTGTGTCTCAACCGCTGTCTCTGAAAGAACTGTTGTTTCGCTTTTTTCTTCTGCCTGAGGGCGGGGAGGAACAAAGTGAGGCAGTCTTCAGTTACATCCTTTCCAACCCCGAGAACATCTGTTTCATTTTTGATGGTTATGATGAGTTCGGAGCAAAATTTACGGATCCAGACAAACTTCCCAGCCCTTTAGACCCATACCAACAACTCCCGATGGCTGCTCTTCTCTCTGGTCTTTGTAGCTATAAGATCCTGCCAAGGTGCACTGTGCTGGTCACTTGCAGACCAAGAGATGTGATTGACCTGTTTGGAAGTTCTGGTTATTTTGTTGCCGAACTGCTTGGATTCAGTCTACAACGTGTGAAGGAGTACACTGAGGATTACTTCCATGAAAAGAGAAGTGAACTGAAAGAAAAAGCAGTTAGCCTGTTGATAGACAACCGTCACCTGCTTTCCATGTCCTATGTTCCAGCACTATGCCATGTCTGTTGTATCTGCTTAGACCACTTTCTCTCCAAGGGTACATCTCAGTCTCCTGAAGAGCTGCCCAACTCCTTGACCCAGATCTACCTGAGAATTGTCACTGCCTTCCTCAGTCGTGGTCATGGCAGAGGAAGCTCTGAGAGCACCATGCCTTTACTGCAGAGATACAAAGTTCAGATTGCAGAGCTGAGCAAACTTGCAATGAACGGTCTCGAGAAAAGTCGCATTGTGTTTCTTGCACAGGAAGTGTCTAAGGAACTCATGAACTTCGGTGCCAATGTTGGAATTCTGTCCCGTGTGGATCTAACGTGTGCAGATGGATCCCGAAGCCTGGGATGCGCATTCAGCCACCTCACCATGCAAGAGTTTCTTTCAGCCCTGCATCTTATGATAAGCCCAGGGGTCTCAGAGTCTCAGATTAAGTTGAAGCTCAACCTGAAAAGCCGTTGGACTACAAAGACTGATCCCAAAACTGTCTTCACAGACTCCCTACACCTGTTCATGTGTGGACTTGCTGCAGATGCCTGTACATCAAGCCTTGCCCTGCTGGCAGGCAGTAAGAATGTGGTGCAAAATCGACAAGCTACAGTTCTGAAAGTCTTGAGGAGTTTCGTAGGTTCTGCAAGCCAAACAGGACCCAAGATTGTTGAGCTGTGCCGTTGTGCCCATGAAACACAAGACATCAGTTTGGCCAAGCTTGTTGGATCAAGAACTCGGTTTGAGATGCGCAACATTAGACTCAACCCTGTAGACATGGACGCCCTGGCATTTGTGACCTCGGCTGCAGATTGGATGGTCTGTCTGGATTTTGGTGGCTGTTCCCTTGAATTAGAATGTCTGAGCATCCTCCCCAACTGCAGGAACCTAGAACACCTCATGTGAGTTTCAAGTCATTTTGTATTCAGTAAACCAGAACAGACAGTCATTGTATTTTTTGTGGTTTCTTTTTTTTTGTATTTTGTGTAGAATTTTTCAGATTTCAAAAGATTTAATTGGGCTAATATTTATGTGATCCATCATGACGCATGAAATAGGCCACTGAGAAATGCTTATTGTCAATAGTTATGGAAAACAAATATCACTTTAAGTAGAAGCAATATATTTTATCTACATTTTTGTCATTTTTGTTCACCAATATTATTATCATTACATTGTGTCAAAATCTCATGATAGTCAAAATATCCAGAATTTTTCAGATTAACCTGCACTTTAAATTAAGAAGGGACGGAATTGGTGATGTGAGGTTTTGTTTGAAGCAATTAGGTTTTGTTTTGACTGTGTTGATATTTGTGTGTGTACATTAAATTAAAGTTAAGGTTTTTATGCATTACTTAAAAAAAAAAGAGACTAAAATAAAGTTACATGGATAACCATAACATGGATAAACACAGTGTGGTGCAACTACACATAAAAAATGCAAATAATTTTGAGTTAAGTTTTTTGGGGAACATGAGCTCATGAGGTTTTTGTGTCAATCTTCAAATCTGATAAAAGCACAGTGGACATTTGGAGTCTATCCAAAATGTATAAAGATACAGTAAATTCTGTCTGCCAATTTGAATGTGTAATTCTTGGCATGAGAAAAAATATTTAACAGGTTTGCTAATGAGTGATTTTGGAATATGGAGTTTTAGAGTATGGCAGATATAAAGAGATGATGCCAGTCACCTTGAAAGTGTGTTCCTTGGAATTCATTCATAATAAATATTCCTATCATTCATATCATAGGATGTATGAATGCATGAAGTACAAATGAAGTTTTTTTGTGACAGCTGTCTTATGGATTTGAGGAGCTGACTTGAGACACACTTCATATGTATAGTTACATTTTTGTCAGAATTAAATACAAGTATGTGATGTTCACGGAATCTAGCAGGCACCTAGCATTCCCTCTCAGCCTTTGTTAGCAATACTAACATTTTGATTAAACTGTAGGTTTTAGATGTATTTTAAATTAGATTAAAATATTTTAATAATATTTTAATATTTTAATCAAGACAATTTCAGAAGGATGTGAGTTATGTGAGTTAGGTCAGTTACTCCAAGGCAACAATGTGTACATGTGTATATAAAAATACAACCATGAAGCCTCAAGCCATGAAAAGTGGCTGTTCTGGTCTTTCTGGACCAAATAACAGATCTGAACCTGGAGCTGGCTTGTGTGGCAATATTTATCACCTAGTAATTTCCAGTTAGGATGGGTTAATTATTTTAGGGCAAGTAACACAAGCAGTAACAAGGTTTATTTGCTATTTACTAAAAGCTAACCCTTTGAAGGCTAAACGAATATTTTGTTATGAAACACACAAACTTGTGGGCAGGCATTACCCACACCACAGGAAAATAGAGCAGTCGTGTACGCTTATGTAGATCATAATATCATTACACAGATAAAAACAGTCCACAGCTGATCATATATTAGATGTGAATTTCAGTAGATTCTGATCATTTACCCCAAACAAGTAGACCCTGCTCAGTTGAATGCTTTTTAGTGATGGAAGAAAAAAATAACACATAGCATAAAAACTGCAAGAATTCACAGTTCATGGACCGTACCTACTTCCTGTTTCTTCTTTAAAACGAAAGCATGATCATAAATTGGAATGATTTCCTTACAATGGTTTTGATATGTTATATTACTTATTAAAAATAAAAACGGAGAAGCACTTTGGGTCAGTTTACATTTTCTATTGATTTAATTTCAGCTTTCGAAGCAGAAAGTACGACGACAAGTTTGCTGAGGCTTTGTCTAGCATTCTTCCGAAACTCCAGGACTTGAAGCATTTAGAGTGAGTCTCCAGTTTTAACCCGGTGTCAACTGATACAGAGCACTGAGCACTGTGGTTTTATATAAAAATATTTTCCCCACAGCTTTCTTTGTGGAAGCCTCACTGATGCTGGAGCTGAAAAACTTGTAAAAGCATTGGAGCGTTGCCCTCAAATCACACATCTTGAGTAAGATGCTATTATCATTTATACTCTTAGATATTTACATATTTATGTATATATAATGCAGTATTAAATATTCATGGCAGGATCTTATTGGGAGTATGAAAATAATGGCTTGTACTGGATTAACTGTATTTGTCAAAATGTGTCTTTCTTTTGACAGCATCAGTGACAACTCCTTATCAGATGAGGGCTTAAGAAAGATTGCGAATTTGTTCCACAAACTGACTAGAATCATGTCTGTCATGTAAGTGATGTACCTTTACTTTTTTGTTAGATTTGTGATATTGGAAATGTCAAACTAACTCGCAGTAAGATGAAAAATCAGGGTGTCAACTTAATAACACAATTATATTTTTACAGGTTTTTTCTCATCACTAACTGTCATTCAAATTCTTACCAGGTTGGGGAAGAACAACATTTCCAGAGATGGCATATTAACGCTTGTCGAAAAAATGGCTGCCATTCTTAACATTAAAAAAGTCCATATCAGGTTGGCTCATTTCCTGTGCAATGCATTCACTCAAAAAGCATTTTGTCTTGGAGGACCGGATTGGTCCTTCTTTTTTTTATTTTTTGGTCAGGCACACTGTTTAACATCTTCAGTTCAATACCAGGTTTCTTCCTTTGTTTACAGTGGAAGAAAGGAGATCAATGTTTTCTTCTGTCCGAATTCCCACGTGCCAAGGTGAATGCTGACTGCCATTTGATTAAAATATACATATTCTTCTTTTAAAGAAGAATTCAGAAATATCTTCAGCTTTGCAACAAAAATATTTTAGACTAGATATTTACAGTTTGGACACATGAGTGAAAACATTCTGTATTTACTTATATTTTTACTGTCAGCATTGTAAAATTTGATATTATTTTTTACTTTTTGGTGATACATATATGCTGGAAATCGATAATATTTTTAAATCACAAAGAATCGCATTGTTATGTGCCAAAAATAAGTAATACATTAAAAAGTACTGTGTTGCAAAAAATATTTTTAAATTTGTGCTATTTGAATAACATTTGGTTTGCAAAACCTTTAAACAAATAAAGAGCTTATTAACAGCAGTGTTTTCTTTAAGACAGTTACACAGCTGTGGTTCAACTATTTGTTTTAACTTCAACGTTAATGTAAACAAATCAAATATAAGACCAAAGCTGTTTTTTCCCTGCAGGTCATACACGTTTTCCTTTGGAAAAACAAGTTACCCCCAGAGTTCAGAGCATGGGGTGCAGAACCATTATAGCAGCTGCAAAGGGGGACCAACTCCCTATGCAAGTTTATGTACTTGAATGCAGTGTCATTAAAGTCCCTGTTTGTGTAATGGAACAAGGAATTTAATGAAACTGCATTCAGTGTCATTAACACTGTCATGACACTGCATTCTCGCACCCACAAGAAAAGCAACAAACTAAATAAAGGGATTAAAAAATATATGCATTAATACATGATAAACACAGAAAACACACACACACACACACACACACACACACACACACATCATCATCATCAAATAAGTGTCAACAACAACTACAGCAGCCATGATAATAATAATACTAATAATAATAATAATAGACTGAACCCCAAGAGCACATTGATAAATTGTAGTATTACAGTTCAGATATTAATGTTTTCATTTCTCGGTGTATCTTTTTCATTTGTGTTGAATGGATTTGATCATCATATTTTTCGGCAAATCTAGGCTGTCAGACCTGTTTAACCAAAGCTCTAAGACATCCTTTTGTGCCCATATCTCTTAGGTGTCACTGATGACAGCCGTGACATTTCACTGTTAAATGGAAGCTTAATTATACAAGTGATTTCAGTATTTATCATTTGTGTGTTTACCTAATAGAAGTTTAATAACTGTATTTTTACTTCTTTGTGTTAATTAGCATTGTAAGCTCAGATGACTTTAAAGAAAATGAAACTCCAAAGGAACTAATGTACGTACAATACATATTTTACCATTTACTTATTTCTTCTTAAATGTTGTTTGTTATTTCCCTTTTAAAATTCACTTCAAATGTTTTAACTTGCCATCCTGCCTTCACTGTGTCTGAGTGACTTTCCTCTGCTCTGCTTTTTACATAATTTCCTCTTTTTAAATCACCATAAATATTAAATTGTGCCTGTTACCCAAGACAACAGGTGGTTCAGGACATATTTAGAAGACACACAAATGACTAAATAACACTAATACTGTATGGAATCCCACAAGGATCCATTATTGGACCCCTTTTGTCCAACATACAAGCTTCTTCTCTTCCAAAGTCTCCAAGAATACAAGGTGACCTATTACAGGAATACAGAATACACTCAGATCTGCCTAGCACATCCAAAAAATGAATTCAGTCCAAAAGACCCACTGTGTTTATGCTTTGAAAAATTAAATGAATGTTTTCAACAAAACTGCCTTCATTTAAATAATGGCAAGATTGAGGCAGTTCTGTTAGGGAAGAAAGAATGAAGATCGTGCCTATCTAGGGTCTACTGCAATAAAGACTACAAACCGTGCCACAAAATTTGATGCTGTCATGGATGGAGATAAAGCTGTGATTACATCTCCATTTTGGCATCTCAAGGACACATCTTAAGTTAGACATTTTGTGTTCATGTAAGATTTGGTGAAGCTTATTCATGTTTTCATGTCCTGCAGTGTGGTCTACTGCAGTGCTCTCCTCATTTGTCTCCCCAAATAGACTAAAAGACCCCTACTGCATGTTAATGATGCTAGAGTTGTAACAAAAAACAAGAAAGCGAGCACATCACTGCAGTTCTCAGATCCATACACTGGCTTCTAGTTTGGTACAGAATAGAGAGTAAGTTATTATTCACCGTCCACACAGTGGTTTTGGCCCTAATAGTTTCTCTGAGACATTTGATGAAGATCAGCCTAGAAGGTCTCACAGATCGCGAGGAGCTGATCAGAGCCAAAACAAATCAAAGTGAAATGGCAGTTATCCATTATTTAAGTGGCATTTGGCAGCTGCCCTTATCGGTAGCGATCTGCAGTCATCAGTTGGAGTGACAGTCCCCCTGGAGTAACTGAGGGTTAAGTGCCTCGCTCAAAGACCCAGTGGTAGAAAGTGGTGGGTTTTAACTTGCAACTACTTCTGGAACCATCTTCTCAAGGATATTAGATCTGCCCCTACATTGGCCAGAAGCTAATAACAGTTTTCCACTGCCTTAAAATAAACCAAAATCAACTCTCTCATTTGCATTTATATTGCTTTCTTTATCTTGTTTAGTAATACAACGTCTGACATTAACTCTATATTGATTTCATTCTTACATTTCTTTTCATGCTTTTAATGTTTTTATTGCCTCAATTAAGCACAATGAGGCATTTTTTAATATTATAAAGTGCTATATAAATAAACTTGCTCTGCCTTAAACATGCACTCTTCTCAACAATTAACATGACTAAATGAAATCGCTTTAATTCTGTTAGCCATGCTAGACTATTAGGAGGCTTGGGCTGTTCTTAAAAAGGCACAGTTTTAACCTGACAAATGTAATGGCTTTAAAAAGTGTTCAGCTATTTTAAATTTGTGATGCTATGGGGATATAATATGGTCTTATTTTCTATTAAGTCACAATGATCTTCACACTTTTTACTGTCCTATAACCACAGTAACACAGAAGTGCTTATTGTAGTTATAACCTCATGGATCTATTATCTATGCAATGATGTTTAGCAACAGATTAGTCATTTACAAATATAACACTTTCACCTTTTTTTCTTTTACCTCTAATTTTAGTTTGACCAACTATGACCTCAAACTGAATTACTTGACCAGCCTGGGCACCAAACTCAAAGCCTGTTCATCTTTGACTCTCCTAAAGTAAGTTTCCTCTGGTCGTGGCCTCCCACTTATCTTTCTGAAATCTTTAGATGAATGTTATTCAGTTTCAGGAATATGTCAGTATTTTATTTGTTTGTAAGCATGCTGCTCTCAGAGCGACTTCAGCCATCGTCTATTCTTTAACATTTATTTCTGAAAAATGTCTGTAAAATGACCTTGAGAGTTGTGAAATTTGCTAATAAATAAAATGTATTATTATTACAGTTTCTAACATTTGACAAGTTTGACTAAACCTGCATTCTTTTTAGCTTGTCCAACAACTCCCTCGGTAACAGAAGTCTGAAGAAGTTGCTTGAGCTGGCTAGGCTTAGGAACATTCAGGAAATCAAGTGCGCTTTTCTCTTCACTGTTTATTCTTACTGTTTGACTTCGTAGGAAGATGGTTTAACATGCGCCAGTTCTGGCACTGTGCTTTTCTTTATATGTGTTCTTCTTGTCCTGCCATGCAGTGTCAGCGACAATGGAGTGGATATGAATGGACTAGTGATTCTGTCAGCTTCTCTCTATAACCAGAAAAGCTTGACTGAAGTGGATGCTAGGTATTTATAATAAAACTTAGATGATTCACTGTGTTTTTTAAATACTTTTTAATTTTTACAATTTCACTCTTGTTTCATAAGCACTCACAATAGTAACATAAACTTTTTTTACTAGTCACAATGGAACACAGAAACTCATCTTGAGGTTTAACCATAGCAGAAGGTATTTTGGAAACATTTAAACGTTCAGCCATTTTCTATGGTCTTGCAATGAAGCACAAGGTTTACATTAGAATTGTTTTGTCTGCAGAGATTCAGTAAACACAGATGGGTCTGATTTACACTTGCACAAGAAATTCAGGTAAAATAAGAATGTTCTATACTGTTTTTGCACATTATCAATAGTTTGTGATTTCATAATTCATTTTTTGTTATTCATTAATACTGTGTTGTTGTAGCTTAATCCACAGTGAAGTCCAACCTACTGACATGAGCAGGCTATGTAAGAACCTGGTGAAATGTCGACATCTGCTGGAACTGAAGTGAGTTAACAGTCATTTCTCCTGGTCGCTAATCGTGGTCGACATCTACTTTTTGTCTTTTCCGCAACATTCTTCCTAAGTTCCATAACTGCTTTTGGTTGCAGTCTCTCCTATGGAATCTTACAGGATGGGTCTGTTGAGAAGCTTCTTATGCAACTTCCAAGCATGATGGCTCTCCAGCTGCTGAAGTAAGAACTTATGTCCATGTGTGCCTCTAAAAACATTTCACAGTGGTTTCATTGATGTTTAATGATTATGCTGTTTTCCCTCCTAGTTTAAGTTATGTTCAGATGTCCACAAACAGTGCTCTGCTTTTGGTCCGATCCCTTACTGATTGTGAACGCCTCACACTAATAGAGCTCAGGTAATTCACATTGTAAAAAATTATTTCTGCATTGGGGTGGAGCTGAACTTGAACATGGAATTTAGATAGGCACAAATAACATGTTTTTTTTTTATTCAATACTTATTTTGAACAAATACTATTTACTTTCGGGAACAAGATCAACTTTATATCAAAAAGCTGCAGAGCTTGATCGGGATATTATTAAGTTACGCTGCATTATTGACACGGAATTATTTTCATCGCACATGCTTCCACAGAAATGTATAATATTTCGACCCACTCTTGCCGCATCTGTTCTGGTTTGTCTCGCCCCCACCCACTGAATCCCACAAGCATGGCTGGTGGAGTAAAGGGCCAAAAATACCAGACACATTTTAAATGATATAATATCTTGGCTTATAAAAATTAAATAAGGTAACAAACCTGTTTGTTGCCATACAGGAATTTATTAAACATTGGCTGTATTATGTGGGCACAACTCTGACAGCTGGATTTTATGCCTTTTTTTAATTTGATTTGAATACAAATAGAAATACATTTATCCCTGTCAACAAATCCAAATACAGATACAAATAACAGCTGCTTTGCACACCCCTAGCCTGCATATATAACCCTCTGAGATGTGTTTCAGTATGCTACTGCTGTTATGTGTTACTTAAGATTTTCTGACCCTCAGACCACAGGAAGCATTCATTAGGTTTCTCCAAGACAAGGCAGAGGCAGCAACATGCAGGTAAGTTAACTTGGAAAAGAAAGACATTTTATTTAATTCAGGTTTTTTAAATTTCACATTGTGTTGTAGTAACCAAACAACTGTTTGTTTGCTTGATTTGTTTTTTCTAATTTTACCCTTTGCACTGATGGCCAACAGGCTCACTCAGTATAAACTGAACAGTGACGATGTGATGAAACTCTCTGGGATACTTGAGGACTGTCCTCGTCTTGCTGATCTGGAGTAGGTGTTTTTAAGTTTTAATCGATTTCTGAAGGCTTAATTTCCTTTGACGAATAGTCTGCATGACTACAGGCATTTGATATTTCTAAACTAGTCATTTTCTTCCTATAGTTTGTCCAGTAACTTTCTTAGTGATGAAGGTGTGAAAACCTTTGTCAGTTTTCTGCCCAGGCTTCAGATCTCCAACTCTTTAAGGTAAAAGAAGTCCTTCACCCAGACTATCTAACAGAGTAGTGAACAATCAATTATTCTATTGTTGTATTGCAATGGAAAATAGTGACTGTGCGTCATGGAGACGTGACAATGCATTGTGAAGAATGGACATGCTAGATTTGCAACCAACTGCAATAACATTGTTTAAACACCATAGTTTTCAAACAATGAGCTCCAGTTAGTCCTGTCTGTAACATTCATGTCATATTCAACCTTACTGCTGTCTCTCAGCTCTCAGTTCTTTTTTGGGCTCATTTTTTTAATAAAAAATGTTGAAAATATTGAACATAGGGTTGTGGAACCCACCACTTCATTTTAAATAGTATTGTGCTGTTCCCACAGCTACAGTACATGAACATTATCGGTGAACAACACATCACAGCTGAGGCTTCACAATGTTGAGAAAACCAAACTGACAAAACGGATCATCATTATTATTATTATGCAATCAAAATTAAATGTAATTTAATTTTGATTGCATAATAATAATAATGATGATCCGTTTTGTCAGTTTGGTTTTCTCAACATACAACATTTTGGCTGTAAGAAAATGTCAATTCTTCATTTCAATGCTTTTTTAAATAATCAGATCACCGGTGTTTTATTGTACTTTATTGTATTTATTATATTACTTATCTTATTTACTTCCACCACAGTCTCAGCAACAACAAACTCACCCAGCTTGGTGCACTGTACTTGGTAAACTCATTGAACACCTGTGAGAAGGTGGTTGCTGTGGATATCAGGTAAAGCCTTATTCATGTTTATTTTCTGCATATAATCTAACTCCTGTGGAGAAACCGTTTATGAGAAGATATCTGAATATGACTGGCGAATAATTTAAACATGAAACGGCATTCAAGCATTATTATATCTTGTATTATTGTATTCCTTCGTAGTCTTGGAACAGAGGAGCATGCCCTGATTCGCTTTGGGCAAGAGAATAGTGTCCCAGGCAAAACGCTCAGGTAGGTGGTCCCTCAACATGTCTGCCCTCTATATGATTGAAAAGAGAAAAATAGTAAAAGAGAAAATATTTTTCTTATACCATGTGGGGCTAAAATTACTTTCCATTGTCTTTTTATGAACATAAAAACAGTCTTTCCTCTCCTTTCTGTTCACGCCCCCTCATTCACCTGACACTCACTCACCACACTGCAGACTAAGAGAGTGTGGATTTGAGGTAGGCCACTGGCAGAAGCTTTTGGAAATGCTCAACAGATGCCACTGCCAGCTTAAACTAGAGTAAGTTTGATATCACAGACGCTAAATAATTAATGGTTTAAAAAAAATTCTGTGATGGTTAGTGGTACCTTCATGCACTGCTTGTCTCTAGGTCATCCTCAAATGTTCTGGACAGTCAAAGCCTGAATAACCTGGCCAGAATGTCTTCTGTACAAACTCTATTGTAAGATTAAGCACACACACCAACACATCCTCGATGTTTTGAAATGTGTCCTAAACAGCTATTATTCTGGAAATACAAAAACCTACGTATATTCTAAATAAGTGAATACTGTCATCAAAATTGGTATAAATATTTTCAACACTTTTCATTGGTTAATTATTTATATATTTTAGAGACCCACATGGAGACTGGCCAATTGTTTTGATTTACGAAATAAAAAATTACAAAGACCAAAAGTTACATGGTTTTTGCCAGACAGTGACAATGTAATGATTGAATATAATGCTAGTAAATGTGACTGTGATGTTGCTGTCTTTTCTTCCTTTCACGCTTTTTATTGGTTAGACTGTGATGTTTACTGTGTCTTTATCTCTTCAGGCTAAGAAACAGTGGTTTGAATGCTGAGGACATTAAGCATCTGGTTAAGCAGACGAGTAGTAATTGTGTGAACAGAATTATCCGGTGAGAATTCGAAAATGGAAGAATACATCAGGTGCTTTCTGAATATACAGTTTACTCTGAATAATGATTGGTCCTGCCGTGTTCTTGCCAGGATTGAGGAGCCATGGATAAAAGCAGAAGCCGCTGTGAATCTTGTGTCTAGCTGTCTGGACCTCAAATTGCACACAAAGGAGATCAGGTACGTCTAAATATTATGTTCTTAGACTGAAACTTTATTCTATCTTGTCAAATGAAAGCATCTGAAATAGATAGTATATTATGTATATTTCCACAATTTAAAGAAACTGGGAAACTCAGGAGCTGACATCAGTTTGTTGATCTGGTAATCGTTTCACAGATATTAAGTCAAATAGTACGACTATTTGAGAATCCGTTACACATGATGTGTAATATTTTTAAACCAGCAATTCCCTTATAATGATTGTAATATAAAAATGAGGCAAATCAAGATTTGGGCATGTTACGTCTTGGTCTAGGCTCAGGAATGTAAACAATACTCTGACCTATAAGGAGCTCCAGCCTACCAAACACGTATAAAAAGCGGCAGATAAAAGTTATATTATTTATTCACCGTCAGGTAGAAAAACATACAAATAACCCATAGTGCGCTATCACAAAAGCAGTGGTGACACGCAGCAGGGGAACACCAGCTCACAAAGTTTAATTGAACTGCCGCACCTCTTCTGGCCGCCAAACCTCCTTTTTAAATCTCCCGCCAATTCCAATCCTCCAATCCGCCAAGTCCAGGGGCGGAGGCGATGACAACGGCATCACAAGGCAACCTGAAACACACCCACACGAACACAGACACACAGACCAGCTGCAGCCTAATCACGCCCACAGGACATAACAGGCAAATCAAGATTAGATCTAGACCTTCAGTTCAGGTAATAAAATGTTACAAATATTTCAATAATGCCTCAGTAATACATCCATTTTTCCATTTCTGTAATGGTATTTCTAAGCTGTCAGTGATTCGCATTGTCATTTTTGAAGATTCTAGTTTAATTAATCTGAAGGTTGTTATATGTGTGGTTTACAATGACTCCTTTAGGGGCCTGGCATAGACCTGCTGCTGTTTGGCATCTCTGTCATTTGTATATCTGATATTTGGTGACAAGGTTTTAGCAGAAGATCCTTTAAGTCCTACAAGTAGTGTGATCGGCCCTGAACTAGTGTGATGGGCTGAACTAGTTGGCCAGCATACTGGATTGTACTCGTTGTTCTGTTCCTCAATTCTATCTGAGCAAATTTTGTCATGTGGCAGGATGCATGACAAGCGTTGGCCTTTAAGTTTGCCAGAGGATCTGTGATGTTTGGATGCATGGCATCATGGACGCCATAAAGCACCAGATCTTAAAACATGATTGGGAATGATAGTCCTGTAGGAAAATTATCTAAAGCATACATCTCATTAAAATCATTTAATGAGAACAAAGTTAAGCTTTTGACATGGCCATCCCAGTTCCTTGACTTAAGCCCCTTTGAAAACATGGGGAGTGAGTTGAAGTACAGACTCTGAAGGAGAAGACCAAAGACCCTAAAAGATCTGGAGAGGTTCTTTATAAAGGAGTCGTGTCAAGTCCCTTATTCTGTATTCTCCAATCTCTACAGGGATTAAAGGAGAGGATTATCGCTGTTCTGTTATTAAAGAAAATTTCACTAAATGCACAAAATTGTGGCAGTGTGGTTTTGTTGACAGTCTAAAAAAGGAGGCTGGTAATTATGGAACTGATTGGATGTGCCTCTGCCTCTTTGGTTCTTCTTGTTTAATCAAGCGTGGTCTACATTGGTAAACAAGACACACAAAATTTGTCGGTTTTCTCTATTGCTGTGTGGTAATTGGGTTCGTATTGCTTTTTTAATATTTCCATAATTTTGTTTTGCAGAGTTGAGAAGGGATGTTTTACCATTTCTGTTGAAGGTTTCTCCTCCTCCAGGCAAGTGCTGAATTTTCTACTAGTAATATTAAATATATAGGACTTGCGTATTTTACAGAAAGCATCATAATAGTAATCATTTTGGAAATTTACAAAAGATTGAACTGATGGTTTACTGACACACAGAGTTCCTTCTGAAAATGGGGATTTGTCTCTGTCGGCTGTGCTCTCTATAAGGTGAGATTAGTTTTTCTGTGGCTGCTGATATCTCTTTATCAGGCCTTGGTTTTACAGAGCCAGCAAATAACGACTGAAGCAAACTGTGATTTTGTTCTTCCATTCAGCTTTGATGACAGTGAAGTAGAGGGACAACACCTCTCCTCACTGCAGACCGCTGTCCAGAAGTGTTCCTCCTTGCTGGAGCTGCAGTATGTTCATTAAAATGCACTTTGTCAACCTTGAAGTTGACTTTATGGTGTAATGTGCTTTGTTAGTGTATTACAATAAACATTCCTCTCTTTATTTTATGTCAAGTTTCTCTCGGATAAGAATGGGTGCAGATGGAGCAGCATTTCTTGCTTCAGTTCTCCCCTGCTTAGAGAATCTCAAGAGCCTCAGGTGCGATATCATGTGGACTCAACAGTTTATAAACACTGTGAGCTGTCAGAAATGTTAATTAAATGTTAAAAGATTCTGCTCATCCACTTACTATTCGAAGGTCAAAGATCTCATTATTATAAGGCAGCCCATTTCATTCTTTTAAAAAAATTAAAGCACTGGATTTTTTTTGTCTTACAGTGCAATCAACATAAATTTCATAGACAAAGTGTGTGGCACATTTTTATGGACATTTTGTATCCACAGTCTTAATTTCAAAGGAGGAAGCAAAGATGAAGCGGTTCTATTTGCATTGCAGCACTCACAAAAGCACCTGGAAAGCCTGAGGTACGTCTCGCATACACCATTGTTCTAAAGTTTGGAAACAGTCATTTATGTATATGAAACTAATTTGTTTAGATATACATTTCTAAAGTGTTTCTATTATGCTATTTGTGTAACTTTACACATTTTAAATAAATATTGTAGTAACTATGCCACTGAAAAAATTACTTCAGATGTGTTCAAGAATATGAACAGGGCTGTGGGTGACTGGAAAATCACAGAAAGCTGTATAACTTTAAGTTTATAGTAAAGTAAATGTCCAAAATGTTTCAGATTAATCACCAGTGCACAGAATAAGCCTCATTTACTTCTGTCTCGTGCGCTGTATTTAATCACAGATTTTGTTAAACACATTTTTAACACCACAGCCCTGGATTTTTATTTCTCGAGTTCCTGATTTCTGTAATATTGTTTCTCACTTGGTGTCAGTTTCTAATGATTTTTTATTGTTTCTTTAGTTTGTCTCACAATGTAATCAGTGACAGTGGAGCTGCAGAACTGGGGAATGCACTTCAGGGTCTCAAACATATGAGATCACTCAAGTAATAGTTGTTTTGTTTCTTTCTCCTTCTTTTTCATCACCATATTTGTTAGATGTAGTAGAACCATTTTATAGTGCTTTTGTAACTTCAAACCTAACATGATATTTTAAAGCAAAATGCAAATATGTGAACAGTTTTATCAGTGGTGAGCAAATTCAGTCTAGGTAAAATAAACCACATAACTAGTATTATGATAAATGTATTTATCTGTCTGTCTACATATATAGCCATCATCCATCTACTTTAATGTCCATTATGAACTAACTGACAGGAGATGGTTGTGATGTGAAACGACCCCCCCACAATAGTCACTATGAAACACAATGTACTTAAAATATTCTTAACTCTACCTTAATTTATACACCAAACACCTTAATATGAATTAAGTGCCCATTAATTTGTAAACTGTTCCCTTAATTTTACCTTAAAAGTGGATTTAAGGTGTGAGTGTGAAA
>JBBKCR010000018.1:13113448-13134439 GCA_037577295.1 Ladigesia roloffi
AGAATGTAAATGAAGTGACTGAGAATGTAAATGAAGTGACTGAGAATGTAAATGAAGTGACTGAGAATGTAAATGAAGTGACTGAGAATGTAAATGAAATGACTGAGAATGTAAATGAAGGCAATTAATTAACAGTAAACAGTGAGTTGAAGCAGTTTGAACAGGAAAATGACTAAAATGTGCTGGACACCGGCCCTCCATGACCAAAGAAGAGCACCTCAGTCTACAACTACTTGGAGAGACAGTATGATTGCAGTGTGGATTTGCAAAAAATAATGAATAAAACAAGATCATTTACATGCACAGAGATGCAGAAAAGGGCTAGATAACCAGTCTTACTTCACTACATGTTTTGTGTGTCAGTTATTGTGTGCAGACCTGAATTGTTGACCCACAGAGTGAAGGGTTCTGTTGGCACTGCCACGTTGTGGCACAGAATTTACTGACCTATGGGTTTCTGGACCTCATGGGCCATTGCACTGTACTTTTCAATTGTCTGCTTTATTAAATACACCTGAGCTGAATTCAGAGTGTCAAAGTTAACCAGTTTGCAAGGGGGTCATTGCAAATCAGTGCAAAGTTATTGTGATTGATAACCTTTATCCTTTATCCTATGAAATAGATAATGACAATAATTTTCAAGGATTAATTACACCGGATTGAGTGACCTGTCTAGTAAATTCACGAGATTAAGTAGGATCATTTTCATGGAGCGTTATTCTGGACTGTCATGGCTGTTCACAGCGGGCCCTGCTACTCCAGTTAATCGACCAATCAGGAGATCCAAACCGACCCATCAGGAGATACAAACCGCCCCGTCCAACCCGCAAAAATACGCGTGAACCCAAAACCCGACCCGAAAAAAAAAAACTATGAGTTTACAACACGTTTTGATCTATAATGAAATTTGCCTGGGACTACGTTTATTAATGAAAAATAATAAGTTTTGCATTCAGTTCATTTCTTGCATTGGAAATGAACAATACATTTTGTGGAAACCATGTGAAAATGTGGACATAGGGGAAGGCTATAAGACATAAAATGGACTTCAGTTCGGACCTTCTACTTGGCTGAAATTTAATAACTGGACCTAGGTGACTTTTAATTGAATACCCCTGTACTACATTCTTCCAGCACAGTTCCAGAGATACATAGAATCTAAGCTGAAACGTTTTTAACACTTTTAGTGGTTCATGGTGGTTCAAGACTTTACTGAGACCACTTTTATCTCTGATTTGTATATTCCTTGCTTTACTCATTATATTGTTACCTCTAAACAGTTATTTGATAAAAACAGAAACGGATTGTTTCAGGAAAAATGTGCAAGAACGATTTGTGAACTACATTACTTTCTCAATTTCAGACTCTTCAGAAACAAGCTTGGCTCTGGTTCTGGTGCCAGACTGGGTCGGGTTCTCCCATCTTGGTCCCAACTCTCTGAGCTGGAGTAAGTCCTCTTAGAAAATGTATGCCTTCTTGTACAATATATGTTGGAAAAACTTGTGAAAATCCTTCTAGGTTTTTCAAAACCTCTGAATAGCCTGAGATTAAAAACAATATTTGCAATTTTTGTTCAAAGGACATATGGACTTAATATCATGTCACAAATTTGCCTTTATTTAAGCAGTGAGCGAGCGGAATCTTGAACTTTTCTTCTTTATTCTATCGATCAGGGACGAACCAAGTATTCCAGTTTAAATGTTCTAGTAACAATATGACTGTGTTTTTCTTTCTTTGGTGCCTGTTTTCTTCTACAGCCTGTCTGAGAACCAGATTTGTCAAGAAGGATCCTCAAGTATTTGTGAGGGTTTGGTCAAGTTGAAGGCACTGAAATATCTACGGTAAAGTACCTTCCTGCTTATAGCTAAGTTTTTAATGTAATAAATATAAGGTTTCACAACGATTAGGTAATTTGATGATTTTTTTAAGTTGTAATGAAATGTGGGACCACGTGGTGATGCAGTGGGTAGCGCTGTTGCCTTAATCCTTTAGCGTTGGATGATCGTGTCTGGGTCTTGGCCTTGTGTGTTCTTCTTGTGGTGGCAGGGGTTTCCTTCAGGGTCTCTGGTTTCTCCCACAGCCCAAAGACGTCAGGTGAATTGGGGGTTCTAAATTGACCATAGGTGTGAGTGTGTGAGTGAATGGTGTGTGTATGCCCTGTGGTGTGTGTATGCCCTGTGACTTGTGTTGGGCTGATGGTGGGCCCCAGGATAGGCTCCAGGTACCCGCGACCCTTGTAAGGAATAAGCAGTTACAGAAAATTAACGAATGATAATGAAATGCCCCTCAACACCCCATGACAAACCTTCAAGTCTATTGTCATAAAAGTGCTGTTATGTAATTTGTGTTGTTTGTTTTGCAGTTTGACCTCCATTGGAACCTCAAACTTAACCTGTGTAGCTTTGAGCATCGAACACTGCACCTCTTTAGAATCTGTCAGGTATTTCTTGCATTCTTCACATCTGAACGTTCTGAAACAAACCCCATGTTTTATGTGTCATACCGTTTCCTCTGCATGTGCCTGTATTTTCTCAGTTTGGCATGGAATAAGTGTGGAAATGATGTGGCGCTGAAGCTGGCCGAGGTTCTGCCACAGTGCAGCAAACTCAAAAACATTGAGTAAGTGTTCTTATATTTAAACCAAAGGTATATTATTACCATAGCACATGAATTACCAGTAATTGTGTCAGTGTGCAGATAATATGTCTATTCTTTGCAGCCTGGAAGCCAATAATATCACCATTACTGGGGCCAAAGCCCTCGCTAAATCTCTACAGTCCTGTCCTTGGATTGAAGTAATCAGGTAACTTTTAGTCACAAACGAATCATTGTTTTCTCATACATAGCAAAGTATTAAATATCTCAATAGATTACATGAAATATGGTTCCCTCTTGCCTTAGCATTTATCTCTGTTTGAATAGGCTTTGGAGGAATCCCATCACCAAGGATGATCAGATACTGAGGGACAAGAGATTGAATTTCTCTTCTGTATAATATAAAACACTTGTGTTTTCTTACTGCACTATTTTATTTTAATTGTTATTTATGTGTGTTAAAAGTAATGTGGAGGGTTTGTTTTGTTTACATTTATTTGGAGAACACATTACCTCACCTAAATAACCAACATTCTAAACAGTGCAGTTCATCTTTTGTCCAGGATTCAAAGGTTAATAGAAGCAATGCATTTAATTAGCACATGACAGAGACAGTCATGCCTGCATATCGCGTTCCCTGGTCTGGACTGATTATACTTTCACCTTATAGAAGGTTAGTCTTCCAAACTATTTGCCATATTTTAGTAGTACACTATTTATAGTTAATGTAAGCAGGCAAATTGTCTTTGGCATGGGTGGATTTAGCACAGTGATGAAGGCACCTATCAGTTATCACCCTCTGAGTAGCCTGACTTCTTAGGGGCATTCTTCCTTTGGCCTTGCCTGGACATCCTCAGTTGTGTTCTCCTGAATCTCTTATTTATTTCTGCGAGAATGATATCTCTGTGAGAATGATTTTTGAAAATGTCATTAATTGTGAGGAAATCCACTAAGTCCACTTTAAGTCTATTGTGTTGCTGTAAAGTTGATGAACTTACTATTTTCAATGAACAATATTTAAGCATAAAACAATAAATTTTCAAATCCTAAGAATAGATCAAAAGAACCTAAATGCGATTTGGAGAAAAATATTACTCACTTGTTTCTCACTGAAAGGAGTAATCCTATAATACATATTTTTGAGCGGCAGTGATCCAATATTACATAACTGTGAACCGTTTTTTCCCATTATGCAGGAATAACCGCAACATTTTAGGAAACTATTGATCAGTCCTGCACCTTGGCTTGCAGGGATTTTAGCTCAATCCTCTGTACAGAATAGTTTTGTCTCAGGCATAATGGTGGATTTCCTCACATGAACAGCCTGCTTCAGACTTTTCCAAAACATTCATCTAGTGGTCAGTGGACTTTGACTATTTAAAATGTGTTCCTCTTTAACCATTTACTAGTTCAAAAATATTTTATTTTTGGCTCATCTACACACAAAACTTTTTCCAGTGTCCTTCTGGCTGGTCCATGTGATCATTTGCAAGCTTTAGATAAGCAGAAATAAGCAGTGGCTGTCTCCTTGCAGCTCTATCCTGCACACCACTGTTGGTCAGTGTTCTACTGATGGACTCATTAACATTAACATTAGCCAGTGTGAGAGAGGTCCCTGTGGACGAGGCCAAACACATACTATAATGAAACATTTTGTTTATGTTGATGATGTTTATCACATGGAACTTAATTTCAACATTTACCTAGGACACTGTTTTTAATGAATTCAATAATAAAAAAGAGAGAACATTTGAAAATTGGTCAGATTTGAATGAAACACAATAGCACACGTTGCTCCCACAAATCTGAGTGTCAACCCCATTGACTGAAAGTACACTGACCCTAATTTCACCTTCAAATTCCCTGCTGATATTGGAGGTTCCCATACTTGTGCAAGTCACAGATGTGTAATATTGGATAATTTCCTACAGAAAATAAATGACAAAGTTTTTTCTCATTTCTTTCATTGTTTTTCCTTTGTCTACTTGGGAACATCTGAAAATGGTTTGGGTCTTATTTATGCTGAAATATCTTTAAATGGTACAGGGTTTGCACAAACAGCTTTTACTTGAAATGAGGAGCTCCATGCTTCTTAGTACCTGCTTCAAACGGATATATTGCACTGATGCTAAACTGATTAGGTTATCTTCATTTTTTCACTTTTGATAGTTTTTCCTCATCGTTATTTTCTCATTCCATTTGTCCTGTTGCTTTAAAATTATTTCCTATTTTATTTTTTATAAGTGCTCTGTACTATATATTGTGTCAACTTTAGCAAAGTGTGTAAAGACCTCTTTAGAGAAGCAAGTGCAGTCTGAAAGGCAAACAAATGGAACAGAATACACCCCAGTCATAATTACAGTCTGTTTCACAGTCACATAAACTCCAACACTAAGATCCAGTGTGAAGCCAAATTCAGGGAATAGTACACATCATAAACAGAATACAGTAAAAGGAACCATAGGAATGCAAGTGACTGGGCCAGGCTGGTGGTGTTTTAAGCTGTTTAGATTTCAGTTAAGGAAGAGGTTATTTAGATGTGATGATAAAGGTTAGAAAGCTACCAACAGAATGGTGGTGAGAGGACTGACTGCCTGCACCAAAAATCTGTAAAGCACAAAATGTGAGAGATTGCATATCTGTGGATATTTGTTGAACATTGGCAGCCCTGGATAATGCTGTTGGTTTTATTTCTTCATAAATACACTTCATGGTGTACATAGTTTATTTTTGTAGTTCTGTGTTGCTTCAGAAGAAAAGACCAACTAATTGGCTACATGAAATAGAGGAAAGCAGCCTAGAACACTGATAATTTTAGTGCTCAGTGTGTGTGTGAAAGAAAATTAAGATGTACAATATCAAAGGATAACAATTTTTTACATGAGTTGTGTGATCTTACACTTGTTATACTTGAGGTAATAAAGCACTGATTGAAAAAGACATTGCTCATGCTGTTACATTATTTACATATTAATGCAGATCATGCCTCCCGCATAACCTGCTTGCATTTCTCATAAGATTTCAGCGTTGTTGGAAGATTTCTTTTGAGATCTGACTACATTAAATACAGATGTGGGATGATCAGCTCTAGACCACAAACAGGTTTTGTTTGTATGTAGCTCCATCTCTCCAGACAGAACAATTTCATTGCTCCACAGTATTTGATGAATGATGGCACTTTAATCACATCCACTTCATAATCCATGTTTTAAATAAAAAAAACAAACACATCTCAATACTTAAAAAAATAATATAATAAACTGAGGATAATAACTTTATTTATGAAGAAAATTTTTGTGTCATTAGTATGTTTAAGGCAACAAGAAAAAAAGAAGAAAATTAGACACATATAGACAATGAAATTAGTGCAGCACAATGAGAAGAACATTAGTGTAACTAATAACAGTGTAACACTGTCATTCGTATTTTTTACACTGATGTTCTTGTCACTGGTTTGCATGAATATTTACTGCCTATATTTTTGATCCTAAGCTTGCTGTCAGAGCTTGCATTTTGGGATTTTGTGGAGTTCTCACAAGAGAAGACTCGGTTAATTTAATCTCTGGTACAAAATTTTGTGCAATTAAAAACAGAATATTAGCCCAACTGGAGCTGCACTTGCTGCTTGATCCGCTAGGTGGCGGTACAGACACGTGACAATAATTGACGCAGTTTATTTGAACTACAAAACGACAAACATTTCAGTTTCCCATTCACATAGCCCTTAAATTGATCATTTAGTTGTTGTTAGTTAATAAATACTTTTTTAGTAACGTTAGTAATCATTCTAAGAGCAGAATTGGTAAATCCAGCTGTAGAGATTTGAGTGAGGTTTGAGTGAATGAAGAGAGCTTAGTTAGCACAGGCTGTATTTGAGCAACTTGGAGCAAGTTCACTAATAATTATTGTTAAAAAGGAGCGGTTTCAAAGGCACTCAACAACAGGTGGTTTGTGGTGAATCAGAACGAGGGATTTTTCCTCTTGAGTTATTTGTGTGTGTGTGTATTTTTGTTTTACTTTAAAGGAGCGTTTATTCTCATACTAAAGAAGCTCGTCCGCTTTGACAGGCGAGAGGTGAGACTGACCGAGCTCTTTCGCTGAAGTGTGACAGGGGTGTGTGTCTGCAGAGCCTCGGACAAGAGGTGTGAGCTGTGTGTAGCTCTCAGCCGCTGTGGTGGGCTGACTCACGTGTGTGTGAGAGAGCTGCGGGTGGGGACTGCCATGGGTCACAGGGAGCCCGCCCAGCCTCAGCCTAAGCTCGGGCTGAGGGAGTGAGCCGCCTGCAGGAGAACCAACTTCTCCTCACTCACCACTGACCAGCACCAGTGGGATCACACTCTGTGCCGCCACGCTACTCAGAAGCACAGGGCTGAAGGAGAAGTCGAGGGAGAAAAGTACGCGGAGAAAAAACAGAAGACCTCTTCTTTCTGAGCAGCTTCGAGAGGTTGGTGGTCTGTTTTTTTGCTCGGGTGTTGTGGGTTAAGGGGAATTTATTCTGTCACAGAGAAGAGCGCGCCTTGGAGAAGTTGCCCTTTACGCGCATGGGTTCAGCTCCCAAATCTTGAAACTAGTCTGAAATTGGGCGTAAACACGTTTTCTATGCAGCGTCAGAAACGAATCTGCATATGCTTCTTTTCGTCGTGGGTTTAAGCAACACAGCAAACTGTCTGCTAATACATTTAGTCTTTTCCTAAATTTTACGCGTTACATAACAAAACAGTCTGTGGTCTCCGTACGGTGCATTTTAATGTTAAATACTATTTTTACATACCCTGGCACACTGACCTGTTAGTATCTGCAGCTATGCCCCTTCAGTGATCCTGTGCCTGACTGTCAGAATGATGTGGGCAGAAGAAGAAACAACAAAAACTGGAGAAAACGAAAAAACTAAGGAGTTAGCTTGTGTTCCTGTGTTTGACTCTGCTTTAGTTTATAGCTGTGGATACGTTGGAGCCATTGAAAATGATACAGCTCCAAGTGCAGCATGCCTTAATATGAAGTGGCCTTAATTTGTCAATGAAAATAATAGTCGTCTCAGTGGCTTGCTTCATAAGTTATAATAATTTATATTAACAATAATTAGCAATTCAGAGACTGGATTGTATGTCATTTACAAGCATAATTAGGTACACTACATGTTGCCTGCAATTGGACTTCGGTTCTTATCATATTGTAAACCTCTCATCTACAGCTGAAATGATGGCTTTTGTCATAGTGCTCTCATCAACGTGGCTATAATGATTATAGAGTTAAAATACTGAAATCTTGCACTGAGTGCCATTTATAATGTTTGTGTTTGTTTATGTCCAGAAACAATATGTTCAGAAACACTATTTATCCTCTCTTAGTCCTTGGAACGATTATTGTTCTTTGAAGAATGAAAATTGTAAATGTAAAAAATGTAAATTGCCTCTGTTCTGATTGGTGTCTGTATGCCTTATTTAAAAAGGCTCTGGGGTGATGCTCTCCTGATGACTGCGTGTGAATCTGTGTGTGCTAAACTGCAGTGGGCTGAAGAGGGGCATGTGATGTACAGACTTGTTTCCAAAATAGTTGTGACCCTGTGAAAAAAAGCAAACAAAAAAAGGCTGTTAGTGTGAAATTTTATTGTTTTGAAAAAAATGTGCTCATTTTGAATTTGATGCATGTTACAAGTTTCAGAAAGTTTGAGACAGGGACATGTTTACCACTGTGTTACATCACCTCTTCTTTTAACAGCAGTCTGTAAACATTTGGGAGCTGAGGATCTCAATTGCTGGAACACAATTGGAGTTTTGTAAAATTAAATTTCGAAGGATTTCAGGGACTCATCAGTTCTTTGTCTTATTTTTCAATTCAGGATGCACCAAAATGTTTTGATATCTGACAGGTCTGGTGTGCAGGCAGGCCAGTTTTGCACCATGTTTCTGGCCCTGCAGTCCTATTTGAAATACTACAGCACCTTACTCTTGTGATGAATGCAGAATGTGGTTTGGTATTGTCTTGCTGAAACAAGGTTTACTCTGAAAAAGAAGCTGTAAAGATGGAAAAACCTGTCTACCTGTCTCTCGACATTAATGGTGCCTTCCCAGATGTGCTGCACAGACCATTTTCATTGGTGCACATACCATCACGGATGCAGGCTTTTGAACTGTGGCTTGATAACAAGTCCTCTCCTCCCAAGCCTGGAGGATGCGGCATCCATGATTTCCAAAAAGAATTTCAAATTTTAAAGCTTTTTACCTCACATATATGAGCTCAGGCCCTGAGAAAGTGGTGACATTTTAAGAAAAAAAACATTTATGTCTCTTTATTTTCAAGGAAGATTTTTAACTTGCGTTTCAAACAGTGATGTTCAGGAGTTCTACTGGGCACATGGAGCGATTCCCATTACAGAACTGTACAGAATGTCTTTAATGTCATCTGAGGACCTGAAGATCTCATACATACAATATCACCTCCAGCTTTTTTTCTTTTAATTAAACTAATTAGTCATGAGATGATGTTGCACCATGAGTTTTGTTCAGTGTCCCAGTATTGTTGGCTTTATCCCACATTTTCTGAAATGTGTTGCCGGCAACAAATGTAATATGATCATCTATTTTCATAAAAGTTTCAATATTTTCTATGTTGCCTTAATTTATTTCCACGTAAATGCGTTTACATGATTTGCAAATGATTGGTTTCAGGCAGGGGTGTAGCACACGAGGTGGGGTGGGGGGGATTCAACACCCCCACTCTTGCTAAAATGTGATTCCACCCCTCCCACATTTGTCAGATTATATTGTATTAAATTGATTAAATTGTTTTCATAACTTGGCATCCATATCTCAGAACCCTCCCACTTTTGGAAAGCTTGATTCACTCTTGGTTTCAGGATTTATTTTCCTCTTGTATAGGGTTTATTTACCTTTTACTTTTGATCATACATTTTATATTTTGTAAATGCATTTATTGAGAGCTTTTGTGAATCTTTTCTAAATAGTTTGGCAGGACTGGATTTGAAACATTTGGATTTAAAGAATGTTTATTGGATTTGAAGTATGTTTCTCTCTATTTTTTTCCCTTTGCTTCCTGTTTAGATATATTTCACACCAGCAATGGAAAAATAAAAGCACGGGAAGGCAGAATGAATCAACCCAGCACTCTGCTGGAACTTGATTACTATGCAAAGGCACTTTGGGGTTATATAATTAGTCCAGAGATCACACACAGATTCACACAGTATAATCTTCTCCCACTCAGAGAGATTTTTAAGAAGACTTGTTAGGGATTTGTGTTTGACCGCATTTCCCTGAACACTATGGGATAGAGAGGAGCAAAACATCCCTTTCCTCTGGTTTTCCAAAACTCTGCCGAGTTTTAGTGAGAAGAGCTGCATGACATCATTATTCAAATTCATCTTTCTTATAAAACGATGTATAAAACTGTAGCTTGGTGCCCTGCTGAAGTTTTAAGCTGGAGGAAAGGATTTGAGTTTTTTTGGAAGGTAGTAGGCAGACAGGTGAGTAAGCAGTAAGCATGGAGCTGATGACCATCTAAGTGCTGTTTATGGTCTGGGATCTGGTGAGGTGGAGTTTCCACTCTGACTATGGATGGGTGGAACTTTGGGTGTTTGTGTGTGCGTGTGTGTGCGTGTGTGTGTGCGTGTGTCTAAAGCTTTCTGTTGTGTCTGAAGTCCAGGCTTTACAAGTTACAGTTGGATATTCCATTTCGTCACTGTCAGAATTAAAGCATGGGAAATATATGATTATGCTGAGTGTGATGCTTAACTTTGTGAGGCTATAAAAGCTGCTCAGTCTGTGAGAAACTTGAAGCCTGTAAGTCAAATGCTGGATGCTATGGGATGCTTAGCCTCATTCGGTGAGTTTTGCTCTCAGTTTCATCACCTTAATTGTTGGAAAGGGATGCATTTTAATAACTTGGTAACATTTTTGTTCTTGCCAGAAACCTAAACTGCACTGAACCGAGAAGTTTTAAATAAATATAAAACCAAAAAGCGGTAGAGCAGTTGTGATTTCATGTTGTTATATATTTTTCTTTCACCTGCTGTGTTTGGTATGTTAACATTGATAGTAGTCTAGTTAGTGTCACAATTAGGAGAATATAACACTGGTAGTTTAATCTGGGTACCTTATTGTTAATAATAAACCATAAAGACATTACTGTTTTGGAAAGTTACATTGCAGATATTACCAATTGCAACATGGTTTTCAGTTCATGATTACATTCAGTTTGAGATATTTTGCCTAAAAGCTCGAATTACAACTAGGCTACTATATTGTTTAATTTGTAAGTATATTTAAAAGAAAATGTATTTGTAGAGGAATTTTCCTTTTTTATTTTATATCTGAAGTTTTTTTCTTAATGTCACAAAAGCACAATTACAGTTGTGTAAAATGTAATCTGAACCCAAGTAGTGCTGGGCATTATGATATTTAATGTTTTAATGGTAGTGTGCTTGTATTTGAGTTTAATTTAGGCCTTGTCCAGACAGGCAGTTCATATCTGATTTTTTTTATCGTATCTAAATTGAGCAGGATTATCTGGACTCTAAATGACAGTAAGCTACATTAAATCTGACATTTTCTAGTTTGGTTCAAGCTGCATTTGTTGGTGGTTTCAAGTGTGATTTAAACGGAGTCTGTGGTGTGTCACATATCATAGCCTAAACACACATAGCTGAGACTTTTAACAGACTTTTCTGTTCCATATTTTCATTTGGTATGCTGTAGTTTTACTGTGAATCTCAGTAAATATATTAACTGAAAGCCTTTTAGGTGATGTTGTCTGCCAACTAGATCATGTTATGTTTTGTTCATCCTCTGGTTGCTAAAGTGTGCAATGATATTTGTGAAATATGACTGTAAGAGTCTCACGAGAATCAAAGATGATAAATATAATAGGTTCAGTAAGTTGTACCTTGCTCACCCATGAATCACCGGCATGCATCTGTGAGTAAATGTTACCTACAAATAGATTTGGATGGATGGAACTATAAATCACGTAAGTATAAAAATCGCATGTGAAAAAAATACTGATTTTTGCCGACCTGCAGTGTAATCAAAGCATTAATGTCTTATTCCGTATTGAATTCAGAATTACAAATCAACTTGTGTTCTTCTCTCTTGTCATGTTTGTTGAGGTTGAAACCTTTCAAAGTAGCTATGTGTGGTGACTGACCTCAAAGGTTAAAGCTCCACATATATGTCATCAGGACAGTTTTATCCATGTGCCATTTTTTACCCACAAAGATTGTTGATGCTGGTTGATTGTAAGATTGAAAGTTGGTTGATTTTCTGCATTGGTTCAGTACTTGTTGATTGTCAGTTTGGTGGACATAGCACCTTCTATTCACTCTGATCTTTCACAGTGCACTAATAATTTGAAAATACACAAAAAAATTGAAAAAAACCCCAAACATGAATAGTTTTACAGAAGGAATTAAACATGATTATGATATACTAACCTCATGAAAACTATGCAAGTAATTTAAAAGTAAAGAAATACATTGGGTGTAGAAAAGAAGAACTTTCAAAAATCCACATTTTGTTGCCTTGCAGCCTAAAATGAGACATGCATGCAAAAATAATCCAGACCTTCTTACTTGGCATGACTACGTTTTTGCACATGAAGAACTGTATTGGCTTTCTGCCAGATGTACCGTTTAGTGTGGAGGCCCAATAGTTTGATTTTATAGTTTCATCTCACTGTACCACCTTTTCCACTTGGCCTCAGAATCCTAAAGGTGCATTCTGGCATTCCTTCTTGAGTCCCGTACAAGCCACATTTG
Organism: Ladigesia roloffi; assembly: GCA_037577295.1. NCBI lineage: Eukaryota > Metazoa > Chordata > Actinopteri > Characiformes > Alestidae > Ladigesia > Ladigesia roloffi. Next base: position 13,125,816 of record JBBKCR010000018.1, read on the forward strand.
TGAAGCAATTGTGATATTGTAACATGCACACAGTGATGAACATAAATACCTGTAAATTCTTCAAAGTTGCTACTGGCTTCCTGGTTACCTCCTCACACTTCCAATGTGTTTGGAGGGACAGCCTGAGCCAGGGAGGGTTCTTGTTCTCAACACTAGTCTTGTCCTCTTATTAAGTATTTACTCTGTTCTTAAGGATCAATAAACCATTTTTTATAGCTTGTTCAAAGCTTTATACCTGAGATATTTTGGCAGTGCCTACCCATCCATAGGTTTCGTTCACAGTTCCCTGGCATGCTCCAGGAATTACTGTTTTTATGCTGAACTAACCAAAATGATTAGTTTAGCATAAAAATTACTTTGGTGTTGAAAGGAATAGGTGCTTAGTTATACATAATTGATTTTACAATTTTTTTTGGAGGGGTGGTTCTTTATCCATCTCCTGACCTTTATTTCTTTCAAAACCAAATTTTTCATTTGGGTGTTACATGTTGCAGTTAGTAAATACAGCTGAAAATTTTTGTTTGTGTGTGTCTTCATTTCAGGCTAAAAGGTAACAAAAAGAGAATATTATGAAGGTATATGATAGTATACTTATTGTATGTGATAGAGTTTTAAAGATAAATATATTGGTGGTTGCATTATCCAGTAAATTATTTTCTTCTTTTTAGACTTGTATTCATGTACGCCTAAATGTAATTGGCACTGGTTTGTGTTGTGGCATGAAGTAACTGCGTGTAGCATGAATATTAATCACCCATGTTTGTATTCTCTGTCTATGGTGGTCATAGCCTATTTATGGTTAGTGACACTAACACAGAGAGAAAGACATTGGTACATCAGTATCTTAGCAACAGGAGCCCTTGCTGTGTTCCTCATGTCCTGGCATGACGTTCTTGTTCTCTCTCTCTTTCTCAGTGCCTGTGTGTGTGTGTTTATATGTGTGTGTGTGTGTGTGTTATTGTGTGTATGCGTGAATAACAGAGGGGAACGGTTAAAAACAATTTCTCAGTCATTTTCCATTCTCTGACACTTAAACCCTTAATCATGCATTACATTTTAGTGTAATTAAGATAACTTTTGTTTATTATTTTTTTGAGATGTCTTCATACATCTTAGTATTTATTAGGTGTTTAGCATTGAATTGGAAAGATTTTAGACTATACAAGCATACGATTATTCCTGAACTATTTTTCTTTAATAGTGTATTTTACTATTATAATGTGAGCTGTTTCTGTTCTGTTTCAGAACATAGATGACAGCACTTTTTAAAAATGTCATTGATTTCTGTAGTATACCAATACATTATTTGTTATTAAGGGAATTGGTTAAGCACTTCACTCAGCTAGGGAATTTAGTTTCATCAGTTTAATGTGGATATTTTCAGAACCATATCAGTGGGAAAAATGTCCAATTAAGCTTATACTGCTTGTTAATTTTTATACTTTTATGTATTGTTATTGCTTAGGATGCTGCTATGGATGCATTGGTCTTGATCAATGTAATATTCCTTCCTTTACATTTATGAATGTAGTTTTATCTTATGCAGTAAAACATTTAAACAGTTTAAAGGTCAAAATACATTTATACCAACCAAATATCATACCATAACAAGTGTAAACAAGACCGACAGAAGACTGGAAATGGGTGATTGGGCTGGAACAGAATGGACTAGGGAATGGAAATGGGACAGGACCGGGATCAGAACAGGAGACTGATAACAGGACAGCTGGATGGGAGACTGGTAGAGCTGTAACGATACACCAAACCCTCAATTCGGATCGCTTCACGATTTTTGACTCACGATTCGGTTCGTATCACGATTCAATTGCAGTGGAGGAGGGGAAAAGGTCTGTGGCACCATTTTGTTTGGAAACACCTTATCTTTACCACAAAATTAATAACTAATATTCGCTTAAATTTCGCTTCCTTTCCATTCATATTGAGAACAAGGCTTCAGTGAACTGCCCGAGAAGTCGAGTTGAAGGAGTCTACCCGTCTCTCTCAGTTCACCGCTCCGTTCAAACAAAAGAAACACTCTATCCAGCTGCCCGGAGCCCCAAAACTCGCTCAAATTACACAGGGACTCCAGTGCAGATTTATCACAACCTATAAGCCCAGTGTCATAACTTGCATGTACTCACAGCGAACCAATTTAGCAAACAAAGGGTCCGTCCGTGCTCCGTATATTTATAAACTTGTGGGAGGGCTCTTTGAAACCCTTAGACCCTCAGATATTGGTTAAAAAATGAAATTGACATGACAATCCTCCTATGATGGCAAAAAATGTATGTTTTTGGGTGGGAACTGTATATAGGAAAGAGTTGGAAGAGGTGTGTCTGTGTCGCGATTCATCCTCTTCACACGCGGGTTCGTGGACGTGAGTGTCGCGATTTCGGTTTTCTATCATATATTGTTACAGACCTAGAGACTGCACTGGAAGCTGGAGTTGGAGAAGGAACTGTACAGACAGCTGGACGGGAGATTTGACAGACTGGGCACAGGGAGGCTGGCTGGGCTGGGCTGGGCTGGGCTGGGCTGGGCAGGGCACTGGGCTGCCAGCTGAACAGCAGCCATTTCCTGGACATCACAGCAAATACCTCATAAGCTGCTGACAAATCTACCAGAGACCCATCAGCCAGGGGGTCAGGAGGCTAAATGGCCAGAGTGAAAAATAGTTTGAGAAGCTGTGGTGTAGAGCATCTGCTCAGTGGTGCCCTCTGAAGCACTGGGGAGCACTTGGAAACCAGGTGCCTGCTCGCCAGTGCCCTCTAGGGCAAAGGGTAAAACGGGGGGCAGAGAGAGAGCCCAGGTTAGTGGTGGAGGGTGACTGAGTAGGGCTATGTGAAAAACACTGGACAAAGGCACTTGGAAACTGGCACTAAATCAGGGCAGTTGGGAAGCGCATGGTTATAAATACAAGGGAAACGAGGAAAAGCAGACAGAAAGAGGGGCAAGGCAGGTCGCTTTGTGATGGTTTGTTCACAACAGAGACACACAAGAATGTGAACCATCAGGGTAGAAAGCTCAGATCATCAAGTCAGAATTTAATTGAGCTGTAAGGCTTGAAACAAGGCATATAACCAGGTGTGCACATAAGTGGTGCGCAGGTGCGTGTGCGCTATCAAAATAAACAATGCGCACCTGAAATAACCCTGCAGCACATATTTGCGCACCTAAGATTTTGTGGAGGAAGGAAGACATTACTGGAGCATTTTAAAGATGTCCAAGAAGCAAGCTCCATTAAGTAATTATTTTGGTGTTCTTCCGCTTCCAAAAAAACCTTCAGACTGAGTCGGAACCGCAAAAGAAAAGGGTATTCGCGGAGAAGTGGCTGCAGGAGGTCGGCTGGCTTCAAACAAACGATGAACACACATAGATGTGGTGCAGATTATGCCGTGAATATCCCCCCTTAGCAGACAAAAACAGCGCCTTTTACATAGGCACTAAAAACTACTGTGATTTGGGTTAAGAATTAAGTGCATTAAAAAAAATATGAGGACCAAGCAACAACCATAGGTTCTCCCCTATGAACCAACCCAAAAATATTATGTGCACCCCTGCATATAACAGCATCAAGCAATGAGGCCATTGGGTTTATGCATGTGGGTACATACCAGCATTTGTCTGCCTAATTTTAGATTTTAGGTTACATTTGATTTAGAGTGTTAACCTACAAAAGGGAAATCAGAGCATTTAAACCTGGGCATGTCACAATGCGCTAAAATTCTAAATGTAACGATGTGACCTTGCGCAACACGGTCTAGTGATCATAGAGAATGAGAGTTCTATTAATTATGATATCTGATACAGTTGTATTATTTGAGCACGAAACTACCAGCATCTGTCAACACCCCATTCCAGTACATGCCACAATCATCCCGCCTCCCAGCTCTATTGTCACTGATAGATGGCGCCACACCTGAATACAGGCATCATTACTATTCAAATTTTGTTCAAAATATCATGAGAATGTTGAATTGGGAAATCAGTGATTTGAATGGAATCATGGTTTACACTCCTTCAAAAACTTTGAGTCGTTATTAAATTCTTCTATTATAAAAACTACAGCCGTTACACTCACCACAGGGTCCAGTGTCAGATATAAGAGAGAATGGCATACCAAAGCTATGCTATGATGCCTTTCATAACTTTTGAACAGGAAGGAGTCTATGTCCATAAGTAGTGAATTTACCCCTTGGATTCACCCAGTGAATTCTCTTTTACGTGTTTTATGATTTGAATCAGTGTTTCTGTTCTTTTCCATGGAATTTAATCACATTAAATAAAGGAATATGGAATATTCATCTTTTTAAATAAATTCGATATAAATAGATATATTTGTTCTGTTGCCTATCCGGCGTAAATAATTTGCTGCTCTGTTCTTCTCTGTCTGAAGGGTGTGGGAGAGGAGGGATTCCAGCCTGCATGGCCTACACACTGGGCTCGGGGCCCAATGCTGGTCCTGCCATCGGCCCTCAGCACTGCGTCACTAAGGTGGAGCTCTCAGTGTGCTGCATCAATCTGCTGGACCGCGATGTGGCATCCAAATCTGACCCCTTCTGCGTGCTCTTCCAGGAGGTGGATGACAACTGGGTGGAGGTGTGGAAGCTCTGGCAGCGCATTTGTTTTGTGTTTTGTTTTTCTCTTTTGTAAATGAATGAAAGGGTCTACAGAGAAATGGAGAGTGGATTTTAATCCGTACCATTCGTCATATATAACAAAGAACGTTTCCATTTTGACTGAATTATTTGGTACTTGCAGAGATTATGTCAAAAATATATATTCTAACCTTTCAACCATTTTGTGTAGACGAGTGGAAGAGTAATGTGATTTGAATTGAATTAAAAGTTGTTGTTGTGCATACAGTCATGTTCTGTTGAAACATAAGGCACCCGTACATGTTGACCAAGTCGAGCCATTTACCATGATTTTGAATCTAGTAATTACATTTCAAGACAACCTGAAACATTGTATTTAAATATCACTGCACAGTTTATCATTTAATTTCAAAATTTCCAAAACCCTTTTGTTTTCCCAGTAACCTTCCATCAAAATATAATGACTTCTGCTTCTAAAGATAGTTTGGTTCTTGATTACATCACTGTGGACAAGTGGCTTGGGAAAATAGCACTAACTGGTATTATTTTTTTTTTATCCTCCACCCTGACCTATCCCATGAAACACTCTAGTATCTCAGAAACTCTGCATTAAACTGTTTGACATTTAAATAGGGTGCTTAATATAAAAGCATAGCAAAGTGGTAAATCTAGGCCTAAAAGTGAAAGCAGACCAAGGTGCTTATTCATAGGGGAAAAGAGATATAGTAAAAGGGAAGAAAGAACATACTGATATCGTTCTGAGAAAAATAGGAAGAGATCTGTTCCCTTCCCCTGTCAATCCCAGCCCAGTTCAGCCCCTGACGGGGGTTATCTGTGTCGGTGGCTGTTTTTAGCCACCGCTTTTTGGGTTTTCACACTGGCTGGATTTCTGGGATACGTTAGGGACACCCGGGTCTGTGTCACATGGGTTTTGGGGAGCACATGTATTGTAGGTTGTGTTATCTGTATTAGTTTCACCTGCTCCCTGTTTAGGTCCCTTTAGTTCTTGTATTTAAGTCGGTGTGTGTGTCAGTCCCTCCTTATCTGTCCATCGCCTCATCCTCTAGTGTGTCCTGTGTCTTGGTTTTTGGAGTGTTTGTATGTCAGACGACTATCGCGCCGGTTTCAGTTCTGTTTATTTTTGTTTTGAATAAAAGTACCCCCTGATGAAGCCCTGGTGTCAGATATCCCTTCTTCGAGGTAGTTCACGGGTGGGAGCTTGCAACACCCCCCGTGACAGATGGACAGATCGGCCCACGCCAGCCTCTGACAAGGCAACGGAGGTCCGCGAGTGGAATGGCGCTCTCAACGCCTGGGCAGCGGTGTTTTCACTCGCAGAACCCACAGAAGACCATAGAGACGGAGGCCACGCTCGTTGCGAGCATTCCTCCACCTGGAGGTGGAACGGGAGAGAGGAGGAGGCCGAGGAGGAGTCCTCGTTCTTCAACTGCACCCGCAAACCCTGGGAGCTGCCGTGGGAGGATCTTCCGAAGAGCTCGGAGGACGAGGGCCTCCCAGGGGTGCTGCACCTCTCTCCACCTGCCAGAAGATGGAGGAGACGCTGAGCAAAAGTGGTCTCTCCACTCTCCGCCCCGGTCACCGTCAAGGTCCATCACAGTGTGGTCGCCGCAGCGCGTGTACTACAAGGTCGCCCCGGAGCTGTGCAAGCACGGTCCCGCATAAAGTTTGCTCAGTAGATCCTGGAGCGTCTCCTGCCACAAAGGGCCCCTGCCATGTCGGCCCCTGCCATGTTGTCCCCTGCGTCAACGGCCCCAGGTAAGGGCTCAGCTAGCCTAGGCTCGTCTAGGGAGCGTCCAGTCAGCCTAGGTCCCCTAAGTGAAGATTCCGTCAGCTTAGGTTCCCTTAGTGAAGGGTTAGTTACTTTGGGCCCAGGTAGCTTAGGTCCCCTTAGTGAAGGGTTAGTCGGCTTAGGCCCAGTTAGCCTAGGTACTGTTAGCCTAGGTCAGTGTAAGGAGGGTTCAGTTAGTGAGGGCTCGAGTAGTGCGGGTTTGGTTAGTGAGGGCTCGAGTAGTGTGGGTTTGGTTCGTGAGGGCACAGCTTGCAAAGGATCTACCAGTGACGGTCCGGTCACCAAGAGTAGCGAAGGATCCACGTTAGCTAGCACAGTGACCCCTGTCCCCATGAGCCCTGTTCCCATGAGCCCTGTTCCTATGAACCCTGTCCCAATGAGCTCTGTTACAGTGAGCTCTGTCCCGTTGAGTTCTGTTACTGTGAGTCCAATCCCCGTAAGCCTTGTCCCTGTAGGTCAGGTTAGATTAGGTGTGGCCCCAGTTCCAGTATTTCCCGTTCCTGTGTCCCTCGTCCCTGTTTCTCCTGTCTCTCAGGTTCCCGTTTCTGAGGTTCCCATTTCTGAGGTTCTCGTCGCTGTGGTTCCCGTCCGCGAGGTTCCCGTCCGCGAGGTTCCTGTCCATGAGGTTCCAGGCAGTGGAACTGGGATGGTGGAGACCCGGACAATGGAGCTCAGGATGGTTGAGCTTCCGGAAGGTGGAACCGTGATGGTGGAGCTCAGGACAGTGGAGCTTCAAGACAGGGGAGCGCCTGATGGTCGAGTCCGGGAGAGTGGAGCACAGGACGGGGTTCTGCTAGTGGACCAGGTCCCCATGAGCTCCACCTGCGTAGTCACAGGACAGGGTAGTGTAGAAGCTCACAGGGTTTATTATTTTCTGGCTGTGGTCTGGCTCCTGAGGTTTCTAGAGGATCGCAGGGGTTCCAGCCTGCCCAGCTCCAGCCGGTCCAGTGTCTGCCGGCCAGGAATCAATCAGTCCAGCCAGCCCACCTCCAGCCTACCCAGCTCCGGCCGGTCCAGCGCCTGCCGGTCCAGCTCCAGCCGGTCCAGTGTCTGCCGGCCCAGCTCCAGCTGGCCCAGCACCAGCCGGCCAAGCGTCTTCCAGACCTGCCCCAGCTGGTCCTGCTCCAGCCGGGTTTTGCCCCTGCTGTTCCTGCTTCAACCGGTCCAGTGTCAGCCGACCCAGTGTCAGCTGGTCTAACCGCGGCCGGTCTTGCTCCAGCCGGACCAGCCCCAGCCGATCTGGTCCCTACCGGTCCTGACCTAGCCAGCCCCGCTCCTGCCAGCCCTTCCCCTGTCAATCCCAGCCCAGTTCGGCCCCTGACGGGGGTTATCTGTGTCGGTGGCTGTTTTTAGCCACCGCTTTTTGGGTTTTCACACTGGCTGGATTTCTGGGTTACGTTAGGGACTTTTATGTTGACACTCGGGTCTGTGTCACATTAGGGAGCATGTGTATTGTAGGTTGTGCTATCTGTATTAGTTTCACCTGTTCCTTGTTTAGGTTCCTTTAGTTCTTGTATTTAAGTCGGTGTGTGTCAGTCCATCCTTATCTGTCCATCGCCTCATCCCCTGGTGTGTCCTGTGTCTTGGTTTTTGGAGCGTTTGTATTTCTGTCGGCCATCGCGCCGGTTTCAGTTCTGTTAACTTTTCTTTTGAATAAAAGTACCCCCTGATGAAGTCCTGGTGTCAGAGATCCCTCCTTCAAGGTAGTTCATGGGTGGGAGCTCGCAACACCCCCTGTGACATTATCTTAAATGTAGCTGATTTAGCCAAAATTTGAAATTGTGTGTTCAGTTTTGTTCTGGATCAACGTGGCTAATATTTAGATTTGTCACGAGAATTTTGTCACGATTTCTATCCACCTTAACCAATATCATTGTAGCATTCAGTGTCAGAAACCGCATGAAGTTTGTTTATTGCTTATCAACTTAATGTTAATAAGCATGCAATGGTGGTCATACAGTTTGCATGATGCTAAAGTGATGGCTTTCATTACAACTTGTGTACCAACAAACAAACAAGAAAAACAGAATGAGGGGTTGAACTGTAGTGGTTGCCTGCTGATGAGCATTGTAATCAGTCATTAGGCTTTGTGTAAAAAAAAGCAATTTGGGGGATGAGAAGTACTGGCTTTGCTCCAGAAGAAGTGTGTGTGTGTGTGTGTGTGTGTGTGTGTGTGTGTGTGTGTGTGTGTGTGTGTGTGTGTGTGTGTGTGTGTG
>JBBKCR010000018.1:13143521-13154127 GCA_037577295.1 Ladigesia roloffi
CTCACAGTTGAAGTGTACCTGTGATGAAAATTACTGACCTCTGCCATCATTTTAAGTGGGAGAACTTGCACAATCGGCGGCTGACCAAATACTTTTTTTCCCCACTGTATACTGTAGACAGAATAAAACCAGTCACTGACACATTTTCACTCCTTTTCTCACTCCTATATGTCACTGCCCCTCACACACACACACACACACACACACAGACACACACACACACACACACACACACACATAGCATTTGAAATTTTCCTCAGCTCTATTGACAGTCTACACCACACATTTCAACCAATGTATTAAAATGGTCAGATACATCTAGGACCCAATGTATGTATTATTCAGAGTGTATTTTCATGTTAATTTTGATTACCAAATTAAAAGTAATGTGCTGCATTGCCTTAGTCTGTTGGCACTATTTAATCAAGGAAAAGTTGAAATCTGACTCTCTCTCCCTCTCTATCTCTTGCTCTCTTTCTTTCTCTCTCTCTCTCTCTCTGTGGCTTTCTCTTTTCTGTCTGTTTGTCACTCTACAGTCCCTCTCTCCCTCTATCTCTCTCGCCACTCCTTCCCTCTTACTTTCTGTTTCTTTTGTTCCTCTCTCTTGCCCCTCTGCCTCTCCCTATGCTCCCTTCATTCCCCCATGTCTTCTATCATCTACCACTCTTCCTTGCCTTTTTTGACATGTTTCTCTCTCCCTTTTCCTCTCAGGAAATGTTTGTTCCTGCCTTCAAGAAACGTGCTCAGTAATTCTCTTTCTGGCTGTCTTTATGTCTTGGATGCAGCTGGGACGAACAGAAACGGCGGTAAACAATTTGAATCCAGTATTCGGAGATAAGTTCCAGGTGGACTATCACTTTGAGGAGGTCCAGAAACTAAAATTTGCCATGTTTGACGAGGACAAGTGCAGCAGCCAACTGTATGAGCACGACTTCCTGGGAGAGTTTGTCTGCACGCTGGGAGTGGTAATGTATCGTCTCTTTGCATGAAGAGCACTCTATCTACTTTATAGTTCCCGCCTACTCAAAAATAAAACTGCTGTCAGCTGTTTCTCCTTATTCTCATTCGACAAAAACATTGTAAAAGGCTGCTCTAACAGAAGGGATCAAACAACCTCACACCCACAGAGAGTGATGTAATTATATTAGCAGGAGTGTAGGAGCCATGCCGACTGGGCTTCTCCTACTGGGGATTAAAACACTGGTCTCCTGCTCTGTAACTAGTTACAAGACACACACAGGTGCACAGCTGAACTTCCCAGTCCTAATATTGTTAAAAGTGTAAATTAGTGTCTGAACCTGCTGTGTATCCAGTAGGAGACTTGCTTATAGGGTCCCTACTCTTTGGATCAGTGCTGGTCCAGGTGTACCAACATATAAGTAGGCCTTCTCTAAAGAACTAGTACTAGTTCCCTGCTGCATTTATTTGTATGATCCAGTTTCAGTGCTTTTTACCTTTTTTTTACTTTTTTTAGACTTTTTTAGACTAAATGTCTAGGACCAAAAAATACTGATATAGAAACCGCACAAGACTACATGAGTGCAGACACAACAGAACACCAAGAGAGAAAGCAAGTAACTGATGTTATCTGCAACCTGCAGAAACGTGTATTGCGGTTCCCAATATTATCTAAACTATTGTAGTGTACAAACATGCCAAGCAAGGAAATGTGTTTCTGCTGTGTTAGATTTGGCCGCATTTCATCTAAACACTGGCCCTTGAAATGTGGGTGCATGGCTATTACACTTCGAGTGTACTTTCATCAACTTCCTGCTAGCACCACCACAGACATCTCCCAGCTACAACCCTGCTGAGTTTTTCACTTGTGAACTGACAGCTGAACTATTGCAGAAACCCATTGTCTAATGGCAGAGCTGTTTCTGGATAAAAAAGTGGAAAAAATGGCATTAATATTGTATTACAATACACTATTACAATTAAGAATTTTATCACAATAATTAACATTCTTAGTTATTTATTTTTGATATCTGATCAGTTAGGACAAACAAAAAATAGCCAATGTCAGATAGATGACTACAAAAAATTATACACTTGATTTCCACACACTGCACTACACTAAATGAAATTAAGCATGATTAAGTAATTTGATTAAGTAGGCCTATTAACCAGAATTAAACAGATATCCTTAAAATACTTAAGGTTATGTTAAATATTACCACATGTCCCAGCTTTTAACTGTAATTCACAATATTATATTTGTAGCAAAAGCATCATCATGTTGGACAATTACAAATTGCTCATGCATGAATGTCAAATATTTAATGAAATTTTCACATAAAAATCAGTCAAGGATGTCATATTGTGCACAGAACAACAAAATTTTGCTGTAGAATTCATTAGCATCTAACCTATTTAATGTGAGTGTAATAATGAATGCAAAGTAAAAATCAGATTGTAACAGTTACTGGAGTGTACTCGGCATTAAAGACATTAGGTGAAATTAATAGGCAAGAAAATGGGGGGATTAGGACATCCCTAATTTGAATAATTATTTAATTATTATTATTTTAAAATTGTAATTTATTGTCCCAATTATCAGCTCTATTGTAAATAGCATTTTATTGAATTTTATTATTATTCTGGAGATAGAGTGTTAAGCCCCTCCAGAATTGCGACTGATACTTTTCTCTGCAGGCAAACCTATATTTCACAGACACCCTTTCCATAAAAGCAACATTAGTTAATTAGCTGGAATCTATCTGGCTTTTTTTTTCTTTGTGCTGGCTCTCATGTGTGATTGCAGCCTCTGCAATGACTTCTGACTGATTAAAAACCACTCTAGTCTGCCTCTCATTCTGTTGCAGAGCTGTTTTAACTGACCTTGTTTTCATCACACAGATTGTGTCTAATAAAAAGCTTCATCGGCCTCTTACCTTGGCCAATGGAAAGCCAGCTGGGAAGGGAGCCATCACAGTAAGAGTCTGAAGCTTCATCTTTGCTGTCTCAGCATTTTTACGTAATTTAAAACATATACATTTATTAAAATTTAAATTGCATAAAAGTGTTTTTTTTTTTTAGATAACAGCCCAGGAGTTGTCAGACAACAGAATAATCACCCTCTCCATGTGTGGGAGAAAGCTGGATAAAAAAGTAAGAGAAAAAACTTCAAATGTTCAGTATCGCCTATCACTTTCACAAACTCAACCAAACGATAATTATTTTCTTCTGACATGTATTTGTGCTTTGGGTTTCAGGATTTCTTTGGTAAATCAGACCCTTACTTAGAGTTCCACAAACAAGGAGAGGATGGAAAATGGATGTTGGTTCACAGAACAGAGGTAAGACCTTCCATCAACTTTTGTCGATGGACACAAAATACAATGTTCAATAATATAAATGGAAATTTGCATGAGAGGCAATAAATCCTAACTAAATAAGTGCTTCCTTGACACAATGAATATTGTGTAGAGGTCTAGCTGACTCCTGTTCAAAATTAAAATAATGACATACTAATACCTAACATCACATCTGTGTTTTTTGTGCATTAAAACAGCAGGCCTTCTCTGAGGAGCATATAGAAAGGCTACTTGTAGGCTGACAAAAACAAATATTTGAATAAATAGATAAACATATAGGGCTTCATACATTTCACACAACTGTTTCATGTTAGGCCAGCGTCTAACACTGCAATCCCTCCAGTCTATTTAAGTCACTCACAGTTTGAAGGGTTTACCGAAAATGTGAAAACCAGAACAACCAGTAATTGATGATATTGTAGAAAAAAGATTTTATGGATTGAAGGTGTCAAGGAAGATTGTTAAAACTGTGCAAACCAACAAGCCCTCCTCAACTGTGCCAATTGGTCTGACTTCAATGCTGCAAATTAATCTTAGAATGCATGTGTAGCTGTTTTAACATTTAATAGCCAGACTGGATATGCATTTCAGATATCCATAATTCAGTTCTTCCCAGTCTAAATAAAAACTACAGATTCTTCCTATCTACAATGAACATTACCGATATCTCTAGCATCATTCTTCCTAGTACAAATGATGCTTATTTCCCCCATTTGTGTCTATTGGGTTTTCACTTGTAAATATCCAAAATGGCATTCTTCCTGTTTAAAACGATACAGTGTTACTAGTTATAATTCTCATTTCGGATGTCAAAAACTTTAAAAGAGTCTTCAGATGTCTGTAATGTAATTATGACTAGCAACAGCTGTGTTGAACAAACATTGTATTTCAGATATCTGTGAAGTTAATTGTAGATACGAATAATGTTATTTTGGATATCCAAATGTGAGGTCATTTGTACTAGGATGACTGATTCTTGAGGTAACTTTAATGTTCATTGTAGATAGTAAGAATGTCGTTTTGGATATCTGTAGTGTTTCTTTTGATTGGGAAGAACTGAATTACTGATATTTGTTGTACATATCCCATATGCCACTCATCAGACCTTATCTTAAATGGATTCAACAGTGAAAGAGCATGTCAGGTGCTGATGTTGTCAGAAAAAAAAGCATTTAGAAGTAGAAAAGTTGCCTGGTGAAATAATCTCAGTGATCATAATTTAGAGTCAAACTTTAGGTATAAACAATATTGGCAGTTAGAGGCTACATGAATCTGTGAGAATAGTTTCTCTGGCACATACTGAAGCACCTGAAACCCTCTGTAAATTGTCTTAATGATCTTATTCAGATATATATGCACTGGATTCATACTGTTATTTAATAGTTTGTTGAATACAATAGCGACTTTCCATATCTCTGGTGCACTGCAAAATCCTTGTGTCTCAAACCTATTCAGCATAATTAGCATGATCAGACAGGCTGTCTGCAGCAGAACTGTGCATCTGTCCAGGTAGCACACATACCAGCTGTCCTGCACAGTGCACCCCAGTGTCTTCATATTGTTTTGAATGCCTAAGACATTAAAACAAGCTTGAAGTATGTTTACCTATCAAACTGGCATGTGTAGTACTTGAGTATATGTTTGTGCTGAGAGGGATTCAGGAAATAACTTTGCCATTATCTTGTCTGTTCACTGTGTGGCAGGTGATAAAGAACACTCTGGATCCAGTGTGGAAGCCCTTTACAGTGCCACTGATTTCTCTCTGTAATGGTGATGTGGACAGAAACATTAAAGTAGGTCTAAGCTATCATTTTCTGCTCAATACTTTCACTCATTTTCAGACTTCAAGTCAAGCAAGGATCTGCAAGAGGTCTGCAAGCCTCTTCTTGCAGACCTCTTCTGTTCTGGGTTTACAGACCCAGCAGGAAAGTGCTGAAGGTATTGCAAGTGAGTCCGATTTGTTGTTCTGGCTACACACGGCTCACTTTTTGAGAGTTTCCTCCTCTAACTTTTTTTGGCTGTCGCTCATTTCAGTTCCTACTGCTTGTCATTTTTGTGCTCGCACTTCACAATTGCTGAGAATTTCAAACACTCTTGACAATGTCGGGGCATTTGCGATTCTTGTCTCTGAATTTCCCACTCTACATTCTTTTTAACACCATGGATATCGTCCCCACTCCATCGTGTTTAAACATATTTGTGTGCAAGAGTTTTTTATTTTTCTATAACTTATAAATGTGGGCATCCATAGATTTTATTTAAAGCCTTTTTTGACTAAATGCTTCATATGTTAATATACTGCCATATGTATTGTTCATTTAGGGGTGAAACAGTTGCATGTGTTATTATCTTTCATTATCTTGCTTGTCTTTAGCTTGATGAATCTTAAAAATAACAAGATTATTTCACTGGGGGTTTTAAACCCTGTGCCTCATGAGCAAATAGTTTTTGCCCAGGGCTCCTGGTCATTAATACAACGAGCTTATGCGAAATTGGTAAACTGGAGGTTAATTTAAGCACACTGTAAGTGCATCTTGCTGTCACATCAAGTCTTGCTTTAAGCTGCACCTGCATGCTTATGTACTTCTGGCTCATTGTGTCTATTTTCCCATGACAAACAATTTTCAAAAAGAAACCTTTCTGTATTATTTTACCCATCACTACACATTAAACAGTAGCGGTGCAGTGAGTTGTAACCAAGCTAAGAGAATTTGCCATAGATCATAAAATTCGATCTGTGACAGGAATATTTGGGCTAATAGGGTAGAAAAGCCGCTATTGTCACACAGATTACTTAAAGGCTTGTGATCTTTTAGCAGTTTTTAGTCAGCACTGAAGAAGTGTTTGTTTTCTCAGGTGCAGTGTTATGACTATGACAATGACGGAGGCCACGACTTCATCGGGGAGTTTCTGACCACTGTCACCAAGATGAGTGAAGCACAAAACTCAGTAGAGGTGAGCTGCCTCTGGGCCTTGACGCAGATTTTGTTATAGGACTTAACCATAAAGCTTCCACTGCCTATACTTTTCCCTTTGCTAAGGAAGCATCTGTTCATTATGCTCAAGCATGGGAATGAGAGCTAACTTCTCAGGGGTTTGTGGGGCTCGTCCTCGTGCTCTCTGTGTGAAAGCTGTCTGCGCTTCATTATCCAACATAATGAAGCTGAAAAAGAATGAGAGGGAGGGAGAATGAGAAAAAGACAATGATGCACTCAGGCAGTCAGAGGTGGAGAATGGATAGGGCACAGTTAGTGGGATGGAAGGTATGAAGCGAGAACAAATTTTGAAAGAAAGAGAGAGAGGGGATAACGTTATCCCTTGGGATGTAAATCATGCTTCATTTAATGCTCCCTTGTTTTCCAGATCAGTGATGTGCTGCCTGTTGCAAGTGTGTGTCTGTGGTCTTATAGAAAACAGCAGTAGGCGGAACACACTACATCAGCACGCTTTCTCCCGGTGCTCAAGCATCTGCAGCCTGATTAAGCAGTTTTCAGCCATTTCAGCCTGTTGATTTTGTGTCATTTCTAAAATGGAGCTAGTCCTTTCTGCCATTTCCATTTTATCCCCTCAGTTCACAGTAAACCCGTATCTCAGCACTGTAGCACTGTGACTCAGAGAGGGCTGCTCATACTCACAGAAGTGCCTGGGGGCTGTCGTTTCTGAACAGAGGACGTGTCTGAATGAGAGGTTTATTGTCAGGAACATTCTCACACACTCCTCACTCACACAGAGAAGGCCAAATGACAGTTTAGCGCAAATCTTCTGAAGTGTCTCACTGAAGAATAAAGGTTGGACCTCAGCCCATACAGTGGGATTTTAATAGGGATGATTCCGCTGTATCAGCTTTGTTGTGTTGAATATTATAATTTATTATCATTTATTTGAGTAACCGTTAACAAATTATGTGCTCATATAATGGCCAAACTATGGAGAAACTGAAGTGGCTATATTTTTAGTTTTGTGAATTCATTGCATCATTATAATTGTGAGGCAGTAGATTTTTACAACACTAACAGTTCAACTTGAGGTATGTTTGTAAGCGTTTCCAGAGACTTGCCTTGCTCTTAGGTGTGTCTATCACTTGTTTCATGGTTTGTGCTGTGATACACGCTGCAGGTGGAGTTTGAATGCATTAACCCCAAAAAACAGAAGAAGAAAAAAAACTACAAGAACTCAGGCATCATCATTTTGAAGTCATGCAAGGTAAAGAAACACAAGTGCCCCCCGCCATTCACCAGTGAGTCAGCTCATTAGAATTAACCAGTAAAAATGGGGACAATACAAAGCGGCTTTGATATTGTATATGCATATTAAAACGTTTTCCATACAGCTCATGAGTCTGCTTACTTAATTGAATTTTTCGTGACGCTGACTATAATTGTGGTTTCACTGTAGGCAGAGATTAACGTAATGGCTCTAAATCCCCCATTAAATGACACATATTAATATCAGCACAAAACACCTGTCATTCCTGGGCTGTCAACCATAAGCGTAATCGCCTCTGCCCGTGCGGCCAGCCATAAAAGTGGGAAAATGGCTTAATTATTTTCAGTTGTCACCAGTCCATTGCACATACACACACACACACACACTCTAATTTATATGAAGTTATTCTGTGAACAAACTATACAAAAGAATGCTTTATGGGGACATATGTCTGACCATGTTCTGGTCTGATTTTCCTCAGATTACAAGGGATTACTCATTTCTGGACTACATCCTTGGTGGCTGTCAGCTGATGTTTACCGTGAGTATGTTCTTGGTTAAAAGTAATTTTTCTTGCAATCCCTCATTTGACACTACTTCTAATTTATATGATGCAGTTCTGACAAGATAAGACAACAGCTACAGTGAGGTTAAATACCTGTTTTTGGACAGGTACTTTATTCTAGCAGCAGAGGTTTGGGTGCAACGATGTAGAACAGAAGTTGCATGTGCAAATATTGCAGAACAGTAATAAATATGATTGTGCAATTGTAGCAGCAGGATAACAGGATTTGTGCAGTATAAAAAAACTCAGTGGATCATTCTGTTCTAGCTGCTTTTCAGTCTAATGTTATTGAACACATGCTGTCAGACACAACCCCCAGGTGCTTGGTCAAGGGTGTGATACTGAGGCTTGTATCGGCACAGCGCCTCAGTGAAGAGCATCTGTACATGGTGTTTTACGTAACAGTCACTGAAAAGAAATGACACCCGAAAATGAGTGAAAATCATGGGTTGCTATAGTGACAGTGCTCCACACTTGGAGGGCCATGAGAGGCAGAGAGAGAAGTGATCTTCTGGAGGCTCTGAGAAAAGCGGTTTGAGGTGCCTTCACCATGCGTTGTCTCGGAGGACTCCCATAATCTTTAGATGTATTGTCGTTTTCTTCTGAAGATTACCAGTTTGCGATTTTAAGGCTTTGCTGGCCTGCAACCCCTGATAACAGCTTGCGTTGATATCCTGTTGCTGTTCAACACACTTTATTCAGTGAAGGAATTGAAATTCTGCATGCAGATCCCAGGCGCAAAGTGGGAATGCCACCAGGAAGGGTGCCTGCAAAAGAAAAAAAAAATGTGTAACCTAAATCCATGATTACTCCAGCAGCCGCTTCTGACTCACGGATTTATTTCCCGCCTTTAATAAGTCGGGAATAGATATTCACATGTGTGAAACTCAGTCCTCAAATCCCTTCTCCAAGGCTCAACTAATCTGCCTTTTTGTCAGAGGAAGGGAGACAGAGCCGAGAGAGGGGAGAAGGGGAGTATGGCAAAAACCAGTTAATTCTAATGAAATATCTTTTTTGTGCCACAGCGTACAGGCATTGAACTGTAGAAAATGTTGTTGTGCTGTTTTCTTTCAAGCGATTTGGTTTCCTGATATTCCGCCTGACTGTATAAGAGACAGCCGTTACCCAGGAACACTGAAAAGCCTGAGGGTCAGCAGTAGGTAACCAGGCTGTGGGAGAAGAATTTGAAAATAGAAACATGTAAGACTTACATAAGCATTTTGAAAGGACAGGATAGTGATAAGTGAAGTGCTGGGTAAATTGCTGTTGATTAATAGGCAGTTATTTATTAATGTAATCGTCTGGGGACTATAGACAATTGTATTGGATGAATTAGCAGCTCAAACTGAGGAAGCTGACTGATCAAATGCAGTAAACCTGTTCCATTTAACACAATACAAGTTATTAGTGGCTTAATAATGTGGGATATGTATGGCTGGTTCTTTTAGTGGCAAAAGGCTGTGCCAAGAATATTCGACTAAGTATATTTCCTGGTTCTGTAGTTCTGCGACCCTGTACGTTTGAGTGCTTTCCTGCTTGAACACAAATAATCACCCTTATTAGCCTGATCCGCTGTGCTTTCCAGACTGGAATTGGGTGTGTTCCAGCATGAAATCATGTTCTGAACAGGGATGCTCCAAGAGCAGGACTGAGTAGCACTCATCTAATAAATAAAACAAATGTTTAAAATTTAAATGACATATGAGTAAGGATACAGCATTCTTTGATGCTTCTTTGCCTTGCTTGAATAAGCATTATGTCATCCAAAAGTCATAAGAAAACATTTATATTTACGGCATTTAACTGATGCTCTTGGCAACATACACCAGTGCTGAAGTAGTACACTTCTGTTTCTTACACCTGTAAAACTAAACTTAAATCAATGTCCAATATTCAACCAAGTTACTGCACACAAGATGCACTGAAGTAGGTGGCCTCATCACAAATCTCTCCATCTGAAGTATGAACAAAAATATTGTTAGAAAAAAGTGCTACGGACCATTGAAGTAAAAACGAAGCCCTTGTGCTGCAATGACCCAATATATATTTGGAATGAAAAGGAGTAATAAAAGAGCTGCATTAAAGGAAAGCATGCAAACCTTTCTGATGAAAACATTTGTAGAGAGGGAGCACTAGCCTTGCCAAACTGGGAACTATGCCCAAAGCAGTTAGCCCTCCTTCTGCATGTGCCTGATAGCACTGTGTTGGTTCTGTTATGTTTGCCTGGTACCTCCATTGAGCATTTCCTTTATACTCAAGCTCTGTTAATTAGCAACAATTTGTTATAATATGTAACAGGACTGCAGTATTGGTCTTCATGTGCTATGTAGTGACTAAACTGTAATTATGTCACAGATTCTTCATGTGTGATGAGCTGTACAGCATTGACCTAGTCACCCACAGGCCAGTGCTGGCTGTGTGAGGCCAAACATATGAAGTGGTACCCTCATTCTGTCATTCTTCATTTTCTCTGTCTCTCTCTCTCTTTCTCTCTCTCTCTCTCTCTCTCTCTCTCTCT
>JBBKCR010000018.1:13203419-13220127 GCA_037577295.1 Ladigesia roloffi
CGCAATAAAAGCTGGCTCATCATCTTTGTTGGCTAGTTGTCCAACATACAACATTGTCCTGTTACTTGACATTGTTTACTTAGGTGGGCATCAAAGCTGAAAGGAAATAATAGGTTAGAATTATTAACCTATAATTCTATCATCTGGATTTGTCAAACATTAGAAGCCATATTGGTGTGACTATTCAATTAACTATTCAGTTAATTGATTAAGTGGGTTTCTCCCGGGATGCAGCGATCTCCACAAAACCAGTTGGCTAATTGGTGAGGCCTTCATGATGCTGAATTTCGGCGAGGGAATGTGTTCATTTCTGCTGAAAGAAGGGACCTAACTCTTTGATTAAATGAATAATTAGCTGTTCTTATGCTTTATAGTGCAGTAAAGCGGAAGAATGTGTGTATCAGAATGACCTTAGAAAATTACTGAGAAAAAAATGGTATAAAATAAGTGACATTCTGGACTGTATTGCCAATGATAAATAGATTTTTTTGACTAATCATTGTGGCTGCAGTGTTTTGCAACCCTGTGGATCAGTACGCTCACTGATCCATTACATACTTACAGTTCAGGAACCACAGAGCTTAAAGGAAAGAACAATGAGTTTGTCCCTTCCTGCCCTAGTTATATTCCCACTGTGAGTATTCTGATAGCTCAGAGGGCTACTGGCTAGGAGGAGATGTCAAACTGGATCAGAGGCTGCAACGGGCGTGAAATGGTTTCAGCGGACTCATGAGAGGAAGGCTGACCTGCACTTAGCCCACAGGGACAGCAGGAGAGGGAGTGGAGCTTCCTGAGTTAGTAAGAGTGTGTGGACTAAAGCTTGGAGGTCATGCAGTCTGACTCCATATTAAAGGAGGCTGGATCCAGGATGCTAAAATCTGTGCAAACATTGGGGAACAATAAGAAGAAAGCAAGAGTTTGGGGGTTGTTTTGATGGTGATAATATTGAAAGGAGCATGCTGAAATGAAGAACATTTTGATTATTTGAAGATTGCCAACTTTTATGATGTTCTGCATACAGTCATCTACAAGTGGCCCAGGAGTGGAAGCACTGAAAGTTTCCTTATCCTTTAGAATGCGCGAGGTGTGGTATGGAAGTTCCCTCAGTTTGTGTTGATGCTCAAGGGTCAGAAATCGTGCTGGGCTTTGTTTGGTGTTTCTCTGTCATCTAGAACCATAGTTACTGTAATTTGAAAATGAGCTAATAATAATCACAACTGAGGTTTTAAAAATGATGTCTCATGCAAATACCCAAATTAACTTTGAATTGGGAAAACTTTCAGAATAGTCTCCGCCCTCAAGTGGGTGGGGAAAACCCTCAGAGCGAGAGGGTTCAGAGAGCAGTCGGGGGGTGGTGCCCTGAGCGAAAGTGGAGAAAGCTGCAAGCTTCTAAGTTTTAGACTGAAATCAGATTTTACTAATATGCTGTAGTTTCTGGTTCTAAGGGTTAAGAAACCACAAGGGCTTCTTTGGCATGGTATAGGGAGTGTTTGGCTGAATGTGAGTTTCAATGCACTCTCTAAAAATTTCCCAGTTGGTTCTTAGCTTGAACGGCTCTTGAAGAATCTTTGAGGCTGCAAACTATGGAAAGATTCTTCCTATGCCTCATTAAGAAATGTGGTCCTTTGTAAGACCACTATGATTTTCTAGAGGGACCCAAAAGTGGTTCCTCTTCAGCACCAACCCAGAGAACCTTAATATATTTATATATTTTAAAGATTGTGGGACAGAGAAATCCCCCCAAGTTCCTGCTGTCAGTAATGAGGCCAGCGTTTGTGATGGAGCTGGAGGCTTCAGTTTCTGCCAGGGTTTGTGATTGGAATGGCTATGAGCTGCGGTCAGCCTCCGAACCAGGCGGAATTCCAAAAATGTTGGAACTTTCTCTCCGGCTCACCCTTACGAAAAAAAAAAAAAATCCCAAACAACTTCCAATTCATCACCGCCCATTCCTCCCCGTCCTCACCCGCTCTCACTCGCACTCTTCAGTCCTCAGACATTTTTATTCCACCCACCAATTGCTTCAGACACACGCGCACGCATACACACACACACACACACACACACACACACACACACACACACACACACACACACACACACACACACCACGAGTGAACTCTCTCGTGCACGCACACACATGCACAACACTATACAACTCTCGTGCACGCACACACACCATGAGAGAACTTTCTTGCGCACGCAGACAAGAAAATTCTCCCGCACGCAGACCCACACCATGAGAGAACTCTCTCGCGCACACACACACACACACGCACACCATGAGAAAACTCTCTTGCACACACACACACACACACCACGAGAGAACTCTCTTGCACACACACACACCACGAGAAAACTCTCTTGCGCAGGCAGACCCACACCACTAGAGAACTGTAACGCACACACATCCACACAATGAGAGAACTTCTCGCACGCACACACACAACAGGAGAAAACGCACAAACTCACACACATATAACAAAGGCAACATTCATAGTATTACTTTATCTGAGAAAAGTGAATGGTGATCAGGGAGATTACATATCAGTTATATAAACTTGAAGCATCAGAATTGGCATTGATATCGGCCAATCACCTAGACAAAAAAATCAGTACTTGGTATCGGTGGCAAAAATCCTGATCGGAGCATCACTAGACTGCATACTTTGGGCACATAACGTTGCTGAACCAAGACCTGCAAGTGCAGCAACCCCACACCATAGCACTGCTGTACAGAAAAAAAGTCCCACAATTAATTTTCTACTTGCCATTTCTTAATAGATGGACTGCTCTGTGTTTATCACTTCAGTACAGCAGATTAACTATAGTCCGTGCTCACTACTGCAGGAGAAATATATTTTTCATATTTCATATTAGTATAGTTCAGTTAATTTTACTCTGGTCTATATGAAGATGGTGAATGTCTCTAGTGCTATGACATAGCTGCAGTTTTGTCAATAATGTGTAATTAACTTTGTCAACCTTTTACAATAGTTCTAAAAGAGGGTCGTCAATTCACTTATGAGAAGGTCAACCTGAATAACATCAATGCCATGCTTAACAGCAATGATGTGAGTGAATACCTCAAGATTTCTCCAAGTGGTTTGGAGGTAAGAATTGACCAATAAGAATAATAGGACTGTAATTCTGAAACCATCCTAATGTTAACAAGTGTGTCTTTGTTCTTCAGGCAAGGTGTGATGCATCATCTTTTGAAAGTGTGCGCTGCACTTTCTGCGTGGACTCAGGAGTTTGGTACTATGAGGTCACAGTCATCACTTCTGGGGTCATGCAGATTGGCTGGGCTACTAAGGACAGCAAGTTCCTCAACCATGTATGTCCCTACGTCAGTCAAATGCTCTATTTGAGTTTCTGGCTTTTATGTGCACACAGAAATCACTGGATTTTCACATCTAGACGAATTGGTGTCAAACCACTGTTTCTCTTGGTCAAAAGCGGAATGTCCGGGTTGTAGGGAATTTACAAATGAAGTATAGTTACATTTCTTTGTGTGTGTGGTAGGAGGGTTATGGGATTGGAGATGATGAGTACTCGTGTGCGTATGACGGCTGCAGGCAGCTGATTTGGTACAATGCCCGAAGTAAACCTCACTCCCATCCCTGCTGGAAAGAAGGTTGGTAAAATGTTAATATTTTAGAGCTAATGTGTCTGGCCCCTGTTATGTCATTTTTGGAAAACTTGCTTTAAAATGACTGATTAAGCCTAATTATGAAATATGTTCAGTGCTTTAAAAGTAATTTTTAGTTTGTAGGGGGTTCTACTGAATGTTTTCTGCTCTACAGGAGATGCCATAGGATTCTTGCTGGATCTCAGCAAGAAGCAGATGGTTTTCTACCTGAATGGACACCAACTTCCTCCTGAGAAACAGGTGTTCTCCTCTGCCACGTAAGTTAACCAGTCTCTTTTCCGGTTCTCTTTTCCTGAAAGAGTACAGAGCAGTATTCATGCAGCTGTCCAAGCACAAGTTTGTGTTCTGTAAGATGATGTAAGTGTTAGGGCTGCTTGCTTGTTCTGCTGATCCTCATTCTCAGATTTTCACTTTTTGTTCTCTCCTCCAGGTCTGGTTTCTTTGCGGCAGCCAGTTTCATGTCCTACCAACAGTGTGAGTTCAACTTTGGGGCCAAGCCCTTCCGCCACCCTCCTTCTGTTAAATTCAGCACCTTTAATGAGTTTGCATCACTTGCATCCGATGAGAAGATCATCCTCCCCAGGTATTTTAGCTGCTAAGCTGTTCTTCTGCAGAGAATTCAGCAGAGTAGTGAAGCTGTTAGAATCCTATAAATGGAGTAATACGAGATGCTTTTTTTCCCACTCTCTCTCTCTTTCATTCTAATATCCCAGACACAGACGCTTAGCCCTTCTGAAGCAGGTTAGCATCAGAGACAACTGTTGCACCCTCTGCTGTGACCAGATGGCAGACACAGAGCTAAGACCCTGTGCACACAGGTAAAGAACATACAAAAGTTTTAAAAGATTAAGGGGTAAAGGAGTGCATGGACATTTGCGTTGCTATTTAAGGCTTTTAAAATAGTAGTTGTCTGTGCAAATTAACGGATAAGGCTCCACTAAAGATGTTTTTACAAGATGTGTATTTTTTTGTGGCCAACAAAGTTGTAATGCAATTTATCACTGGATGTTCACAATCATGTCGTATTTTTACCTGTATATTTCTAACATATTGTTTTTGTGTCTGTCTCTCCTCTCTGAAGTGGGATTTGTATGGAGTGTGCCTTACAGCTGGAGACATGCCCATTATGTCGTCAGGATATTCAGACACGCGTCAGACTCATTTCCCATGTCTCCTGACACCAGCCTATAAATCCAGGGTACAAAAACTCTCCCTAGCTGCCATCCCATCCAGTTCCCTCTGTCCAAGAGATCAATCTGACCAATAGAATCATGATGCTGTTTCACGATTGGACACCCAACTCAGGATGTCGTGAGGAAGGATGGACGGAGCCTTCCTATGTCCTTAAGAAAGAAGGAGAAAGATATTTTTTCATCTTTCATAGGAAGGAAAAGAAACATGATGGCCAACCCCACCAGAAAGGAATGAGGGGGCTGGAAGAAAATGGAAGAAGATGAAAGGTTTCTGACAAGTAAAAAAAAAAAAAAATCTCTAGAAACATGCCATAAAAATGCATGTCTAACTGTACATGCATTGCATACAAAATCTGCCTAGAACTCTCCCCACAGGCACTGGTCAGTGTTGCCTGCATATCTGTGTTCAGACATGTTAAATATATCTGTGACTTTTCTCATGTTTTAGTCAAACTAAACAAAAAAGGCTCAACAAGAAAGGCCACAGTTCCTTAACCACTTTATATTCCATACTGATGCAAATGCCTGACTGTATGAGACACAGACAGAACCTAATATTGTCTTCAATCATCATCTCTCCATCTCTGCTGTACTTGAAACAGTTCTGGGGTTGATTCCCTTGCGTTATCAGTAGGGTGGATGTTGTGAATGATACAGATTTTCATTATTCACAGTGAAAATCACATTTAGTATCACATGATCCAAACAGTTTATAAAATTGCAGAATAAACTTTGACTTGAAGTCACTCAGAATCCAGGTTGCAGTATTGTCTGTCATATGGCCTGAAAGATTCAATCAGCTGTCTTGCGTACCCTGATTATTTAAGGAAGATGCACATATCTATGTCTTGGATGCTGAGAGCAAAATGTGAACTTTCTGAAACAGTTAATGTGTGGAGGCTGAAATCTATAGAGCTCCCAAAGATCTTGAGAGTATGACTGAATTCAGAAGCTTTCTTTTTTTTCTGAACTGTGATGTTTGTAATAAACATATGTTTTACGTGTTGCTTAAAATGATGTGTTTCAAATGTCTTCTGGAGATTACCTGAAGTGATTGTGCTAGGCTGGTGTTTATGTTAGGAATGGGCTGTGAATAAACTGCATTAATTTACCATTACTACCAAAAGCTGCTCAAGGCTTTTGGCAGGCTTGTGTAAAATCTAAAACTCTAAAGCAAGAACAAGGTCAAGTCCTGCCAACAGAGAGACAGCTGGGTCAACACCCAGGTAGCTTATTCATAACCTCAGCCTTATGTTCCTACTGGCTCCCTCTTCTCCTTCAAAGAACATTGTCAGGCTCTGCCATGCTTACACACAAGGCAATTACAGTCCAGACTCTATTTTTTTTTATCCCTGCTGGTAGAATAGGTGACCGACTGCAGAATCCCTTTCTACCTGAAGACTAGTCTGTTCAGAAAGCATGTTCTCTCCTAATCTATCTTCTTTAATTACATAAAGATTTATGCGTTTAAAACAATCCTGTGGTAATCACAAATTGTAAGTAACTGGATATAAGCGGATACAAAATGAATGTGATTTTAAAAGTAAAGTAATGTAGTCCAGGAGTGTTGGTTCATCCCATCGTGATTTCTAGGTTATTCTGTGAAGATGCTGTAGGTGGCGATGTGCTCTCTCAACCCTAAATGTCACCCACAGGAAGGAGATCCATCCGCTAGGTAGCAAACACGGTTATTCGCTCGGCATATTGCTTGTTTTTTGGATTATA
Organism: Ladigesia roloffi; assembly: GCA_037577295.1. Classification (NCBI taxonomy): domain Eukaryota; kingdom Metazoa; phylum Chordata; class Actinopteri; order Characiformes; family Alestidae; genus Ladigesia; species Ladigesia roloffi. The sequence goes on from JBBKCR010000018.1 coordinate 13,209,987, forward strand.
TTCACGTTCAATTACACGGGGGCTTTTCTTGCAAAGGTTTAGGAACTAAGGTCAGTCATTTTTGTTTAATTTGAAATTCATCTCTCTTGGTATTTCAGAATAGCTAAACGAGTTAGCTTATGGTAATTGTTTGACTGGGCAGTTAGCTACTTATTTTTATGGTCAGGGTGAGTTTAGTCACAGACACAGCTAAATATTCACCCCAAATGACAAGGTTACACATACTTATTGGGTCAGAGGAAAGTACCAGAGTAAACGTAGCTTCTTAGGCTCCAACACAGTTGTTAGCATCGTTGTGTGTCATTTTAAAATGTGTTTTATGCGGATATATCCACAATGGTTAAGCCACATTTCTCTTTACAGAAATATCTCCATCTGTTTTGATGTGGGCCCCGGGGTCAGGGGCCAGACGGCCTCAGCCCAACAAGACCGGAGGGTATGTACACTTCAACCAGAACTGTTTACAGCACGGGATCCCTGTCTCAGTCACAGCATATCCAATTTTAACCGTATTACCATTAAGTACACATTTAATTTTGAGGCTCCTCATATGTGGGACCAGGTATGGTAGAGTGGTAAAACACAAACGATCTGAACATTGAGGGGAAACTCAAACCACACTTCAATACCACACATACATTAGTGCGCACTACGCAGATAATAATTCAGCACGGCCTCACGGATTCCACTTTAATCCAATTGTAGTTTGTGTTATTGTAATTTAACAGGAGGCTGTTGTTTTGTATGTTATGCATGCAGTGTGTAGACTATAGCTGCAGTCCTGCGTTATATATATATATATATATTCAGGTGGCCCCTTACATCCAGGGAAGGACAGTCTTAATGCTTCAGCATATCAAGACATTTTGGACAGACCCATGCTTCCAACTTTGTGGACAAAATTTGGGGAGGACCCTATTCTATTCCATCCTGAAACGTTAAGGTCCATAAAGACATGTTTTGAAATTAAAGTGTATTAAGAGCATGTTTAGGGGCATATTCAGGATTTGCTCTACAAAATTAGGTATTTTTAACCAGATCACAACAATGTTTTTCATTATGCGTGGGTGTTTTTGGAATGTGAACTCCGCGAAAAGCAGGGGGCTACTGTTCGTATGTGTGTGTGTGTGTGTGTGTGTGTGTGTATACGTATGTACGTAAGTATATATATGTATATGTAGGGTAAACACCCAGGTATGATATTTTGTACCCAAAATTGAACCCTTTTGTTGTTTACAGTGGTGTGACACCTCTTCGAGCCTACAGAAGACATCCATATCCTGCCAGAGAGGAAAGAAAAGATGCACATTCTAAATCAGAAAAGTAGGTTACAGATATGTAGTGTTATGTGAGCTGACAGAAACTAATTTTTTCCCCTTTATTAAATATTTTCGATTTAAAATCTCCATTGGCAGTGAAATGGCCAAACATACCGGTGAATTCCATATTTAATTGCTGGAGCTGAACTGATTTTCTGTTAACAGCTATGAAAATTTGGAGCAGCAGGACTATGAAACATACGACGATTCGGCACCTCGGTCCCACCCATCTCATCAGCCAAGCGGTAATGATCTTGACTGATAATTTCATACTACATATGTCTCACTGGTGTTCTCAAATTAGCTGTAAGAGTTTGAATGAAGAATTAAAAAAAAATTGTATCCCACCATTTTTCCACACCAGCAGCAGAGGGCGATCACAGTACACTGTACCAGAGATTGTACAAACAGTTTCATGGAGATGGAGCAAAGCAGCCTGCTGACTGTGTTGTGCTGTCTGTGAATAACGTGAATTTGTGAGTATTTACAACACCAGTAAACTGAATTCTCGAAAAGTAAACAGATTTAGAGATTGATATAATAATGTGCTTACGTCTCCATATCTCAATCCTGAACTCATTTTTGAGGGCACATCTTCAGGTGTGAGAGTGAGGCTTTACTGAATGGATGCCTTCTCATGGTGTCAGCAGTGGGTCCTTCTTTTAAAAATAAAGAAAGTATATCATACAATATGGCACCTGTCCCATATATTTGTCCCCCAAAATGTAGAAATAAGAACACACAATTTTAGATGAGTAGCTCACGAAATCTAGAAATAGAAAAATAAAAACATATACGAAATAATCATATTTTAAAGTGATTCATCAATTTGTTGTATTCATATTCAACATTTAAATATATACAAGAAATGCACATTTAAGGATGAATATGGCTAAAACATTTTTTTACACCATTTGGGATTTAAACCCCCTGCCAAGTCTGTACAGTGCTTAAATATAATTTATTAAAACAAAGATGAAGACCAATTTGCTGAACATTTGCACTAAAACTAAAGCCTGCATAAGAATTGCACAATTTGCAATTCTAAGAAAATTGCTTTTTTTTCTTGCCACATAAGTATTACATTTAATAGCATAAATGACCTACTACGCTTGTTTGTATATTTTCCTTTACAAGGAACCAAATGTAGTTTCATTCATATTAAAAATTATTACATTATTATTGACATTTATGATAAAAGATAACCATATGTTTAACTCAACATGTTTTATTGTGTGTTTTTTTAGCTGTGTTTGATTCTCTTCCAAATAAAATATGTTTAGATTCAGGTGATCACTAAGCAGTTCCCCTTAAAGCAGAAGGAGGTGCTTGTCTGGGAATTTAACAGACACTGGATTGGAATGGTTTCATACTCATAGAGATGCTGATTTAAGTAATAAATTGCAGAGGTGTTTTTTCTTTTTTTCCTGAGCTGTATGTCCCAATAATATATGACATGCTGTGTGATGTGCAAATTGGTCAGATGGATAGTTGCTATACTTTACCACGCTACGCTTTTTTCCCCTCAAACTGGTTAAAAAGAAAAAAAGCACCTGCAGAAAAAAACAATTACACAATATTCTTACTGTTACTTATTTACCATTCACATAGTTTGACCCTAGTTCCTGTATAAATAAAAATCTGATTATCTGTTTCCACCCCTAAACTTATATTTGAGACAACTAACGATGTAGTCCAGGGTTTCTATTCTTCTAAATATTTAAATAAATATATTGGTTGTTTTCTTTAGTTAAACAAACACTTTATTTATGTGTATAGTGTTACCCCATCGTAGTCTACAGCTGTTACTGTTGTTTGGTTCTACTATTTATGTATAGTGACTTAATAATTACATGGGTCTGTAATTATTTTATTTACATTCTGTATTGAAAGACTCAGGTCTGCACTTTCCACTCTCTTCTCTTTACTTTGATTTTGAGATGTAAAACATGGCAGAAATACTGAGGCTGTTTTTCCTTTCCAAAAAACAATATGCACTAGATTCTGTTATATTGTAACCATAATAAATAACTGTTCTGCTTGATAGCATGAAGTGTCGCTTTAAAGTTTAGGGTCTGCACTTTTGCAGAAATCAAATTTCTCCCCTTGTATCACTGAGCTACAATTTAAAAATAAACACATTAACTCATGTTAAAATTCCCATTTCCTTTGGTTATACAATGATAACTGCAACTTTTAATAGTTAAATGTATGCTTTGTTGGTTATTTTATCTTTCTTTTACTAAAAATGTATTATAAACAATTTACTGAAAGCCCAGCTTGCCATGACTCCCGGTCAGTAGTTTTCTATAATGACAAAACATAGTCAGGCGTAAAATTACAGGAAATATGCTGAGATTTCTTCTGCCTTATGTTTGATTAAACACCTAAAATACGTTCGGCTGGTGATTGCACCCAAGCACCTGCTAACTTCACATACAACCTTCCATATTGTCAACACCAGGCAGCACAATAGTGCCTCTTCTGATGCCCCCTATTCCCGCCCACATGTTTAACCAACTCCCTGGTACATGGAGGTCAATAACCCGCTCTCTTCTTCTTCTTTCAAAGGGATTACCCAAAATCGTTAGGCCACTGTTTGCAGGAGCGTGGCCTCTCGGTGGAAATGCTTTTCCTGCAGGCGGAGTCAGGCCTGACCCGGGCACTCCAAGATGTTCGCTCCGACGGTTCCCCCTTATGTATTCTCGTCGAACAGACTAATGTAACTCTGTCCTCGTGCACAGTAATCATATTTTCAGAGTCCCTCAAAAGTAAGTCCCCGCAGCCACAATTCTCCAAGCAATTTAACTAGTCCTAACCTCAGGATATATTAGTATCAAAATATATTTGGTTCATGGTGGGTGTCCTTGTGATAACTTCTATATTTTATTTCTAGGAAATATGCCAACAGGTTTATTTTAAATGCTCTGTTTTATACTAAGTCTTCTCATAGTCACAGCTCAGCAGGTCCCTGTCACATTTTAAATGATCTCTTGTCATTGTGCAGGTATATAAATATTTAAACAATATTTTTAAAAATTATAAACAAAGAACACAACATAATAATTGCTTGCACTGAATGCTCACAAGTGATTAAGCACAAATGACTGATTGAAAGTTTTTTCTTTGTCCCAAACAGATTCCCTTTTTTTTAGATAGAAGCACACTGATACTAGAGTAACTACACAATACATACAATTTTATACTTCTGTTTTTTAGTTAGATCTGCCTTAAAAAGCAGTAATATTTAAATTCTGGTTTCTGCAAGGAAATTGTGCATTATTTTACTTTCTATGTGGAAGTTTTGTATTTCTCCACACTGCAACATATGGAGTAGCCATTTGAGAAACGTTTGGTGTTAGTATATTCATCATAGTAGTAACTGGGTGGGAAAAATCTTATAATTAAGAGAAACCTTTGCTTTTAACATTGCTACATTGTAACATACGTTTTGAGTTATTAAAATAGTTAAATAGCAAATGAAGTGGCGAGGGTATGCAGTGATGTGCTTCTGGATGTTTTTTTTTTTTTTTTTTGTAGCCCATAGTTGCTTGGCAACAACAAAAATGATATAAAAAAAAAAACAAGACATCCCTTGGTGATATAATTGTTTAACTGTGATAAATAATAGTTTTATTGAAATTGTGTTTACTGTTATTTTCTTTTTTCAAAAATCAGCCACTTAAGGCTGTGATTTGTTAGAGGTTTTAACAAGCGGCTTTGTGTCACCCTTATTACTGGTTATCCCACAACAATAACCAGTAGTATATGATTGAATGGTTGTATTACTCTGAAGATATTTCACTATATTTGGCAGACATCTACATGTGTAGGTGAAAGCAACATAGGGAGTCATGACCACTAGTGTCTTCCCAAAATGCTAGAATTCTATAATTCCAATACCAGACTGATGACAATTCAGTTTTTCCCATTAATTGTTGAATATTATAATGAACAGTAATGTGCTGTTCGCTGCCCCAAAAGTATGGGTACCTGCTTTTTCACACTTGTTGACACAGCAAAACTAAATGGAGTATAAATGGCAGAAAACACTCATGAATATTAATTAATTTATGTTGTGAAATTGATTTCCAGCAAAATAATTTAAATATTTTCTGTTACATGAATGAATTAATCAGTATCAGATACCTATTATATGATAATGATTTAACTTCCGTTTCATGAAGTGTACTTAAACAAAAAAAAAATGATGTCGTAAAACATCTCATCAAACAACTCTCCTCTTTCAAAAGTACAAAATGTAAAGCTGCTTCTGCATTTAAACGGGTTATGACCTATTGGAGAATATCTAGAACCTGTCAATCATCAGGATTTTCTGCTGGTCAAGCTTTCTAAAATGCGGTGGCCCTCACTGTACACCACAGGTGATCTCTGCATTCTCTCTAAGCTGAGTCTATTTTGCTTTCACACAGTTCACCGCAACATGCCCAAGGACCAGGCCATGGAGTTTGTGATAGCGGAGTTTGGGCGTCTGAGCGGTGGCCGACGGACGCATGATGCAGCAGAGGCGGCGGGGCGGGCAACTGAACTGACAAACGAGTACATGGGGCGGGCCAAACTGGAGCTCCACTTCGTGCCCTCCTCCATGCGCCACTTGCTTTTTCTCATGGCAGCAGGCCTGCACCTGTACCCAGAAGAGTTGGGCTCTATAGCACAATACATTCAAAATCGCCAGGAACATTTGCAAGGTGAGCAGGCAAGATGTAGTCCTGAACATAATGATTGTGTACTGGGCAGCATTACAGCAATTAAATGCTAAATTTATGTTATTGCCGAATGTGTTATTGGCAGTGGATTTATAGATTTGTAGATTCTTGCTCCAGTTTTTTGGTCTGTTGTCTCCCTGGTTCATAAGTAACTGGTATAAATGAAAGTTACAATGACCTTTCCTTTTTTTGACAATTCTGTGTTGTCTTGCAGCTTAAAGAACAACACATTTGACCCTTAAAAACTTACTAAGATTGCTGTGTAATGTTTTTCTTATGTGCCACTCCAGTATCACCCAGTGAGCTAGATAGCAGAGTGGCTTCTGAGTCAACAAACAACCTACCTGCAGGTTTGGGAAACCCTCCACCCCTTGTACCTACTCCAGTCACCTCCAGACAGCCACGTAGTGATCACTCCGTCCCTTCTTCCAGCATGGGAGAGTCACCTAAAGCGCATACTTTGGGTGTACCAGGTTGGTGTTTTGGGTATTTGTTCACAACTTGATAAAGTATGCTGCAATCATAGCAGTTAACAAGGAGAAGAGTAGATTGACTACTGAGATAGTTTCATAGAAGTTATCTGAGATATAGAAGCAGTTTTTCAATGAAGCTATAGTAATAAATGTTTCTTTTGAATTTGCTTTTATTATCCCTAACCCTATACTAATTTTGTGGTTCAAAAGTTTGACTAGACAGGTCAAAGCATTTTTTACATTGAAATGAATTAATGCTTTATCAGACAAGAGCTGTTTTTTGAAGCCTGATCACTCTGATCCCATAGACCCATGTCAGAACACCAAGCCTCCTCCTCTTCTGTCACTGGATGTTCTTCAGGGATGCAAACACAAGCCACCAGCCCCTCACTGTCCATCTGCCTCTCAGAGTAGTCCTGTGCTTCACAGTCCTCCTGCTTCTTATGGTACCCCATCTATCTTTAAACCCCAGCCATCAAGAGGTCCTCCAGGTCCAAGAGGTCCTCCAGCCCCACGAGGGCCACCAGGCCTCCGTAGTCCACTTGGTCCAAGAGAAGCTTCAGCTCCTCGGGCTCCTTATCCCCGACAAAGCCCATCTGGGCCTAATGGTCCACCCTGTGATTTCCATCCACCTAGAGGTCCTCCACATCATCGTGGACCCCCTCCATCACATAGACCTACACTGCTACGTGGTCCACCATCCCAGAATGGACCTCGGGGTCCCCCACCTCTACGTGGTCCCAGAGTACCACCACCTGCACTCAGGAGCCTCCACATGGGAAACCCAGCAGGTCTAGTCTCTTGGAGATTACATGTTCTTCAAAATGGCTAATTACTATGGATTGTGTTCATGGTTTATTAGAATTTGCATTGTACATGAACCATTCTTCCTATATATGATTCCTAAAGTTTCTTTATTTTGTTGTTTTTTAGGACCAGCACCACGGTCTTTGCGACACTTGCTTCCCTGACCCAGTCATTCTGGTGGCTGAAATTACTTGTTAATGCTGAGGAACACGTTATTGTATTTTTGATGTTACTTGACGGTTTCTGTTGTCTTTTAAAAGTTTTTTTGCTCTGTAAATTGCTCTTTGTACATGTTATCTTCAGTCTCATTTTTGGCTATGGAATTTTATTAAAAGCCCATTTTTGTTCGAAGTCCTGGAATGATATGTTAATATATGTTCACCACATTCATTGGGTCTCTGATTAGTAAAGAATACTGTAACTTTGATATCAGCATTACAGATGATGTTTCATAATGAATTTAGATTCCTAAGATTCTTATGAGATTATATCACTGTGCAAGCAAAAAGCCTGACTGGCACAGTTCTGTAGGACATAAGTCATGGTAACAGACATACTGCTAATGGCTTATTTTTTTGTTTCTCTCATCTTTAGCTGATATTGGTTTTTGGATATATTCATTTGGGTAAAAAAAAAGCAAAAAACAACATTAATCTGAAATGAAAACCCATACTTTGGCCCAATCTTAAATGGAGGTATAGTCTGAGAGTAAAGTTTACAATCATGTGAACAAAATGTAACTGAACGTGTTCCCATTTTTAGCCGTGACCCGTTTCATTGGGGCACGTAATGTTATGTTGCCCATAATGACTTTTTTTTTAAACAGCTACAAAACTCACAATACCCAGTTTAAAACAGATCAGTAGTAAAACCTGTCTGAAAAGCAACACAATTTTATTTTGAATAATGCTTATAGGTGCCACAAATTTGCAGAAGGAGGGAGTATTTAGGGACACCAAGTTTTAATAAAAATACAGGAACATTCTGTCTCTGTGCCAGCAAACTAATTGCATGCCAGAGGAAAGCCTTTATTCTTCTCCATAGATAACTGCTGGAAACAGATTTGTACGGTCCAAAGTTTACAAATTTGGAAGAAATACTTGATGAATGGCTTAAAATTTAAGTTTCTACAGTAAATAACCTCACCTCAGCTCTCAAATGAATAGTTCAGCATCAAATATAAATCTGTTTTCTAAGTTTAGAACAGCACCTGTGAAGCTAATAGCAAACAAACATCAGAAATAATTAGTCACCCATATGGTGCTCCAAAAACACACCCAAACCCATACATTGTGTAAAAGAAAAAGCAAAAGTCAAGGTTAGAAATAGCTACATATACAACAGTACTGTACAAGATATATTAAAAGCTGAGCTAAAAATGTCAAATTTTAAGCATAGTCAAGGAATCAGAAAATCCAAAATCAAGAGGAAACTTGAAAATTAAGGGGGATGAGCAGCAATTGCACAGACACCCCTTTTCAGTTTTTTTTCCTGGTGCAGACAACTGTTTATTGAAGAACTTTAAAGACCTGACACCTACAGGAGGTTAACAGATAAGGTAAGGGTGACACCAATACAATCTAAACCTTCACTGACAGCCAATAAAGAGAGTACTGGACTAACAATATGCTTAGACTTTCTAAGAAGCCAAGCATTAGCATTTCGGACCCAAACCCGTGTCAGAGACCATTGACTTCTCCAAGCGAGAAAAGCATGCATAATCCTCTATGTGAGGCAAGGACAAAGCATGTCTAATTTAAGCAGCTCTTAACAAGGTTGAACTAGATTTTTTAGATGGATTGGAAAATGTGAGTCAACGAAAATGCCAAAGTTTCTAGGAAAAGTATCTGAAGAGATTGTGTGAGTGTTCTCAGATAGCTTGTTCTGTGTTTTCCAATCTCATCACGCCTCATAGGAGAAACCTCACTTCTGTTACTTTGGAAAAGGGAATGCAAGAAATCCAGTAACTGTCTCATTGTTCGCACTTTTGCAGTTTCAGTTATCCCATAACATTGTCAAAAATAGCAATAAATACGATTATTTCAATATTTGGGTTTTTTTTGTCCACACACATACTTAACTGTATTTTTTCTAATTTTAACAAGTTTTACATCCCATTAGTACATCCAGGGACTGAAGATAGATAGGACTGAATATAGGTTCTGGATAAAAAAAAACACCCCAACTCATCCCAAGTTCTACTGCTATACAACATGACGAAATTGGGGTTTAGACTCCTCTTGCTGATGGTTGGATCTTGAGATGAATTGCTGCTTCAGGGCATTTCATCCTAATGGCATCTGCACGCCTGTGTAAGCAATGTGTGCACGTTAAAGTAACCAAAACATGAATAGAAAACATATACATATTTTTGGTACGTACTGCAATATCGGTGTATTTTTTTTTAATAATTATATTTTAGAACAATACTTTTCTCTTTTCTTTGTCTCTGCAGACAGCCGGAAGATTGCCAGCCGAAATGCTAAAGCACGACGGCTCCTCCTTCCCAGACTTTAAGCAAAATATCTTCCACCTGCAGCCTCAACAGCACTGCAGTCCATCCCCCGACTCCAGCCTCAGACAGAGTGAAATACTCACGTGACAAGTATATCACACATACTCTATAGTAAGGAATTAACCTATCAAAAAATAGTAATTGTTGCAAAGGTAAAGTCCAACTTAAATGAAATAAACATTATAATATACTTCTTGCATTTGTATTAAAAATTGCAGACCATTCTGATGAAAGAACAGCAAGTTCCCAAGAACGTCCCATGAGCAGGTGCTAATCATTATGCAATCACTTCATGTGCTA
>JBBKCR010000018.1:13221667-13239485 GCA_037577295.1 Ladigesia roloffi
ACATAAGACATTTTCTTCAGAAGGCTCAGTTATTTAAGGGGCAAATTTTAAAAATAAGGGAAAAATTCAGTAGTTTTTCCCCTTAATCTGTGCACTTTTCCACTTACTTTTCTTTACTTTCTTGGAAATTTAGGTAAAAATTAAGGGGTAAAATTAAGGGGTTTGGTTTCATAGTGACAATTGACTCGTTCCCCTACTCAGAGAAACCCAATAAACTTGGCAGTTACCATGTGAGTTTAACCAGGTGTTTTTCAGCAGAGAAATCTCCAGATTGTTCTGGACAGTTGCCATGCAGGCCAAGAGTTGTGGATCCCTGGTTTAGGGTTTACCATAATTATACTTTGTGTGTGTATCTTTCAACCACTGGGTGGCGCCAAGACGCCACCTCTCACTGATCAAATATATATACTTCTGAGCTCCTGAAATAAAAGGCAGCGCAGTTGACCACCACTTAAATTAAGTGGAACACTTGTGAGCAAAAATACACTCATATGAAATGGTCTAATGAATAACTATGGAGTGAATGAATGAAGGATATGACTCATTTCCAGGCACCACTCTTGATTACTTCAGCTTTCCTGTGTTATTTCCTTCACTAGCCTTCATTAGACATGAGTCATAACCATTCATGACTCATTTTAACACAGAAGCAGAATAAAGCCCACTATTAAAGACAGAAAGGACAATGGAATAAACCACAGCAAAATTAAAATGGTACCTTATTGGATCTTTATTAAATCATATAGCTAATAAAAACATTGATTTAAGGCAGACTAGCAGCGAGCATTAGCTGCAAGATGGACAGTAAGAATAAATACAAGGCTGATTGTTTAATAAAAAAATAGAAAAATTATAAAGCCATAGAGAGAAAGAACAAACTCAACTAGTGCAGCTGTAGGTATGAAAAACAAGTGTCGAGACAAACAGTTTTGTAACAGATAATCTATGGCTGTATTTTTATTCTCACGGTCTACCTGCACATTGCGATCTAACACAAACTCTAAACAAAATTCCACAGGCAGTCAGGTAGGTCTGTTTGTGTGTGTGTTTATGTATGTGTGAGTGCATTGTGTTTATATAAGGGCAAGGATAAGGATAAGGGGGTTTTTGGTTGCCTTCATCTCAATTTATCAGAATAAATATCATTGATTAAACTGTAAGGATTGTTTAGTTTAAAAAAAGCATTTGTAATGTTTCCCCAAAGCAAGCCTACTGGTACATAATTCTTGTTAATTAAATTGACTGTTTTCCTATCATGACCTCATTTAAACCTTTAAATACAAGCAGGATGGCCAATGTAAGCCTAGTACAAACCATTCTGAACACTGTGCCTTCCCCCTTACAGACACCGTGGGTGAATGTGGATGCAGAATCAAGGTCCATCTCAAGAGCTTTGCCGTTTTAGTTACTCTTCAGATTTCTATGCTCTGCATTTGCACAAATAGGTCTCGCTGATTAGACTTAACAATGGCTGCAGAAATGGCTCCCAGCTGTGGTAATGCAATTCTGAATCCACAGAACAAAAACAGAAAGAAAGCTCGCAAGAATCAGAATGATTTTTTACCAGGCTAAGCTAACATGATCTTGACTGCTACTATTCAACAAATAATGAATGGATCATGTAAAGGCCAAGCCATCTCTTCAACAGGCTGATCTGGAAAAAAGGTACAGAAAAAGAATATGTTTGTGTTTAAGGCCAATGCGGGCTGAGTCGGACACATTCTGGGAAAACATTCAGTTGGTTCAACGAAGCACGGACCACACAGGCTAGCCGGCCAACGAAACCCTTTCCCTTGTGTTTGAACTTTCATTTTAAGAGACATCTTCATCAGCCCAAGACAGAGTAACATTTAACAAAAAGCAGAATCCTATTCTCGTCTGGCTGAAGCAAGTGCTTATATGGAATCTGCCTCCAAAATGCATGGCAAAAAACCCCAAACAAAAACACTGCCACCCTCTGGAGAGCCCAACCTCCAGAGGTTCAACATTTCAGACAGATATAAGACGGAACAGTGTATGTTCAGGAGAGCGCTCATTTGATGGAAGGACCATGGACAGCGAACAGAGTTATTCCGGATGCAATTAATGATCAACCTCATGTTTAGGGCTGTGCTCTCAGCCTGATGCCTTGACGTCAGCCTTCTGTTCTATGTCTGTGTCTTGGAGAGCGGGAGAAAAACTTTGGAAGAGGGGGCCTGGAGGAGTGAGAGATAGACGGCTGACTTGTGTGTTGCAGACCATGGAGAGTGATGAAGGCCTCAGCTGCGGAGGGATTCTGGACTGTGGTGGCAAAGAGACAAAATTGGAATGGAAGGAGGGAGAAGGGGTCGGGGTAAGGCCCATATTTTGCTTTTCTCCCTCTAAGACGAGCCCCCTCCACTCAGAGGCTGAGGGGGAGAGGAGCAAGGGAGGAAGGGGGAGGTGTAGTCTCTTTAGGCCCCTCAGTCGGTTTTCTTGGCCCAGGCCATATCATCACTGCGTGGCTTTTGGCCTGTTACTCTCTCTATCAGCCACTCCATCGTCCTCCAGAAGCCTATCCGGTCCAGTGGGTAGTTAAGCCAACCTGAATCAAAAGAAAGACCAAAAACCCTTATTGGCCACCCTGGAGCCTAGCATAAGACAAAAAAGGACTGAAGAGCTTCCCAGACAGGGAGGGGAAATAGTATATAAATAAATATGTATATAATTATATAACTAAATAAATATAATAAAACATTAATAATAAAAAATATAAAGGTAGACAAAAATGAACTAGGGTCATCACTTATGATTCATAACATATTTTAAGGTTTAACTTATCATTTGAAACACAAATATCTACTGAATCATTAAGTTAAGAGCTTATGGCAGCTTGAATACTTGCCTACTAACAAGGTACTAGGTAAGTAGCAGCCTACACTAGAAACAAATCCAGCATAGTTCCTTCAGTCAGTCGGGATAGTGTAATCATTATTTTTTAATCATAATCATTAAACCACTGATCCCAAAGGAAACTGCTTATGCGATGACTGCTTTAACACATAGACAAGAGTAATATACAATATAGCAAGAAGTCCAAATAAATCTATCAATATATGTGATTTATGTGAAAGAACTTGTCCATTGTTTAAAATCTGGCACAGCAATTGCCTGGTAAGCCCTTATATTTATTTTCAGTCAAGGTCAAGTAATGTGTAACACATAAAAAGGCAACAACAACAAAAAAATCTGTACCCTGTATGTGTACAAACACTTTACTCATACATGCTGGACACTGGCTCTTACTGTCCGAGCAGGTCCCAGGAGATGAACAGGGAAAGGGACAGGTACACACACACACACACACACACAGAGACACACACACAGACACACACCCTTATACAGGCTGATTTAACACAAACAACTGAACATCACAGTATCAGTCCCACTGGGATTTGCCATAAAAGCCATTTTCCTCATGCAAGCACAAACCATAAACACACGCACACTCAGGTTTTCTGATCCACATCCATTCATAAACACACGCTTGCCTTCACCCACATACACCTCTTAATTTTCTTATTGAACATGACACAACTGCAAGACACACTCCCAGTCATTCACCGGTGCACTTTCCTCCTCACCCAGCAAACATGCTGAGCATTTACACACCTCTAGAACAGACCAGACCAAACTCAAACAAGCCATCATGCCTCTCCTTGTAGTCTGTATGGAGACAGGGTGTGGGTGTGTATGTGTGTGGTCCTTTCAGTGGCACTCTCAGTGCAAAAACGAGTAGTATAGCACGTCGTGTTGTTTGATTACTCCTCTTTGTCTCCATCCCTCTATCTGTTTCTCTCCATGCAGGCCTGTTTGTTAGCACTGACAGCAGGTTAGCATTAAATATACATGGAGACTGTCAGCCAGTGGAGCACACAAAGACAGACCAGGGGCCCAAGAGACCCGACAAAGGGTGGAGGAGAGTCCACAGAGAGAGAGAGACAGAGCGATCTAGAGAGAGAGAGAGAGAGAGAGAGAGAGGGGAGAGAGGGAGAGGGAGAGGCATAGAAAATAGAGAAAGAGAGAGAGGCAGAGAGAAAAAGATAGAGGCAAAGAGACATACACACAGAGAGACAGACAGACAGCGAGGAAAGACAGAAAGGACCGAGAGTGAGAGAGAGAGAGAGAGGCAGAGAGAAAGAGAGAGAGAGAGGTAGAGACAGAGAGAGAGAGAGAGAAAGAGGCAGAGAGAAAGAGATAGAGAGAGAGGCAGAGAGAAAAAGAGAGGCAGAGAGAGAGAGAGAGAGAGAGAGGGGCAGAGAGAAAGAGAGAGAGACTGACTCCCTTCTGTGCCTTAGGAGGAAAGGACCAACATTCACTCTCTCTCTAACTAACACACACCACCCCCACACTCACATCTGTTGTCCACAGGGGCACAGGGTGACGCACAAGCATCCCTACTCTGCTCTCACAAAGACACACATGCTGCATACTGAGCATTTATTGGTTTAATGCCTTCACGCACATACATACACACCTAAAATCAAGCTCTTGAGCTATCAATAACCCACATCTGGTAGTCAAAATTAAACCAGGAAAGAAGGCAATATATTGTGGCACTCAAACCCTCCAGCTGGATATGCGCGAACACTGACAGTGCCAGCCGGAATGCTACAGGGATACGGCAGTAGAATGTATGGTACAGAAAAATGTTGCTTTACTGCAAACAGAACAGAAACGTTTACTAAGCTTGGGCGGTATCCAAATTTTGATACAGTCATACCTCCTCCCTATTTTACCTCGGTATATGATATTACCATGAGTAATAAACAATTGTGATGTATGGCACTTGTGACGACGACGGACGGGACGGGGGTGGGTGGGTGGGTGCAAATGTGCCACCCAGTTGACTACAAGGGCACTGGTACCCAAAAACAAACCGAATTTGTACCCCTGGGTGGTGAAGCAGGACAAAATATATCCTTTTTAGGAAACTTCATTAATGCAAATTAGACAAAATAGAAAAAAACACTAATACCAAAAACAGGAGATTCACGTGCACGCTTCTCCTCAACCTGCGACTGGCACGGTTAGCCAAACTCCTCGTCTGCTTCTCACGTGTCCGTTCCACCTCCACGACTCGCTCCCTTACTGCTCATTACGGCATTACTCTGGCAGTACAGCTGCCTCACCCGGGCTCCACAACTCGATCGACAGCTTTATTGTTTCCAGCCTTCGAGCACGCGAACACACAGTCCAATCGTGCGGCTCCATACTGAACAAAAGTTCCTTTAAAGTTCCTTACTGGGGGAGAGCAGATCAGCTCGCCACGGCGTCCCCCGGCTCCAACTTGGTGAGAGTTTCCAGTTAAGCCCTGCCCACTAGTGCTGCCGAACGACTACATCACTCCGAGCGCCACAGCTCTTGCAGTCGTCAGCTTCTGCGTTCTCAGCCTCCGAACACGTGAACACACTGTCCATTCGTGTGGCTCCTGCCTCCACAACCCGCTCCTTTACTGGGGGAGAGCAGTCCAGCTCACCACGGCATCCCCTGACCTCCATCTTTGTGCAGGCTTCCAGTCCAGCCCCGCACACACGGGGCCGCCATGTTTTAAAATCCAAATCCCGCCCCTAACCATCGCTGATTGGTCAATACCACACAGAGTTAATGCAGGCTTCTCATGCCATTCGCGGGTCGAACAGTCATTCGGCTTGCCAACAGACGGAGTGTATTGTTTTTACGGCGGTATAACGGTATTGATCTGATACCGTTGTTATTTTAAGATCCCGCGGTATACCATATTACTGTATTACCGCCCATGCCTAATGTTTACGGTCTGTCCAAAATAAGGTTTGCCTGTTTAGACAGACCGTAGCAGAGATCACACAGCAATCCTCATGTGAAATGATATGAATGCCAGTAGGGGGTGTGAACGGAGGGACTCAGGGTGTGCTGTGTGTACCTGTAGTAATGCAGTAGTAGGTCTCGTGAGGGGACACATGGTGGATGCGGTGGTGTTTGCGGGGCAGCACTAGGTGGCAGTCCTGCAGCAGGGTGACCCAGAGCGGAAGGCCAAAGTAGGAGTGAGACCACTTGTGGATCTGATTAGTCATGGTCACAAAAACTGCTAGCGCAAAGACGAAACACTCCCAGGGGTAGGACTCTGCAAGGGCATCTGAGAGAGAAAGATATGGAGAGGTAGAGATAGAGATTCAATTATATGCAAATCAAAATAAATGTGCCCTGCTTTATAATAAGCTATTTTACCGCTTAGTTGTGGTAGGACAACTGCAAACAAACCTTCACCGGTTGAACTCTGACCTACAAAGCCACCATCTGCTGAACCCAGCACACGCATACACGCGCACTCACACACACACACACAAACACACACAGCTGTACAGTTAATGCAGGTCTGTTTGTACTTGTAGGAGTTAGAGAAGTTTTGAATTGTCCAGGATTTTCCAGTATTTCCCAATAGATGTTTTCAGTAAAAGATGCAACACTTCTGAGGTATGTATGTTTGAATGTGTTTCTTCCATTTCTGTCCACAGTCCAAAGACCTAAACTGCCCATAGGTGTGACCTTGTGAGTGCTCCCACTATCCTAAGAGCTTCAAATAATGGATGGATATTTTTATTTGCTTTTAAAATACCCCATCTTCATAAATATATACATATGTATTTTATCCAATGTATAAAAATGAATCTATCGTCAGTTTTTTTTTGTCAAGTAATCCTACATTTATGGATTTCCTAACTCATTAAGCACCATCATTTTGTGCCAAAGAACATCAAGAAGTAACAGGGTGAAATAGTCCATGGACCTTCTAATGTCAGTTTGCAAATAGTAAATATGAAAAAAAAAACGACTCCTTACTCTTCTGTTGTGTTAAGTGATGGACATTTACAATATGATATAATTATACATTTTTTGGGCTAATGAAACCGATCTCCAGGTCCTCGATCGATTATTATACCACAAAGGCTGTTAAACCTACTTTGACTGAGTAATACTTGTGATGGAACTGTGACTGTGATGGAATACTTGTGATGGAACTGTGAATGTCAAAATGCCTAAATTCCCAACAAAATGAGTAACCAAAAATACCTTTTCACTTACAGAAAATAAACCTGTTCCAAGAGTCCACATAACAAAAATCTGCAATTTTTTCCAACTTCAAAAAAATAAAGAGTTAATGGATTATATTTAAGCTTGAATTTAAATAAAACCTTATTTTCTCAGACCTATTGTCATACATAATGCATGTAGGCTCCTTTACTAAATTACTCAAATCAATAATTATTCAGTTGATAATTTTAAATAAAAGTAAAGCGCTGAGATTTGGCATTAACTAGAAAACAGTCAGGGGGCCAGTAGTCCTAAGTGATATTTTACAGTGGCAAATAAAACAACCTGGCCTGACGCCAGGCACAATATAGCAGCTTTATTATGCACTATAATAAAATCATAAAAGATGTAGGGTTATAAACATAATAATCTGCTGCTACATTCTAAAGAGAACTAATAAAGTAAGCAAGCTGTGTTTATGCACATGATTCTAGATCCTGGAAAATGTCCCGTGTTTACGGCAAAACTTCAAAACGGTTCTCCAAATTTCATTTCATAGATTGAATAATTTTGATCACGATTTGCCCGTTTACTAAAAAAGTAACCCACAATAGTGTAGGTTGCATCCCAGAATTCACAGGACAATAAGTCACTTTGAGTCACTAACTGTGAAAGTTGAGTGTCTGTGTGTGTTCGTACCAGGTGTGTAGGACATGAACTTGTAGGCCATGTGGGCGAGAGGCAGGACGGTGATCATGCAGTTGTCTCCATTGGTCTCAATGAAGTCGTGCCGCGTGATGGCGGTTGGGTCAATGTGATGCTCTCGGAAGGGTCGGATGAAAGCCTGCATGAACATCAGGAAGGGAAAGAAAGAGGCAAACATAAATGTAGAGAAGGGAGGATTTATAGACCGGCATCTATAACAACACATGACATGTTCAAGGTTCAAGGTTACACTTTGTCATCAGCAGCTGTGTACATGTACATAGTGTTATGAGATGTTTCTCCATGGGTGCAATATATAGCAGCATTCAACAAGTTATGACAGAAACTATGTGACAAATAGACAGCACAACAATGTAACAGCATAGAGTGAATGGGATGTAAACCACCCACAGAAACTACTACTACTATTGCACAAAAAGCATATAGGTGCACTGAACTGAAGTGCAAAATTCAACCAAGACAATACGAAAACACAGCAATGTAACAGACTGGCTTTTTATTAATAAATGGCTAAAACGTCTGTTGGTCACACAGAACTTTGGAGAAGTGTGATAACAAATGCACCTCCTTGTGGAGTCTGGCTTTTACATTTGAGTCCTGCCACACTAAAGTGGATTGCTTTGATGGAATTCTACCTCAAGAACAAGCGAGGGCTTTTGAGCACTGATAAAGGGAATGGGGGAATTTTAGCTTTAATAACATCTCTGAAAATTGAAGAGATCCAGTGTTTACGGTCTCCTCCTGAAGGTCGGGAAGATGGGATGGGGAGGGGTGTTCAGGTTGATGTGTGACTGATGGAGTTAAACTGGTGCGCCTGCGTTACCGGGGCCCTAATGAAAGCGAGGGGGAAAGCGCGCGGCCGCGTGAGCTACAAGTTATGGAGCGGAGAGATAACAAGGCATAAAACAGCACTTCCCCGCCGCTCAGATCCCGCATCATGAAAAAGCTGAACCCAGCGGCTCCTGTCACTCACGCCCGGGAGCGCTGCTTTGAGACGGGCGCCCCGCCTGTGAGCGCGCGGGTGTCGCAAAATGAAAGGGAGCGCGGGAAAGAATCGCATAAGCACAAAGAGAAAAAGAGGAGGGAAAGAGAGAGAGAGAGAGAGAGAGAGAGAGAGAGAGAGAAATAAAATAAAAACCCACACGAATGAAGGTAATTTATTTCTCTCTCTCTCACATACACACAGACACAAAAGCAAGAATCGTTTGGAGGAGCATTACCATAGCGGTTTCGGAGGCGAGCGCGAGACGGGGGGAAATGTCATTATCGCGTGTTTGTGGGCCGAACTCAATCACACCTATATCTGAGGGCGCGTGGTGGCACTCGGCTGGAGCGCGGGAAACTATCTACTGATATTTCGACAATTATCTTCCCTCCCGTTCAGCTTGCCCCCCTTCCTCCAACCAACCCACCCACCCCCCAAAAAACTCCCCCATCTTCCTCTCTCGGCCCCGCGCGCGCACAAGATTAAAAGAGCGCTAAGCTGCAGACGGCCCATGGAGCGCATGTGTAGGACTCTCCGGCCACCTGGAGGCTCTCCGCCGCTAATCCCGCACCGTTTAACGCCCCGCCTCGCCTCGGCCGTGCTTCTAATCACGACTCCGCCATCTCCGGATTGCCGTGGCAACCGGCCGGCTGATGGGCGCGCGGCCTCCCCCGCCCTTAACTTGATCCCTTTCATTCCTCCTCCCTCCCTCCATCTCTCTCTCCCTCTCTCTCTCTCTCTAGCGTTCCTCACTCTTAAGTGCCCATTTAATCACGCTCATTAGTGACTCTCCCTCAAGTTGCCGCTGTTTTTTTTTTTCGGTATTTGAACGCACGGACAGAAAGCCGTTCATAGGCGGCCGTTAAGTGCTGCCTTTAATCTGCCGGTTAAAGGGGCTTAGAGCGCTGCGTTCTGAAGGGGCCTTAAATTCCCTCGCTCTTTTTGAAGTCCGATCACTCCCAGGTGGCGGATCCTAATTATCCTCGACAGCAGAAGGATCGGCAGTGGCTGTGGAGAGGAAGTCTTCCTCCTCCTCCTCCTCCTCCTTCAGCCGTGAGAGCCGTTTAAGGGCGCAGACAGGCCGACTGACAGACAGACAGACAGACAGGGTTGATAAAAAGAGCAGAGTGTGCGGGTCGACAGGGGGTCTGGACAGTCTGTTCTTGCTGACCCCTCTCACCAGGGTCCCCAGACGGCTCATCCACATGCCCCAAGTCGTAGGACAGCGGTGGAGAAGCAATATCAACGCGGACTCTTCTTTTCCAGAGTGCAAGAACGCCACTGATCACTGTCCTCCACTTGCTGCGAAATAAAGTGTTCACTGGAGTCATCTCGGAATGGTGGACCACTTACGGCTCCCTAAAGGATCAATGTTTTTTCTTTTTTTTGTAAAACACTTTGAAATAAATTTTAATAGCTGAGAGGTTCATGAGGAAACCAAAAGGGCTTCTTTCACGTCACTAAAACCCCCCTTTTTAGCACATCATTTGTCTGAGAACACACCCTCTGCTCTGAGTGAATACACAGGTGAGTATGCAGATACTCCAAACGGAGAATGGGGTGTGTAAGCTTTTCTACAGGGATTTCGAAAAAGCCCCAACATGCACAAAAACACAAAAGCACCCCTAAATTCATCACTCCTACCTGTCCAGCAAAAAATAACCAAGGGCCAGCTGCTTTTTAATTGGACAGGCAGAGGGTGACCTTTTCAGCTATTGGGCACGGAGAGGGCGACTATGGTCTGCATTAATTTGGGCCTCGTGGGTATTCCTGCCCCCCTTGAGGTAGAGCATAAGGGGGTGGCAGTAAGGAGGAGGGGGTTACAAGCTCAAGAAAACCAGCACTGGGAAACCCCCCAGAGAGGAGGTGACATTTTCCTTCATCCAGCCATGAGCTTGGTAAACCACAACAGACCAATAAAGCAAAGGCTGATATGAAAATTAAACAGGGTCATTTGTTAAAATCAAACACACTAATATGCTAAGAGGTCACAGTGTGTGTGTGGGAGGCTGCAGGATGAGTGGGAGAATATGGCCCTACTAATAAAGATCCATGAGATCTACCTACATTATTACTGTAATGGAGTTTAGAAACTGTAAATAAGACTTGGCTGAAAGATTTTAAACATTCGGGCGACATGATGCATTAAGATGTTTTTTCTGTGAAAATACACCCTACTTCCATCTATACAGCGATTACAGTGTAGCCCTGGAATCTTGACCTCTAATTTACAAATGTTACTTCCTAAAATAATGCAGTATCAGGATAGAGCTGGATAGCTGGAAAATAGATAGTTCATGGTATCTTATCTTCTCACATCCAAATATAAGCCACAGTGTTCTCTGTTCTCTACATGCGCCAGTGTCTTACAGGGCAGTAAATTTATGTACAATTAAAATAGTTTAATTAAATATTTAATGACATTGATTGCTTGAACTAAGGAACTAAAAGGTTTGCGGTTATAATAGCAAATTGTCAAAATAAATTATCTTTAATTTACTAATTAGTTAATTACTAATTTACTAATTTACTAATGGTCAAAAATTGACAGCCATATTTGAGAAGTTTAGTGCATGGAATAATTTCCATTGCGAAAAAGCACATTCAGCATCAAAACACCAAGTGCAAATACAATTTCAATAAAACTAAACTATGTTTCAAATGCCTGATATATATATATATATATGAAAATACAAGATATAAAACAAGATATTAGTGTAATAAAAATGCTGACAATTTAATACATCGTCAGATAAAGTACAACTACAAACACTCACTTAAAGTACTTCAGTCAAAAATTGGATCCATTCTGAATGCTTCATAATAACAAAAACAAAAACACATTGCACACAGCTCACTTGTGTCACAAATAAAATGTGGCTGCACAATTAGACATGTGAGTAACGTAAAGAACAGGCTGACTGAATGGACACAGTGCAGTCGGCAGCATCAGCCTTTCAGTAATGTACTGTTAGTCCCCAGTGTAAAAGCTGAGCATATAAACTGAAAGTCAAAGTCCAAATTTAGCGGAACAAAAATAACCCATCAGATAAATTAGTTTAAAAAAGCCTCTGTCCTTTAGGTGAGACATGAACGTAGGGAATTTATGGTCCTTACCTGACTGCTGAAATGCTGGGCTATTTTTATTCAAAAAGGGACGAGATGGTAAGCCAGTTTTAATCTCCTCTACCTCTACTCTAAAAAAATCTCTCCTCTTACTTAGAAGTCTGACTTCCCTCCTCAAGGTTACAAAAAACACAGCCTTATTATCAGCTGTAATCAGTGCTGGGAGTAGCATGGTACAGAGTAACTCATTACAGCAACACAACTGCTTTTCCTCTAATGAAGCACCTGTCCTTGTGTGCAATTTGCACATTCTACTGTAGACAATTAACTGTGTGATTCAGATTGTGAACATGACCAGTGAAAACATGCATAAAAATCATCTTTCTCAAGCTTCACAATCTGTTAAATCATCTCCATAGCACTGCATGCTAATTTGAATGACAAATGCTGAAGAAGAGGGTCCTAACCTTGCTCACACAGGCCAGACCTGATTGATGAAAAAATACAGATCATATTTCTAGACATTTGGTTTCTAGACAGGTTTCAAAATGGCAACATTAATGTTTTGAGTAAAGGCAAGGAAACTAACTGCTAGAGCTCAGAATGTAACAGTAAACTCTGATTTCCAAACGCGTTAAACAGGTGGGCGTTATCCGTTTTCTGAGTTTTCGCTCGGTGTACCCACTGCTAGGCCACTCTCTGGAGCCCTCTGCCTCGGTGGGTTTCCCTGATCTGAAGTTAGTCCTTGGCCTGCCATTCACTCACCTTCCCAATGACAGGGATGTCCACAGAGCCCCAGGTATCAGCTCCCCAATGTACCATTCCAGAGGCAAAGTCTGCCATCACTATACCAGTCACTGAGAGACAGAGAGAGAGAGAGAGAGAGAGAGAGAGAAAGAGGGAGAGAGAGAGAAAGAGGGAGAGAGATCCAAAGACATTGAGAGACAGAGCGAGAGAGCCAGAGAGAGAGAAACCAAGAGACAGATAGAGAGAAATCATAATTTACATAACTGATTCCAGAAGCAATATCGTCAGTACTTTCAGTTTTTATTAATAATAAACCTAAGAAACCTAAACCAAAAACTGCAATTACACATATTTGTGGGAGTTGATAGTGTAATAAAAAGACCTATAAAGTAAGTGATACAGCAAACACTGAAAGGCCCCAAGCTGATTTCAAAAGCACAGCACAGCCTCTTTAGGTTCCTAAAGGGGAAAGCTGCTATCAGAGTTTCAGAAGTGGCTTTTTAGTCTCTTTTCCAAAGCTGCATTTTACAGGAAAAAACATTCAGACACACTGTTTCCCACAGCTGGCTCCTCTTGTGCTAATGTTAAAACATTACAAGTAAAGTGTTAAAGTGGAATTGACTGCTTCTGTTATTTTAACAGGTGCTGGAGTTTACCCCAAAGTACTGTATCTACGTCCACATTTCAACTTTTTCAAATAAGAAAAACCTCTAACAAAAAAAGACAAAAATCATGCATGCATTGAAGTTACAAAGCGGAGTTGTTTAGCTTGTCTTTAACTCCAAATCCAAGAAACACTCACTATATTAAGACAAATAAGTGACATTTAATCTATAGAGCAGTGTAAGTCCTACATTATTTATAAGAACTGCTTTGCAATATCCCCTTTCCCACAGCCACACAGAAGTCACGGTAAACCCACTGACACCAACTTACCAATGCCAAAGATGATTTTGTAGATGTGCACCGTGGAGAAGTTGATGAGGAGGAAAGAGAAGTTGAGAGTGAATAGAAAGAGGCACAAGATTACACAGATCCACTCCTGCAGCCGCTTTCCTACAGAAACACACGCAGACAGTTCATAAGCACAAAAATAGCCCACACTGCCTTCAAAATTCTACAAAATTAAGTTAAAATAAAATTTTTGCTTTTGGAACCATGAGTCTTCAAACACTATACGCTAACAAGATGTTCTTGTTGGTCATTTTGAAAGTCTACAGGCCTGCTCCTCAAAATGACAAAAATGGAGATACAAGGTGACAGTGACACCCCCTCCAACCAACACACACACACACACAAAGACACAAACACATAAGTAATACAGCTCAATAAAAGTTTCATAGGCTTTAGTACCATTTGTCATCTTCAAATTGCTACACAGGGTAAATGGCTGGTTAATTCTTTCTTTAATCTTGATTGGGAACACACACACACTTGTACTTACTACTCATTTAAAAAATTCAACTTGACTAGTGCAGATATAAATCAAAGGATATGCTGCAATACTTCTTATTTCCCAAAAACATAGGCAAACTTTAAAGTTGAAGCAACTGCATATATCAGAAGAGATAACAGGTCGTGGCCTCTCATTAGTAATAGAACAATTCTTTGTTCAGTGTCAGCAGCGGTTCAGAGATTCAGAGTTCAGAGATAGCAGCAGACAACATCACTCAGAACTCTGAAAGGTCTTCAGGGTCAGCGGACAAGAGACGTGACTCTACCAGGGCGCGCGTGTGTGTGTGTCCCATTATGGTGAGTGCTCGGGAGTAATCGGCCGTATGAAGACAAGTTGTAGAGTGAGGCTGGGGTCATGATCTCCAGCGAAGCAAGTCTTAGGTCTGACACAGCTAAAAACACACAGGTCAGCTGTGAGGGCACGGGAAGGGGGCTGGGGCAGGGCCAGCCTGGACCACCGCGATCACTCTGTGACCCAGTGGCCGAAGTGAGGGAGAGAAAGAGAGAGGGAGTGATTAAAGCACTACTGCATTATTCACTCAGGGCAGCCCTGGACACTAGACATCAATCCTATCTTCATCTCCCCACCACTTCACCTCTCTCCCTTCATCCCTCACTCCATCTCCATTTTCGCTCGTTTGCATATTCAGTCGTTAACTACAGGAAACTATTTCAGTTTCTCCTGCTCTGTCCTTCCCTTTTCTCACTCTTGCTCTCTCTGGCTGTGCAGGCAAGGGGCCTGGAGTGGCACAGTGGAGTCAGCTCTTCTGAAAATTTAATGCCATTAGAGGATCTGCCTTCAGAAGACGGAGAAGCTTGAGGAGGTTGAGAAGAGGATATTGATGACAGTTATTTATAGCGCCCCAGCGGGCCAACTTGTGCCAAGCACCTGAACAATGGGCCATGCTAGAGCGATTAACCACGCACAGAAACTTGTCAACATGCGCACACATCCTCTGCGATCACCTTACACAGCAGCAGTTCCAGTGGATATTCCATACCTTTACTAGGATACCCCGAGACCTGATCCTACAGCATGTGTGATACATGCACTCCAACACAATTCCCCTGAAACACCTGTTCCTGAAGAACACCGCCTGGGCTGTTGACACCTGAGCCTACACTTCTTTCAGCTCATCATGACTAAGGATTTCTGTGGCAGAAAAATGAAATGAAGCCGCAGCAACAGTAAGGAGCCATTTGAGTAAACTGGTAATGCAAATACAAGTAGAGATTCAATGGTCTGTGTTTGGTCCAGTGTCAGTTTTCATTGTTGGTTTGGGGGGGTGTGTGGGTGAAGGGGTTGCTGAAATTAGTTTCCATAGGCAATATACAGCAAACCCTGTCAGACCGAATATCACAGCTACAAGCAAATTACACTGACATTAACACATTACAAGGTCAAAGGCCACAGCTCCGTCACAGGTATAATGAAGGATCTGTGTCAAGTTGTACTTCACTGTTGGGGTTACCATTACAAGGTTTTGTTACGTTACCTGACATAAGGTCAACTTGAACAGTGCTTTAAAGGCCTGGAGCAATTCAGAAACTTAGAAGTATCTCTAGGTGTATCCACATGTGGAATAGGGCTCACGACACCATCCCCAGCACATGGAGATTTAGAGACAGAGAACTGAAATGAAAAAAAAACATTTAACCCGCATTTTCGCCATTTGTCTCTCTCTCTCTCTCTCTCACACACACACACACATGTACACAAACAAACACATGAGTCTGCGCAGCAGTGGGGCTGCTGTCAGGTGATCAGCGTCAGTGGTTGGATCCTCATGCTCCCCGGCGAGGGCAGAAACTAGGCCAGGCCTCAGCAGAGCAGCCGCCGCCGCAGCACCGTCCCCCTGTCCGCGGGACCTGAGCCGCGCGCTCATTAATACAGTCCTGACAACAACGCGCTCCCAAGCAGCCTCCCGCGCCAATCGCTCACACCCTCGCCCCCTTCCCTGCTCGCTGGCATGGGGAATTAACCTGGGAGGGGCGGGGGGTGCAGGAGGAACGAGGGGGATGGGGGGTGCTAATAGGCTGAAATTAATCAACGACGCCTGATTCGACGCAGAGGGGCGGCTGAAGTGCCAAACAACGCCCCGTGAATGCTAATGGCGCTCCTGCTCTCTTTCCCTCCTTCTCACCCGTTTAACTTCTGCAAGCGCCTATAGCGGACCCAAATGCGGCCTCCTCCATCACCCTGCTCCGCCGCATGTACAGTGGACGTGCATCATCACACCTGCACACCACAAAAATCTCTCTCTTTTGAGGGCACAGGTGAAAATGCAGATATCTTGAACATTGTTGAACATTGTCAATCTTGTAGTAGAAAAATATTAAATATTTTTTATGCATTAAAAAAACTATCAATCATATATTAAATATTCCTACTGCTGACTGCTTAAACTCACCTTAATTGCGAACTGTTTTCTTATGAGATTTGGTTTATCAGTGTGAGTGTAATGCACTCTGTATTACATTGTACTTGGTCATAATACTTAAGTCTTCTTACATTCTTGTCCAGCCAGGCAAGCCAGCATTCTAAATGTGAGTGATTCAGAGACACAGAGGGAAACAGAGAGAGATTATTGGTCTAAAAATGTCATTGTATGTTTACTGGTATTTCGTTAATAGTAAAAACCAAATCCAAACTTACAAGCACATTACTGCTATTGTTACATGGCAGTAGATTAGGACAGTTCATGAGATGGGGATGCAGAATTACAATTAGCTGGATTTGACTGTAAGGTTATACATCTAATTATGTCATATTGGAGCTGTGTGAGGTAATTTGATTCAGTCATTGCAACCCTTAACGGTGTGTTCACAGCCAAAAAAGCCATTCTATATTAAGGATTTCAAATTGAATTTATTGTGCTGCTCTACATATACTTAAAGGCCTGTTTGGAAAATCTGAAGCAATTAGTCAACCTGTCTTTAGTGGATTCAAATATGTAATCAGCATCGGCTGGCCAAGTGAATGAAATTGATATTCAAACTTGGGGAGCACCGTAACAGCCCTGTCCTCTGTGGGGGGACAGCTGATAGACCTGCAGTGTCAGTTTATCAGCTGCCACACACCAGCAGAAGTCAGAAAGTGTGAACAGCGAGGTGTTCTTTGTGTAGCGGCAAGATGTGTGTCCCGCGATGTCTCCGTTCTGGACCAACAAAGAGCTCCATTCTCTAGCCGGCTCTGTAACAGAGCGCTGGTGGCGGAGCGGCGTTGTGCGGGGCCCTGTGCTCTCGCCACAGCCGGGCCAATGAAAGGGCCGCTCTCACCTCCTCTGGAGAAGCAGACAAAAAGCGACTCACAGGCTCAGAATAGCAGCCTTTCAGCAGGACCAGCCAAGCCTGCCAACATGCCATGACTGAGCCATTCTCTCCATATTTCACCTCAATCACAGTGCTAGGGCATCTACATGTGGGCTAACACTAATAATGCTGAATGAAGGGCAAAAAATGTAGAGAGAATCTGCCTCACAAGCACACATGTGCACACACACACTTCCCCTGGCCGGATCTTGGTAGGCCTATCTTCAGATGGGACTTGGTGGTGTGTGTGTGTGGTGGGGGGGGGCTGAATGTTGGGAAAGTGGGTCATGCAGACAGTGGAAGACAGAGAGACTGAGATTTGGAGAGAAAGGGAGGGAGGTATAATTCCCCTGATCAGGACAAATGGATCAGTCACAGGCCCTGATGCTTTCATCTGATCTCAGTGGACAACTCAACCTGGGAGCCACACACACACACACACACACACACACACACACACACACACACACACACACACACACACACACACACACACAC